>VZZY01020164.1:408049-448591 GCA_013400335.1 Eurystomus gularis | reverse complement strand
ATGTACAACAACGGGACGGGACCAACGGCGCGGGGGGAGCGGGGGGCGGTCGCCTCCGCAGCGCTGCCCAGCGGTGTCTGGGCGCAATTGTCGCGTCCGAGCGGGCCCCGGCTGCGCCAGCGGCGGGAGTTACCGGGAGAAGAAATGAGAAGAACGCCTGGAAAATTAAAGCGCAAAAAATCAGGGCCTTGTGTTTCCAGTACGCAGCCCACCCAGGGCACCAGCCGCCCTCTCCAGGCCGGGCCCGTTCCTTGGAAAGGCGGGAAAGGCCGGTGGGAAAGAGAATGGGAGCAGATACTGTCATGGAATCATGGAGAGGTTTGGGTTGGAAGGGACCTTCAGAGGTCATCTAGTCCAACCCCCCTTCAGGGAGCAGGAACAGCTTCAACTAGATCAGGTTGCTCAGAGCCCCATCCAACCTGACCTTGAATGTTTCCAGGGATGGGGCTTCCACCACCTTTCTGGGCAACCTGGGCCAGTGCTTCACCACCCTCAGTGTAAAAAAGTTCTTCCTTATATCTGGTCTAAATCTACCCACTTTCAGTTTAAAACGATTACGCCAGGTCCTGTTGCAACAGGCCCTGCTAAAAAGACTGTCCCCATCTTTCTGATAGACCCCCTTTAAGTACTGAAAGGCCACAATAAGGCCTCCCCAGAGCGTTGTCTTCTCCAGGCTGAACAACCCTCTCAGCCTGTCCTCATGGGAGAGGTGTTCCAGCCCTCTGACCATTTTTGTGGCCCTCCTCTGGACCTACGCTAATAGGTCCATATCTGTCTTGTGCTGAGGACTCCAAAGCTGGACTCCAGGTGGGGTCTCACCAGAGTAAAGGGAGAGAATCAGGTGGTTCAACTTGCTGGCCATGCTTCTTTTGATACAGTCCAGGATATGACTGGCCTTTTGGGCTGTGAGCGCACATTGCTGGCTCATGTCCAGCTTTTTATCCACCAGCACCCCCAAGTCCTTCTCCGCAGGGCTGCTCTCAATCCCTTCATCCCCCATCCTGTAGTGATACCAGGGATTGCCCTGACTCCTGTGTAGGACCTTGCACTTGGCCTTGTTGAACCTCATGAACCTCACTTCTCAAGCTTGTCCAGGTGCCTCTTAATGGCATCCTGTCCCTCAGGCATGTCAACCACACCACTCATCTTGGTGTTGTCTGCAACTTGCTGAGGGTGCATTTGATCCCACTGTCTATGTCATTGGCGAAGATATTGAACAGCAACTGGTTCCAGTATGGACCCCTGAAGGACACCACTTATCACAAGTCTCCATCTGGATATTGAGCCATTGACCACTGTCCTCTGGGTGCAACCATCCAACTAATTCCTCATGCATCGAACAGTCCACCCATCAAATCCATATCTCTCCAGTCTGGAGAGAATGATGTTGTGGGGGACTGTGTCAAAGGCCTTACAGAAGTCCAGATAGATTACATCCATAGCTCTTCCCTTGCCCACTGATGTAGTCACTCCATCATAGAGGACCACTAGGTTGGTCAGGCAGGACTTGCCCTTGGTGAAACCATGGCAGCATTTTTCCTTGGGGCCTATGCTGACCAGGAAGGTGTCGGGCAGTGGCTACTGCTGCTACTCCTCATTGAGAGAACAGAACCTGGTAGCAGGCAGGTGCTGCCTGTGGCTCTCCAGGCCAGCAGCCTGACACAGTCTGGCTGGGACAAGGGTCAGACTCCTCTCTCACGTGGCCCAGGCAGGACAGCTGGAAAGGCCAAGGCTGATGAGGAAGAGAGAGGCCACACAAGAGGCCGCATTCTGCAACCAGGAACATACAGCAAAAGCAGTACTTGATAAGGTTAACTGTTAGCTGCTCGGATCAGTTTTGGAGTTAGTTGTTCGAAACTGCTGAAAATGGTGGTGGAGGGAGGTTCAAGTAACAGACAATTGCCTGAGGCAATATGATAAGGCAATAAACTTTAGAACAAAAGTTGTAAAAGATTATTAATTGAATATCTCAACTGAAAGCACAGTTTTCACCCATTTTGGGCCTAGGTGTACACTTTCTTGTTTCTCTGGCAAGATGGATGAAACAAACTTAGTTGTTTGTACATAGAAGCCACCATACAGCTCTTCTTTTCTGGAAACACTCTCCCTTAATAGAATTGGTATTTCTCCTTGCCTGTTATTCTTCCTGAAGGGCTGCTTTTCGCCACTCCTTGTCGTCTTCACCTTCTCTTCCTACAGCATCTTGGATGTTAATGGGGATGTGGAGGAGAAGTATTTGTTTAGGAATCGGATTTAGTATTCAATGACCAAATAGTACTGACCTGAGCGTGATGTTACATTTAGCTTGGAGCCGTTTTCATATAAAACATTTATTATCTGAGATTTCCCAGTGCACAGGGATGGCATTGCTCACTGCATCCCCTGCAACGTCCTCTGACCTCTCTGATCACTCCCACCCACCCTGAGCTTTGCTGGAGCTGTGGATGTATGGTCAAGTGGACAACTGTGTCTCCTCTTCGAAGTCTTCCCCCATTTTCTCCTTCTCTTGCCTTGAGAGAATGTCCTCTTGCAGGTAGCAGTGGTATAAGTGCCTCAGCTACCCATTCATCAAGTCAGGATTTTCCTTCAGAGAGCACATCAGCTCATAGTTCTTGCAGGAGCAATCAACCTGGCAGCATGTCCCTGGAGAAGCTGAGGGTGTCTGGCCCACCTCTGGAAGTAACAGGGCAGGGAGCATGATGAAAGGGGCAGGGACCTCAGGGGGCTGAGACCTCTCTGTGTGGGATTGGTCTCTGCTGGAGAAACTCAGGCCTGGCTGGCCCTTTCAGTCCCATTCTCCTCCCCAAGAACTTTTTGGTTTTGGACTTTTGGGATCTTTTGGTACACCCAGAGGCTTCTGTGCTGAGGCAGCCTTGGCGTGCTTTCCAGCGTACCACTTTCAGCCTTTCTGTGCCTTTCATGGCATCTCAGGCCCCTCCTTTTGTCTTTTGGGGTGATCCTGAGGCCTCTGCATACCTCTTGGGCCTTCCCAGTGGCCTCTGTGTGCCTTTTGGGGTGCTCCAGGACCCTCCTTGCACCCCTCAGTGCACCCAGTGTACTGGGAGCCTTGGGGCAGATGCTGAGGAGTTAATGACCTTGAACAGGCCACGCTGTCTCTTCTGGGCCCCACCCATCAGGCTGGAGAAGCCCCTCTGTTGTTATGGTTACCTGTAACATACAGTGTCTCTGGGGGGAGGTGACCTGCATGTGGATCACGGGTTGAAACCTGTTGACCCTGACCATTGAGACCACTTCAGCTTTAGCAGATAGTGAGCCACATCACAGTCAACCTGGGCAGGCACAGGCCCATGACGTTAGATTTACTCGCTATCTATGATTTACTTGAGATATTAAAGTTTACTTGCTACCTATATTCTTCTTCTTTCTCTACCTTATTAAAACTTTTCTTAAGCCATTTGTTGTCAGGCCTTTCTTGCTGAAATCCAGAAAGAGCCCTGCACTGCCTCTCTCTCAGCCTCATTCTACCACCCCACCACACTACCCTCCATGGCCCTCAGAGCTCCTTTCTGGGCCACCCCAAACTCCTCTGTGTACCGTCCAGGGCCAGCAAGGTGCTTGACCCCCAGAGCACACAGAGCTGCTCTGCAGCCCCTTGGTTGAACACCTAGGTACCCAGTGACAGCACAGCACTGGCAATGGGAGATGCTGGAGCAGGGTAGCTGTTCTGCAGGCAGCCAGGGATGACACTGGCCATGAAGCCTGTGCAGATATGGGGCCCCAGTAGGCAGAGCACCCTGGGATGGGGTTTGCTGCTCCACCTCTGCTCAAAGAGAGCAACATCCCAAAAGGCAGGTGGCACCTCCTGCAGGTTCTGTGCAGCCAGTAGCCCATACTCACAGGTTAAACCTGGATAGGGGCTTTTTCTCTGGAGGCCTCGGCTTGAGGATGGTCTTTGTTGCCAGGGCAGAGACCAAGGGTTAGTGGTTGTTGTCCAAGGGCTGAAGGGCTGAGATAAAGAGCAGAGATCAAACCCCTGTGTCTGCAAAGGCCCCAGGCATCCTCTCCAGACAGTACCAGCCCACCCAGCCCTTCCCATGCTACAGGGAAGCTGGGGCACCAAGGGGCCAGCTAGAACTTGCTGGTCTGGGCTGCCCCAAGTGCCTTGACTGACACCCACACTAGGACAGTGGAAGGCAGAGTGTGTCCAGGTAGTGGTGATGAGACCCCATCCTGCTTCCATGCCCAGCAGGAGCAGGGTCTTGTCAGCCTCAGAGAGTCAGCAGGGAGGGTGTGCTGATCTTCCATATCTGCGAGATTTTGGCCAGGTGCTTGAGCTGTCCCTACTGCAGGGGCTGTGTGACTTTAAGGAGGCCTTTCTTGAGAGAGCCACAGAGCCGAGAGATGTCACCACAGCCCAGGGTGGGGTAATCTCCACCTTCATTGTGGCCAGTCTTAGACCTTTTCGAGCTCTTTTGGGGAAGGTGATGCTCAGGACCAAGCCTACTCCAGGCTGAAGGACATGGTGGGCCTGGGATAGCTCTGTGCTGGGGGGCTCTGTCCAGGGGGGCAGCTCTGTGCTATCCTTGGGGACATACAGGCCAGGTCTCACGGGGCACACACTCGAAGGGTGCATCTCTCCAGCAGCCCATGGACATAGTGCTGAGGCCCATGCATGGATTGTCAGTATCTAGTGTCATTGTCCTCCCTGAATCACTGGTGGGCTCAAACTTGGTTGTTTATGCAGAAGAAGGGCAGATAAGGGCTCATATCCACTTTCTTCCTTATCCTCTGTTTGCCACTTCCCATCACAGTCTCTGTCATGTGATACTGTCCTTTGTCAGGACTTGATGATCTTAAAGGTCTCTTCCAACCAAAATGATGCTATGATTCTATGTCTTTGAAGAGGAGGATGGAGATCCAATCCCACCCGGTAGTGACAGCATCTCCTGGGCACTCTATGCCTCTCACTCTGAAGGTGATATGCTGTCCCTGGGGCTCCACCAGGTTCTCCTTAATAGCTGAGGAAAAGGGTTGAGTTTTTGATGGGTTCAGGCTGGCTTGTGTCTCTTTGCTTGTCTCTACCTTGTTGGATCAGCCGTGAGGGAGCATATGAGCTAACAGTGGGGCAAAACACATCCTGGCACTTCCCAGGGGTACAAAATTGCCTGCCAAGGGGGCACAGGGCCAAGGGACACATAGCTCCTGAAGCAGTGTGGGGTAGCTGTGGACATACCACATTGTCCAAGAGGGGCAGGAGTGTCTCTCTGCTGCCCCAGAGGTGATGCTGACATCCTGCCCCCCCCACCAGGGAACTAGGCATCTTGCCTTGACACCCAAGGGGACCTAGATGTCCTGCTCACCGTGGGATGTAAGGCCAAGGCCAGGATATATGGCCCAAGGCAACACGGGCAAGGGTGCCCCGAGGGGACGTGTGCAGCCAGTCACGTGGTTCGTTAATGACTGCCTAATGACCTTGGGAGGGGAGTGGGGCTTCCTGGACACCTGGCTTCCGACACAAATCTGCTGGACTTTGCTCTTTGCCCTGCCCCTCCTCCTGGATCCTTGCCCACTGGGCCCAGCTGGGGCCAGTATAAAAGAAACGTGGAGTGGGAGGGATCCTGGAGACCTCGAGGCCATAAGGGAAGCTGAGGCACACGCACACAGGTGCAGGTGAGGGATGAGTAGGGGACCAGAGTGTCTGCAGGAGGGGACTGTGAGGAACTCAGGCATCTGAGGGGGAGGTAGGATATGTAGGGGTTCCAGGTGTCAGGTAAGGGAGTAGATCTATAGGGGACCCAGGGGTCCAGGGGGATTGTTCCATAGCAAGTCCAGGGAGGTTATTCCACAGGGGACCCAGGCTTCTGCAAAGTGCAGAACTCTAGGGGACCAGGTGTACCGTGGGGTGTCTGTAGGGGTCCCAGGTAAGCAGGTAGGATCCACAGATGGCCCAGGTGTCCAGCGGGGGTCCCCCCATGCATTTAGAAGGGATTTGTAAGGGATCCAGGTGTCTGAGAGGGGGAATTTGTAGAAGAATCAAGCATCCAGGGTGGGGTTTCCAGTCAGGGTCCTAGAAGTCCAGATGGCCCTGACTTCGCTTTCCACAGGTGCCCATGGCAGGCTGGGCCCTATACACAGCCCTGCTGCTGGCAGTGCTGGCAGGGGCAGTGGGTGAGACCCGCTATGAGAAGTTCCTGCGGCAGCATGTGGACCACCCACAGACATCGCTGGCTGAGCACCGCTACTGCGAGACCATGCTGGCACGACGGCGGGTGACGGCCCCGGGGCGGCCCTGCAAGCCCTCCAACACCTTTGTGCATGCTCCGGCTGAGGATCTGGTGGCAGCCTGCACCCAGACGCCTGACGCAATGGGGTTCCAGAGCACCCCAGCACCCTTGCGCCTCACAGCCTGCCGCCTGCGGGGGAGGGACACCCGGAACTCTTGCACCTACCGGGCCCGGCAGCTCCAGCACCACGTGCGTGTCACCTGCCTGAACGGGCTGCCCGTGCACCTCGCTGGCACTTACGCGCCCCTTCAGTAAGGCTCGACAGGGTGGGACTGTGGGTGGGGATATGGATTCTACCATCCCACTGGGGCTTCTGTTAGGGCCTACAATAAAGGAGATGCCACAGGCCTGGGCTCCAGCATCAGCTTCTGGGGGGATCCTGCAATCCTACCCCTCTCTGGGTGTCCCTGAGCCCCCTTGGGTGCCCTCAACCCTGCCCAAGGTGGACTTGGCCGCATAAACCCCTGGGTTTTCCCAACCTCCTGGGTGTCCCATAACCCCCTAGGGATTCTCTGACCTGTGCTTCCTGTGCCACATAGACTCCCCTTTCCTAGGTGCTCCACAACTCCTATGGGTGCCCCATTACACCCCCCAGGGTCCTCTTGATCCCCTGGATGTGCACCCAACTCTCTGCCCCAGTATCGTGACACTCTGAGAGTCACTTTGTTTTCCTGGATGCCCCATAGCTCCCACAGGGTCTCCCAACCTCCCATGTGTCTCATAAACACCTGGGTACCCCCAAATTCCCCCCCAAACCCTTATACACCCCACAGTCCCCTCTCCCACATGCCTCTGACCCCATCTGGGGCCTCTGGGGCTGAGGCTGCTCTTGGGCCCCCTTGGCACCCCCAAGGATCCAAGGGTGGTCTGGGGCGGCACACAGCCCTGAACCAGCACCCCACACACACTGAACATGCACAAAAATACAACACATGCACACAGAAACACGCAACGCGCAACAACCTACCACACACAGCACGGAATATACACACCACATGCTCCTACACACAACACGCACATACAACATACACAAAACACAAGCACATGCACACCACATACACACTACATGTGCATGCACACACAAGTATTTTCTTGGGTTTGGATGGGATTTCATGTGTTTCAGCCTGTGTTCATCGCCTCTTGTCCTGTCACTGGGCATCACTGAGAAGAGTGTGTCTCCCTTTTTCTTCACTCCTCCTCAGTACACTGATAAGCAACCCCTGCCTGAGCCTTCTCTTCTCCAGGCTGAACAGTCTCAGCTCTCTCAGCCTTTCCTCTTACCAGAGATGCTTCAGTCCCCTCATCAGGAGCAGCCTTTTGCTGGACTGTCTTCAGTATGTTCACGTCTCTCTTGTACTGGGGGGTCCGTAACTGGACCCAGCATTCCAGGTGTGTCCTGGTAATGCTGAGCAGAGGAGCAGGGTCACCTCACTCCATCTGCTGTCAACACTCTGCCTGATGCAGCCCAGCAGGCTGGGGTTCCTCTTTGCTCTGGTCCTATTGCTGAGGGAGCCCCAAGGACTCCAATGGAAGTGCTGACGTTCAGGTGCTGCAAAAGGCAGCCCAAATGCATTCAGAAATTGTGGCTGAGGAGGAAAAGAAGTGCAGCAAATGGCCTTCCTGATCCTTTTCAATTGTTCCCTGTCCAAGATGTTTCTTCCTTGTGCCTTGAGTAACTCAGGTGCTCCTTTCCTGGAATTCAGCAAGAAGGCACTTGGAGAGCCCTCCATGGACTGGTGAGCTCCAACGCTCAGCCATGCCCCAGTGAGGAGAGCTCTACTTCCTGTACACTGGAAAAGAAATGGGGTATTTTAAGGGCATTTGGGGCATTTCTGGCCTGGCAACTTCCAGCAGATTCATTTCTCTGCCCTGCTCCCTCCTGGCCATGGGAAGAGCTGAGTGGGCTGACCTGCTCAGGAGGGAATGCCTGGGGCCTCTGAGAGCACAAGGATTTGATCTCTGCTCCAGTTCTTTCTACCTTGGTTCTTCAAGGCTTGGAGATGGACTCTGGCCTCTCCATCTGTGCTCTGGCAGCTCTGATCATCCTGACACCAGGAGTGGAAAATATCACCACTATGATTTACCCTATGAGCCTTGCTCAACAGGCTCTGAAGACCGTGGGAGAGGTGGCACCTATATTTGGGAGACAGCTCTGAGCAGCAGTCCCAGAGCACCAATGCCAGTTCTGGGATGCCCTGCATGCTGGGGCTACCCAACTGTGCTGGAAAGTCTAAGTTGTTTCTGGCATCTCCCCTTTGCCTGTTGGGCAGTTCCACCCCTCCAGCACATCCCATTCCATTATTGCACTTTTGGTTCACCCTAAGTGTTTTCCCCTAAGAAGCAGCTCTGCTGCTTCAGCTTGTGTTAGTGTCTGTTCTTTGTGAATGCTAAAGGGAGAAAAACAGCTACAGAGGAATCAGGATCATGCTGAAGCTGTTAGGACTTCCACTCTTTCTGGCAACCAGTAGCAATGCAGATCATACCCAGGTAATTTATCTTCTGAGGCAAGGCACCAGGTGATCTGCTGGCTTCATAACAAGGATCAGAAAAGCTGAAGCTGCTCCCGCCATCACCAAAAGGAGGCACAAGGACAAGAACTGGCTCTCTCCAGATCTTGCATATCATGTGAAAGGGGATGGAAGGAGAACATTGTGCCGCCTGAGATCTTTTTTCTCATCACTGGCTACTGTGCGTGGTCCTTGGAGCTGCATACCTCTTGTCTTAGGGGTTCTGTGGTGAGGCTGAGAGGAACCAGTACAGAAGATAAGTCTCCAGTGATGTCAGTCCCTGTTCTAAATGTCCCTGCACAAGGAAGGGTGCAGGGCTGGCCCCTCAGCTGATGTGGCTGAACTCAAGAGTTGTGAGGCTGTATTGTAGGCAAAAAAAGGTGACTTGCAGAAATGTCACTTAATTTAATTTATTGCCAATTAACATCCACTTTTAACTACTGATTTGGGTATTGAGAAGCACATAAGTTATAAAAAATTACATGAGAACTTAGGGAAATGCCTTTCCTCCCCCTTCCTCAGGCACAGCTTCAGATCTCCATGAGTGGGATCATGGCCGTGATAAGAGACTTCTGCGCTGTCCTTAAGCTCCTGGGATGTGGCCCTTTATCCGGGGAGACAAGAAAGCCTTTCCCACGAGCAGCAGTGGGCCATTTACAGGCAGTGCTCAGTGAATCCATAATGGCAACAAGTGGCAAAAAGCCAGCGTGGGACTGGTGGTGAAAACAGAGGAAGGATTTTTGTGGTTTTGTGCTTTAATAAACCATTGCATTTATTTCTTAATTCCTTTCTCATGTAGGTACTTTCACATCCTGCCTGTCACAGCCAAATGTAGAGTCCCAAGGTTTGTGGTTGATCCTGCCTTACAACACCACAGGGGGACAGAAACTATTATCTCTGTTTTGTGGACGAGAGTAAAGTAGCTTTCTTAAGGTCACAGAGAAAGTCTGAGACAGAAGGTCAGTTCAGGCCTCCTGAACCCTATTTAAAGGTCTCCCTTCCCATTTATCTGCTTTTCTCTGGAGAAAATAAAAACTGTATCAGTCTGACTTTTTTTTTACAATAGCTTTTTTTTTGCGTTCACTGTTTATCTTTCACTTTGCAGCGTGTCCTGCAGCAGATCAATATGGGCTGCATTACAACAGGCCAGCAAAACTGTTCCCGAAACAGCACTATATTCCACCACGAAACCAGCTATAAACTTTCGGGATACTAGCCCAAAGCTAGTATCTGAGTCATATCTGCTCAAATTCCATGCCCAGAGTTTGCTCTGACAGTGGTCAGCCTGATGTTCTCACATGCTCAACTCATTCCTCAGCCAGGAACCGGGCTGTTGCTTGTGCTCCACCTGCAAGTGGAGCAAATAATGCTGCTCTCTGGCATGCCACACCACAGCTCACACACTTGCTCTAAGGTCACACTTCCACTGCCCACCCTCTGATGGTATAAAATGGGAGGCATGAGCAGTGTGTTAACGTTTCCAATGCTGCTGTGGAAATTTGGTTCTGCTTCTTGAAAAATGATGACATTTTTGCAGAACCATAGCAGGGAATTGCTTAAGCAGGCACTTCAAAAATATTTACTCAGCAAATCAATACCAGGCTCCATGGATCTGGCAGAATGAGTCCTGTGAAACCAGGCTGTTGTGGGCCATGCATGCCAGAATTGACACGGAAAACGCTCCTCCCCAGTGCTATCACTTGCTCTTAAAGTGTACTCTGCACAAATACAGCAAAACACATCTGGTTTCTCTGCAGCATTAGCTCTAACAGTTTTTCCATGAGGTTTTGGTCCTGTGCCTTCTTGCAACCAAATAACTCATCCAAACAGTGTGTTAAGCTTTCCAACATCATGGTAGCTTGAAAAGCTTAGTGAAGAGTAGAAGCATTCATAGAAGTCAGACTTGATATATTTTTAGAATCAAAATTTCTTTTTTTTAATGAGCAAAGTTCTTTCTGTACTAATTTTGCTCTTTTTATTGAAAAACAGACTAATTTAATATTTTGAAGCATTCATCAAAAGAAAGGGAAAAACCTTCTTTCCTTCCAATATATTTTTTTTCTTCCAGAAGGAAATTCCAGGGTATCGCTCTTTGTATTCACGCTGTTCATTTGCCTAACAGAAAGCAGATATCAACTGAATTTAAAAATATCCATTTGGATTTATCTGTTTTATCTTAGCCGTATCTCTTGAAGAGCCAAGCCCTGTAGACTGATTCTCTTAGGCTTTTTTGTCTGTTTAGCATGAAATACCGCTGGTGGCATTGTGAGAGCAATAGTAACTGGCTTCATTTCACCCTAGAGATAACTCTTCCAACCACCTTTCAAGCTGGTCCAAAAGAGGACTTTTTTCTTCCTCATATGGCACACAAATGAATTCATAGTTTAATTGCAATGACTAATTTCTACTATAAAAAGTATCTTTGTGAGTCATTTAAAAAATTATTTATTTACTTATGTGCTTGAAGAAAAATTGTTTGGAGAGAATAGAGCTATTCCTTTATCTCTGATAAATGAAAAGGCCCTGTAGCTTGGTCTGAGTGGTGGGGCTGAGGGGCTCACCCTTCCTTGTCATTGAAAAGTATCAGAACCCATCCTCTCCTTTTGGTGACCAAGTGTTTAAATACTGGGATGTCTCCGCCACTACCCCATAACAAGTGAGATAGGAAGAAGACACAGCTTTCTGTGAAGGACTGAGCTGAGAGGAAGTGAAAAGAGCAAGCCTCTGGGAGAACCTGGGGATTTTGCTCCTAGGTGCATCCCAGCATAGCATATACAGCAGCTCAAAGAGATTCTTATCTCGGCCCCTCGAGCTCTCTGTCTTCAGATTATGTGGTAATGGCCCAGGCGTCTGGCAGAGCAAATAACCAACCCCGAGTTTTTCCACCTACACACAAACCTTTGGACAGAGGTGCTCAAAGGAGTCGGCATTGACAAATACAAGAACCATGCTACTCTTCATACAGATGCCTTTGTTTCCTTAGCTCTGCTCTGTTTTTTTGAGGTTCTGTCACATATAAAGAGGAGCCAGAGCAGTCCTTGTCTCAGTCCTTTCTCCAGGCATCAAAGGCTGTTGAAGAAGCAAGGTGCTCGATGCGGTGCACAGACCTGCTTGTACTTCTCCCCGCAGCCCCGTACCGACTGGCAGCTTTCCCCTTCGTTGCTCTCTTCCACCACCTCCGCGCTTCGGGGCACCTCTCTCTGACTGCCCGGTATGTGGTAGTCACCCCTGCTGTCACGCCGAGGGCAAGTCTTGCCTGTGGATGCTTTCCTGGGGCTCTCCTGGCCAGAGGTGCAGGGAGATGCGTGGTAGTAAGTCCCTGCTGACTCGGGCAGGGATGTTTGTACAGCTTGGATGTGAGCTGTCCCCTCTCTCTGCAACAGGGATAGATTGAGGTTGTTAAGGACAAGACAACCAGACGAGACACTCCACTGTTGCGAGAGGTTGGTTTAGGGTTGTATCAGGATGAGCATATGGGCAAGGGGAGCAGGGCAGGGCATGAGGACTGTCTCTGGTGTGAGTAAGATGGGAGCCAGGCAGGGCCAGCAATATCTGCCCCAGTTTCTCCCCCATTCCTACTTGCAGCTATGATGGCCCTAGTGATCCCTCAGCCCCATGAGAGGCCAAGAGGCAGCCTACAAGGGGACTGTGGAGGCTGCAGGACCCAGACTAAGCCCCACTTATCAACACCCTGGCAGGAGCATCAAGCCCCATTTTCCCCAAAAGGCAGCTAAAGGGAATCTGCTCTCTTCTAGGTACATACTTCTCCTCACCGGAGGATGTCTCCTTGCCGTCGCAGCCATGGGCAGCTACGCTGTGTTGCTCCTCATCCCTGCTGCTGGCTCTGTGCTCATCCTCCTCTCTGTCAGCCCAGCTCGTGCCCACATCTGGGTCTTTGCCCTCCAGATGTCCTGGCAGACACTCTGCCACCTGTGTCTGAGCAGGCAGGAGCTGGACCCACAGGATGCCAGGTAACCTCCTCGGCTCTGTCTCCTTCCCACTCTTCCCCTCAGAAGGCTGGGGATCCTCCCAGTCCTTTTGTGAGGGTGGAGGGCCCCCCGGGCCATGCTGTCTTGCTGATCCACAGCCATCAGTCTCCTTTCTGGCTCCAGCTGCATCCTGGTGTGCGGGTGACTCTGTGGCCATGGCACCACTCTGGGGACTTGGGACAGCACATCCCCTCTGTGCACCCTTGCATCCGTGCCTCCAGTGCTCCCTTCAGCAGCTCTCAGGTGCTCTCTTCTTCTAGGCCAGCCATTGCCCTCTCTGCCATCATGTTGCTCACCCAGAAGGCTACGTCCCTGGCCCTGGACATCCACGAAGGGCTCGTGCCACCCCAGCTGGACCAGGGCCCCTTGCTGCATGTGCTGCCCCTCTGCAGCTACCTGCTTTTCTTCCCAGCCCTCCTGGGAGGTCCCCTGTGCTCTTTCGGCAGGTTTCGGGCCCAGGCCGAGTCCCGCGGTGCTCTGCCCCGGGCGCTGAGGGCCGCCGGCCGGCGGTGCCTCTGCGCCTTGGTCCTGCAGGGACTGCGCACGGGGCTGGCCAGAGGGCTGGCAGGCAGGCAGGGCTGCACTGGCCTGGGCTGCCTGCCTCACCTCTGGGCTCAGGCCCTGCACCTCAGGCTGGCCTACTATTTGCACTGGGTGCTGGACGAGGCCCTCCTGGAGGCGGCAGGCTTTGGGCCGGAGATGGGCCAGGGAGACCTCTCCCTCTGTGACCTGTGGACGCTGGAGACCACCCACCGCCTGGCTGTCTTCACCCGAACCTGGAACAAGAGCACATCCCGCTGGTTGAAGAGGCTTGTCTTCCAGCGCTGCCCAGCCCAGCCACTCCTAGCCACCTTTGCCTTCTCTGCCTGGTGGCATGGCCTCCGGCCTGGCCAGGTCTTTGGTTTCCTGTGCTGGGCTGTCATGGTGGAGGCTGACTACCGCATCCATTCCTTCCTCAGCACCCAGGCCACCACCCAGGGTGTGAAGCTCCTCTACCATGGCACAACCTGGTTCTTCACGCAGCTCATTGTCGCCTACATCCTGGTGGCTGTGGAGACCGAGAGCTTCTCCATGCTCTGCCTACTCTGGACTTCCAGCAGCAGCATCCTTCCCCTCTCCTACAGCATCATGCTGCTGCTGCTGCTTGCCAAGAAGCCAAAGCAGAACTGAGCCTGTCCTGGGCTAACTTGTGTGGCCAGTAGGGCATGTCCGGGCACACATGAGCTCTCATGGTAAGAAGTAGTATTGGCCAAGCAATCTTACGTAACAGCATCTCTAGAGAATGAAGTTGGCTTTTACTCCCAGGATATCCCCCAGATTAGAGAGATGCTCTGAAGCAAGGAGGTGAGGTCACCAGACCACTGGGCAAGAGGGCTTCTAGCAGCACTGCCTGCCCAGTGTTTGTCTTGGGGCTTTGGGTCTCAACCTCATCTCACATAGGAAGCACACAACCACCCCACCAAGTTCATCTGTGCTACAAAAGCACCAGTCAACAACTGTGGCCAGCTCCTAGGAATCGAGCTGCCTTCCCACCTTCTATGTGGACATGGACCACTGGGAACCTGGGCACAGGGGAAGAGGCTGGCAGTCTGTCTGGGGGCAGCACAAGACAAGAAACACCCTTTTCCCCACCCAGCAGTACTACTGGGATGCATTAGTCTGTTGCGCTCCTCCAGCAATTGCTCCTCAGCACTCTTCCTGTGGCAGGTGGACCCCCAGCTGTGTTCCCAATTAGATGTCTCCTACAATACCCACCTCGCCCCCTCCCCAGGTGGGTGACATGCTTGGCCCCCAGGGTGCAGGATCAGCTGTGTCCCCTGCCACACAGGGAAGAGTGATGATCCATTCCCTCCACCATTTTTGCAGAAGATCCTAGGCACAGAGGCAAGGAGGAAAAGGGGGGCTACTGCCCCTGCTGTGCTGAGGACAGCACATACAAGAGGGAGTAAGCCGGCAAAGTCCTTGGACTGAGCTGTGGCATTCAACCAGGGCTTAGGTGTTGCTTTCCCCACAAAGACACTTCACACACTGGCGTAGGACACGAGAGCCTACGACTGTCCAGTCTGGAGAAGAAACATGAGCTACTACAGGGGAAGGTATTAGGAAAGCATGGCACTAAGAGTTTATGTTTATATGAGGGGAAGAAGCCACCCACCCAACCTCAAAATAATATAGCTGAAAATGCTACAAGGCTATCACTGGTGTCTCGTCTGCTGGGCACGCTTCTGCAGCGTACCAGTACCGACACCAGTCTCAGGTGCCCAAACTCAAGGAAAACATTGTGAACAGGTAAACATCCCACCCAGGTAGGCCCTGTGCCAATACCTGCATCAGTGTTTGTCACTAAACTGAAACTCGGTGTGCAAAGTGGATCCAACCTTGTTTTATTTGGGTTGGTTGGATGTTTGTTTACTTCTTGAGTCCACCTGAGTATGCAAGGCCACTTGCCCCACGGATAATCTCCCCTTTGCCAGCACAACTGGGATTTGTCATGGCCAGGCCCTGACTCCCTCCGTGCTGTCTTGCAAAGCTGCCTCCAACTTATTCCCTATATCCACGCTTGGAAACAGAGTTGTCTCTTCATTGTATCCCTGAAAAACATGCTGGGCTCCTTCAGGCAGGTTCTCCAGCTGTTTCATCAGCCTTCTGGCCCATGTGAACCCACATGCAGCAAGCCAGGGTCAGACTTCCCACGGCGATGTGTCCAGGATGGTCCATGGGACAGCGGTTCCCAAGCCATAAGGTTCCTGCCACCTATGTTGGAGGGAATTGGACCCAAGAGTCAGACGCAAGAATGCCAGTGTATAAAAAAATCCCTGACGGCCACAGTTGGAGCCATCTCACATTCTTTCAGCAGGCAGGAACGTGCATGGCCTCCTCCCTAAGGGGATCAGGGGAAATTCATTGCAAATGGGTGCCCAGCCAAGGAACCATCCCCTCCCATCAGCAGAGCAACCATAGCCAAACAGATAAAAAAAAAAATCCAGGTGAGAAGCCTGGAAAAGATTCACAGAAAGTATATGAAGTGTCAAAAAATCTGGGGAATTAAAACTCCCCCAGGAGAGCAGACTGGAGCTGGAGGTGAATCAAGGCTGGAGGAAAGCACCATGACTTTCCTCCCATTTTGAGCTGGGAGGGGGTAGCTTAGCTAGTGACATCCTGTCCCAGCTAAGCTGATGAAGGGATCCAAACCTACCCTTTTTTTCAAGTGGTGCAGAACTGGTGCCAGGAGCAGGGAAGCTCACCTCTGCCTTCTGTTGGAGTGGAAGAGTAAAAGTAGCCCACAACATTTTGGAAAATAATTTTTCCTGAGCAGCAGCACAGCCTCATTACCAAGCTGAGTGGCTGCTCTGTGGAGGGAGGGAAGGGGGCTGGAGGGAGCCAGGCCAGCTTCTTTTCTTCCATTGAGCTGCTCTTGCATCACATCTGTTGGAGGGCCATGTTCACCATGTACCGAGCCCTGTGCATTCCTAATTCAAGTACCAGCAGCAGCTAGACACTCCCAGACCACAGGCCAGTGGCCCTGGCCTTTCACATGCCAGCTCATCTCTCAGTAAAGGGGTTAAATAAATGCTAGACACACACGGGATAGGTGAATTACCAGGTGAAGGGAGGGAGGTAGAGGGACGAGGAAAGCAAAGCAACCTGGCCCTGACTTCCCCCTGCCTAAGGCCTTGGAGGTAAATTGGGGATTTTCCATCTCATTAACTTTACAAGGGGTAATTCCCAGCGTGCAGCATCATCCTCACAAACAGACCCATCCACAATCAGCAGCCTGCACAGCTGCACTGCTAGACTGGAAAGCCATGCTGGATTAGTGTCTAACGAAGGTAAAAGGCAGCTGATATTGAATTGCCCAGAGTGGAAAATACAGTCGATGCACAGAAACAAGCAGCAATTTCTGGTTTTAAAGTGAAAAGCAAAATGGATGTCAAAACCCCCAGAAGATGTGAATTTGAAAACCCCTCCTCGTTCTCCCTTGCAAAGGAGCATTATGTGAATTGCTCTCGTTCCCCAGGAGAAGCAGCCAACCGTTCATCCCTGCCACCCGCTCTGGAGAGTGGCCATGTTCCCAGGGAAAACTGCTCTGATGCTTTAGTGGGGCTGGGGATCAAGGGACTGTCCCACAGGTGCAGAAATCAACTCAAGTACATTGAGTTCATTAGAAACATGCACACACGCAGGCAGGGGTTTATTAGTCCACAGACTTACCATACAAAAAAAACAAACCCAAACATTAAAAATCCCCCCAAATAGGGGTAGGTTCCCAGTTTCGCCTGCTTGCAGATTAACAGTGCTGAGGGTACTGAACATGTCTTATGCACTCTGACTGGAGTGTGGGGCAGGAGCTGAACGTGCATTCGCAACTGAGATTCAAGCCTCTCGCACATACAGGGGCTGTGTACCTGTGTACCTTTAGCTGCAAGGCAACCAGGAGCCCTCAGCTGCCTCCGAGACACATCCAAGGTCAGAGCAGCTGCAGCAGTTTTAATGTGTGCGAGAGGGAGGCCGGCTCAGCAGATGCTAAGTACTGGCAGCACAGCCAGTCCTCCAGTTCAATGCTTCGCTCCATGTCCACAGCCCTCTCTGCAAACTTCATCATGAGCAGGGCACGCTTCATGTCCACCCAGTTCTGAAGCACCCGGTGAAGAGCTTCCTCATGGCTGAGGGGCTGCTCAGTGAGGTCTTTCCGGGGCCCCCAAAGCAAACACTGCAGCATCCGCTTGGCCTCAGTGATCCGCACACGCTTGATGGGATCTGCTTCCAGTAGCAGGTGGGCCAGCTGCTGGAGCCCCCGGGAGTAGATGGACAGGCTGGGCAGAGCAGGGAGGTCCTCAGGGCTGTACTCCTGCTCCTTGAGGTGTACCTTCTCCTCGAAGGGGTTGGGCTGGTGCAGCAGCTCATAGATGAGAATACCAGTCTGAAACTCATCAAACTTCTTGTACTGGGAAGCCGACACAATCTCCGGGGCCAGCCGGGCCTGACTCTTCTTCAGTTTGGAGTCTCCAGTTCCTGGCTTCTGTTTGGCTTTCAAAAAATTGCTGATGATGAGACGGGGTAAGTGTTTGTCATCTTTGGCTTTCACACAGCTCATGGGTGGCTTGCAAGGGACAAGCAGAAGGTTCTCCAGGCACAGGTCACGATGGATGATGCCATGCTCTTTGAGATGTTCCAGTCCATTGCAGAGCTGAAGGAGCAAGAAGCAAACACGACGTTCATACAGCTCAGGCTTGGCTTGGTGCAACAGCACTGAGTCCCTCACAAAGTCGGCAGTGGTCTGACTCGGCACCTCCCGGGTAATGACCACCACACAGTCATGCTCACTGGCAGTGCGGGAGGGATGGAGGCCATCTCCGGGCACGCTTTTCCCAACATCTGAGGCCAGCAGCATGCTGGAAGGGACAGAGGCCACAAAATGCCCACAGTCCTGCTGGATGTTGAAGTGGACTGGCACTGCAGGACTGCAGTATGAAGCAGCCACCTTGGACTCCTGGGTTTTACAAATCTGTGAGGAGAGACCAAAGGAAAAGTCTCATCAGTCAGTGACAGAGACAGGGCAGAGACCTGAAGTTTAGAGGCGGGTTCCTAAGCTGAAATTTGCAGATGCTAAGGAAGACATCGGCAGAAGCAGGGTGCACATTGGCCCCTTTAGTACTTTATCTCCTGGCTTGAGAAACTTTGTAGACCTGCAACATCCCAACCTTAGCAACCAAATCTGGACATGCTTCCTTTGCCAGGCAATGCCCAGTATTTACAGACAAGTCCTCCCATGAGAGGGGATTTGTTTCATTGCCAACTGGAGTGACATAGCTTTTACACCATAGACGTTGTTGAGATTCCCTCCTGCAACCCAGGAGACATTCTGCAGAAAGAAAAGCAAGGCCTCTGGCAGAAGATGTGCCACCTCCATTTCTGGACATGGTTAACACTTGCCTGGATGAGGCCACACCCGGCATGACATAGCTGCAAGGGTGGCCTTGTTTGGAGTGAGAAGTGGACAGGGACCTCCAGCACTTTCTTCCCCCCTCACCCTTCTCTGGTCCTAAGCCCTAGAGCTGCTTCCCATATCTTCCTCAACTCTGCTTCCTTGTGTCAGCGATGACCCTCGAACACCTACTCATCAAGGCTAAGCAACAAGCTTAAAACAAGCAAGAATCCAGCAACAAGCTGTATTCATCAGCATGGGGAAAAACACCAGAGAGAAAGTGGGAGCTAACAACAGGCTTAGAAATAAGTGAGAGTGCAGCAAACTCGAAGGAGAAAAGGATTTTATAATCTGGCTTTTCTTAAACTCACATGACTTTTACCATCATTTTGTTCTGTACTGTAGCTTTATGACTGCATTAAAGACTAAACAAACTCAAACCCAGGTTTATTATAGGAGTATCCATTAGCTTATGGGGCCTTCTGGCGTTTCTATTATAGACTTTTTTTCCCTTTTATTTAGCAATGTATTTATATCTCACCCACAGGAATCAGCAACAGGCTGAAACTCAGCATAAAAGGTTTCAAACCCTGGAGCGTGCCACTGCCAGTCACAGCATGCGTGCAAAATCGGACAAGAAATCAATTTTGCCTCCGAGTTAAAATAAGTGCAAGAATAGAGAGGAGCTGGGGAAGTGGGCTGCTTTTGTATTCCTCTAGCAAGGGTTTGAATCTGGACATTTGCAGGTAATTCACTCAGATGAGACGACACTGTGGAGATGGGGCATTTCAAATCCCTATTGTCCTCTCTTTTCTAAACAAAAATACCCTGCCGTGGCTGCATGCTTATTCTGTGGAAAGACAAGCTTTGGAGAGCTAGGCAGACTGCGGATTAACACAGCAGGATGCAGGAATACGCAGAAAGTCCCCAAAGGCAGAGGAGGCCTTCCAGCCTTCTGCCACACAGGCCTGCTTGTTCCTCCCCACCTCCCCATGGAAGATGTGTAAGACTTAGGAAAAGGGGAGGAACTTCCTGCAAGAGAGGAGTCTTGGGAAGAGCAACTGCAACCAAAGACAGGGAAATCTTCCCTGGTCAGCCAGTCTTTGTGACTTCGGCTGCACCAGAGGCATCCTCCATGCAGCAAGCTCCAAGTTGGAGTTGGAGGGCTGGTTTAGTCATGCATCTTTAAGTGAAGAAAGAAGCCAAGGCGTGGAGCATACCTTGGCTTAATTCCTCTAAAGCCATTTCATGTAATGCTGGCTCCTTCTAACTGTTTTATACATTGCCACGTCCGCCTGTACACAGCCCAAACTCTGGTTCCTACTCCTCAGCAGGCTCCTTGGCTCGAGTCAGATCCTCTGCCCATTTTGAGCTTTCCAAGTGTAATTTTAACTACAGGTCTGTGATCTCTTTCACGTCAAAATCTGTACCAGAAGCCAGAAGGGCCAGCTAGGGATCAGCCGGTTTCACAGTTATTTTCTACTTCAGCTGCTAAAAGGAAGGTGGCACACAGGAACATTGCAGGGGGTGTCCGTGTGCACATGTGTAAATGCATACACAACTTCACTTTACACTGGCCCAGAGCACAGCCCTGTTGGAGTGGTTCTGGCTTCGTTAAGGCACACTGCAGCCTACCAAGGGCACAGAGCAAGCCCACATCCCATGCAGGGACACGAGTGCAGTCCCGTTAAGAGTTTGAAATGCGCTGTTTCTGCCTTGGCAAGAATTCAAGCACTACAGCCATAGAGCTGAGCCTCTGAACCCCACCTAACACAGCAGGTGAGAGCAAAGGTGTGTGCGTGCCACAGGGAGCCACAGGTTGAAAAAGAGCACATCAGTTCACCACCACACAGTTCTCAGGTTTCAGGAGGAAAGCTGTGATGAATTTAGGTATAACGCACAAGAGAAGCTGCAGGTCTGAGTGCTGAATGAGGGGTACAGGTACAAGATCTCATCTGACTCCATTCTGGTTATTTACAGCCCCCCCTGTTGGGTAGACCACACTTCCTTTAGAGTATGAACTGGCTTTAGAGCTATCACTTCACTAAAACATCCCCCTGGGGTTCATAATAGTGGAAACGATTCAGCAGAGATTTTTTTTTTTCTTGCTTAATGCATCTCTGACAGTGTTTTGGGGGGAATTACTTTAGGTTTTGAAAACAACCTGAAGAGTAAGCAGCAATGAGATGCCCCTTGGGTTAAGTCAGAAATTAAAGGCTTTGTATTCAAGTAGAAACATGGGTCAAGAACCCAAGATCCATGGGATGTCCATGGAACGGGCTGGATAAGCTTACTTTTCCAAGTTTCAAAGAGCTGAACTGTTGCACCTCAAGTTTCCATTTCAAACATGGATTCTGTTGAGTTACTAGGAAATACGTCAGACTTAACCTTACACAGCATGTCTGGGTCAGCCTCACATTGTTTAACTGAGATCTTAATGCCTGTAGTTTCAAGATCATATAAGCACTCACATGGTTTCTCGTTCAGACCTTCCACTTAAAAGGCAGGCAGAAGCAGAATGCTGTCTTTTTGAACAGCCTTTCATCAGGTTGTGTCATCGGGGCGAATGCCTCTGAGTTTACAACATAGTATTTGCACAAAGGTATTTCTAGAGAGAAACTGGTTGGGTTTCAGATCCTACCAGTCTGCAGCAATAAGCATCTGACTGGCATTTGTTACAGCAAAAACGACTTCTCCAAATTAACCTTTGCAAGTGGTAGGGGGAAAGTGGCAATTCTGGAAGGGATTTTGTTTGCCAGATTTTACCTGTGAGAAAGACAAGCAGACAAAACAGGCCGTTGTGTGTTGATGGTGCTTCTCAAAGGCATACCACTGAGTCTGCTTCCCATTCTGTCATTCGTATCCAAACACCAGAAAGGGGGGAATCAGAAACTCGAAGGTTCAGTCCCAGCTCAGCTACAGACCCCAATGCAGCCTTGGACCCTGCAGCTTTCTGCCTCATCCTCCCAACTGGAAGATGGAGATAAGCCTGGATACCTCCTGGGTGTGGGCTTACCTTCACAGCATAGGTGGTAGAAGGGTCCTTGGAACAGGTGGCACAGTAATATATTGCATCCCCTGAATCACAACAGGGCTTGTTGCATGCCAGCTTGAAGAGCGACCAGTTGTTCTCACTGAAGTGTAGCTCATTCTTCTGCTCCCGCATGAAGCAGTCCTCACATTTGGCAACCAGGCGGCGCAGGGACTCGGCATAGAGGACCCCTAGCTTGGCGTACACCCCCTCTTTGCTGTCAATATTGCTTAGAAGGTTGTGGAGCTGGAGGCTGGAGCCTGATGACACTTGGCTGGACACACTGAGCTGCGAAGAGGAAAGGGACTGGAGGTTTCTGCTGGGGATGCAAGCTCCAGTGCTCTTACTAGTGGCTGAGCCCCAGTAGCCGTTTCCTTTGGAGCCTTTCTCCAGGGACTCAGAGGAGGAGAAGGTGCCGGGGCGGCCCCCCAGGCTGGCTGGATGGATGAAAGAAGACTCCTCTTGGAGGCAGACATTGCTCTCAGAGTGGCTGACATTCAGCCTGGGGCTGGCAGCATCAACTGCTCTGCCTGAAGATGCTTGTGCCCCAAAAAAGCCATCTGGGGAGGACACTGTTCTGCTCACTGTCTTCTTCTGAGGCAGAGGAGGTGGGCAGGTCGGAGCAGAGGACGGATTATCCTCACTGGAGGCAGGAAGGAAAGGGACAGGAGGAAACACTTGGCTCTCAGCTGGAGGGGGCGAGTGGTTTGGTTCAGACGAGTGCCCTAGGAGACAGCAACACACAAAAAGATGCCATGAGTGACCCTTGCAGGCTGGGAGCACAGGTCCCTCTCCATGTCCCTGCCACCCCCACAGGCTGTCTCTCTCTGCGTCCTGGCTGGGAACAAAGCAGCAAGCCAGGTTACATCTATACAGTCCTCACATATTCACTGCAAAGCTTCACCAAAAGGGTTAGGGGTCTAATTCAGTTTAATACGGCAGGTTTGCAAAGCAGGCTGCAACCAGCCATAAGAGAAATGCTGCCCCCTCCCCAGACTACTCCCCCAAGAACTGCATACACAGTAGCAAAAAAACAGTAGAGGGTAAATATTTAAGCTGTGATGTCATCCACAGGGAGGTAAGAATGAAGCACTGGGGATATGAGGACAATCACTTACACACAGTCTGTTTTACCGGGGAGCTGCCACCCAGTGCTTCAGCAGCACAGCATGATAAGGAGAGAGTGACTCACGCTACACAGCTCTGACCCTCTGGCCATACCAGAGCAGCCCAAGAAGTATATTGAACCTGTGTCTTTGCCTCACACTGGGTAAGGGTCACTGGGCAAGGCCTGGAATTTTGGCAATTTCCATCCTCCTGAAAAAATCTGGCTCCGCACTGCTGCCTGTCCCCAGGGCTACATCCCCTAAACCCAAAGCAGTCCCACATGCCATCTGGACATGGATTGGCTTGGGATGGCTGCCTCATTTCAGGCAGCTGTAGCAGCTGTTTTCCTACCATGGTCAGACTGGAGACAGGTAAAACAGTTGCATGTCATGGAAGGAGAGGAAGGGAAAAAAAAAAACAAACAAAAACATTATTTGATATTGAAATAAAAAGAATAAATTCAAGTTATGGAGGAGTTTCAACAAATGTCATTTCAAAAAATGAGGAGTGGAGAGGTCTGCATGGGAAAGTTAAAGAAGACAAAATTATCTCAGAGAAAGTTGTCTACACCACTTGAATGACAGGCAGAACTCTTGATAAACTTGAGCTGTCCGAACACCTTGCATGTCAGTGTAGATCTTGAAAGGTCCATGGTGGGGTTTTGCTCCAAGCAAGCTCAGCAGATAGTGGGATCTATTACTTTCTTTGAACCCACCTTCCAAAGCTGCAGAGTGGTAGCAAGCCATCCTTCCTCCTCACAAGGCTGCTGATCAGGGTTCGGCTGCCGGGAGGCACTTCCTCCCAGTGGTTTTCTGCTTGCTCCACAGGAACGCCCTGGGGCAGCTTCACCTCAACCCACAGCAGGCACTTGTCTCCATCACAACTCTAGTGACTCACCAGCTCTCACGTACAAGCTCCAAGTGCAGGGGCTCAGATCTCCCAGTCCCAGCCTGTCCTGGCATATCACATGCAGGCTCAAAGCTGTACTAGCTGTGCCAGAACAGCAGTCCCTGATAGCTGCTCACCACCCGGGACTGCATGAGGTGAGGGCAGGGCAGGTCTCCTAGTTCTCAGCTACCAGAGTGGATGCTGACACAATCTGTCCCCATCCCTACCCACCAGAGTTTGGTAGCATGATACATCCCAGGAATGACCAGCACTGATTTCGCCTTCTGCAGAAGACGAGCTTCCCATGCAAGGCAGTTTCAGCCTCCAATTTCTGACAACGTGCTCAGAAACAGCTCTGTAGGAAATGCTGTGAATCAGCACGTCTTTCTTGCTGCAGTTCCTGAGTGCTGAGCTATGTCCTGTTGGGCCCTTGCCCCAGGTGTCTGCCTGCATTGTACAGCCAGTCGCTGAACAATTGACTGCTCTCCAGTTTCAGCTGCTCTGCAGCTGCACAGTTAACTGGGGAGCCCATGGCTCAACAGCCCAAGCTCTAATGACAGCCCAGACATCTGCATCACACCTTGCCAGGTCCATGGGAAACATCCCCCCCACCGTCAAAAGCCACAGGCAGGGATTGTTCAGCATGGTATCACTTGCCACTTCCAGTGCAAGGGGCTTTGACAGAGGACATAGCCAAGAGAAATTCTTAGCATGCAGCCCAAGAGCAACTCAACAGAGGCATCTCTGCCAGGACACGCAGCTGAATCCCTGTTTCGAGGCAAGATTTACTTGACAGAGTCTTATGGAATAAGCGTCAGCACTGGAAGCTTTGGCAACCAGTCCACACGCCTAGCCCCCAAATGCCAAACTGCTCTTACCTTTTTTTTTTTTTTTTAACGTGCTGCTAGGCTCTGCCCTAAGCACAAGGTAATGAATTAAACCCTTCCACAACTTTCCTAACAATGCTCTGCACCTTCAGCATAGAGTCCTTCTGCTTGTCAAGAGCTTAAAAGCTCCCCCCTACTTCATATTTTAAGATCTGACGGCATAGCTAATTAATTTGAGCTCACCTCACCCAGCGATTGACTGCATAGCTTCTTGTTTGCATCAGCAAGAAAAATTGCATTTGGGTTACTCATTTAAAAACTCATCTTTCCCGAGATGAGTTGAAACAGTTGCTTCTGTTAGGGGAGGCAAAGAAATCCTCATCCCACATCATTTTTGACAGCAAATTGCTTCTATGCCCAGCAAGTAAAGATTCAACATATGTGAGTTTTAGTTCCCTCTCTACAAATTCCTGGCATGGGCTCACTCTTAGACTCCAAGTTAGCGGTGGAAAAATGGAGTTTCCAGAGCTCTGGCTCTTAATTTTATTGCTGCACATTGTTGCTCTTGGAAAGACAGAACTTCCACTACATGAAGGTTGGTTTTGCAAACGAAATACTTTCTGAGCTGCTGAACACGTTAGTGCATGTCTACGTTACACACTGATGAAAAAAGTGACTTCATAGTAAGTATTTTTTAATCTCATTTAAACGAGTGCAGGCAGATTTTTTCCTCTTCAAGAAGTAACTGGGAACACAGTGAGAGGGAGAGATCACCTCTAGCACAAGACCCCTTCTGGAACTCCTCAAATCTATGGAGGACTTTCTACATCAGGGCTACTTGTGACATAGAGCAATGTATGAAGCAGAAGCAGGATACGGACAATTGCTTTGGGATGGAGGCTTTATCCAGACCAGAGGAGAGCTGCAGGATTAATTGTTTTGGCACTTGCCAGATGAAAGAGGAAAAAACCCTTGGTCTTGGCCTGACTCTGCCACACTGCTCTTAAGCGCATGAAGAGGGAGAAGGGTGGAAGTGGAGAGATGAAGGGTTGCTCGGGGAACTAGGTGACTGGAGCCTCGTGATCCCTGCTCTGAAGATGCTGCCCCAGCAGTGGGCCTCATGATGGAGGTAACTCCTTCCTCAGGTCCAACGCTACCTCTCCCACATGCAGTGGTCACTTACTGCCATCACTGCCGGTCTGTGTGTCTGAGTCGAGGCTGTCAGAGGAGCCGGCCGTGAAGCTGACATGGACGCTCCTGAAAGGTGGGCTGAGGCTCTCAGCAGAGCTGTTGCTGACCCTTTCCAACTCAGCGTTACTTGGGTTCATTTTCAGAGCATGCCTAGAGAGAATGAAAGAGAAGAGTCAGGAGACAGATGGCAAAAGATACCCTGCGTGCACTTGTGCATGGAGACTCAAGCCGAGAGGAGCCTTAGCTTGGTCCCTGCCCAGCCGCACAGACACTCTGTAGCCTTTTACCATGCCACAGCACCTCATTCCACTTCTTTCTCCAGCACCTGGGGATCGTATCCCACTGACACTGAGCAGGTTATAGGCTTTCAGTTCCCATGCCGGCCCCCCCAAGACAAACCAGCTGTGCTTAAGCAGAGAGAACTACTGAGCCCACAACATCCAGGCCCAGTCTGTGCCTCCTTTGCCTAACAGACGTAGGGTCCTGAGCCACATCCCATCTTGGCCAGTCACTGGGAAGTGAGGACCCACCTGTGTTTGCCTTCAGTAAAGTTTTCAAGGGAAGGGAGTGGCATCACTCCTCCCATTCTACAGAACAGCAGGTTGAGGCTAGGTGTTGGAACCCAGTTCCTTTGTGGTGCAGGCATAAGTGGAAGAAGGTCCATCCCTAGCAGCTGTTGTCTCCTCAGTGCCTCACAGTAACAACTGACACCTTTCAAAAGAAGAAGCACCTCTGCAGAAAATAAGTGTCTGCCAAACTCAGGACCTACCATGCAGCTTTTAATGTAAACCTACAGCTTTCCATGCAGCTTCCATCTGAAAAAATAAAGAAACCAACCGTAAACTGAACTTATAACTTGCCAGGTCACAGTTTAAGTGATCAGTTGTAGGCAAGCAAGACTTCTTGCTAAGATAAAGAATTTTCCCTGCATTTTCTTCATATTTTCCTCCTTAGAAATCAACAGAAACAGCTGAAATCAGGCAGCACATCAGAGCACACACACTCCTAGCTTTGGTACAGTTCAGACTCTATCAGCCAGCAAACAAAGGTTATCAGTCCACATTTTTTAAGTAAAACTGCCAACCTGCTGATAAAATTCAACATGTTGTTGATAGAGAATGTAGAAAGGTTAGTGGTAGACTTGTAAAAAAGAAAAAGGACTTCCACCAGCTATCATGCTGGAAGGTATCCGGCATTTCCTAATCAGACGGCTGAATGGCTGCTGAGAAAGACAAACAAAAGACGAGCACAACCATTTTCTGGTGGCACCCTGTTCACACGCACAGGATCCCTTCTCTTCCAAACCCCCATGCACAGCAGATGCCACAAGCGATTTTTATTTGGAGATTGAGAAATGTTTCGTTCCCCATCCAGACAAAGCACTTACTCTTGTGTCCACACCACCACATGGAGAGCAGAGTGTATGAGAAGCCCGGAAGAAACTTCTGTCAGACTTCCTCATTTGCCTGAGCAGCCTCGGTCTAAAAATACTCAAGGGCTGATGAAAATAAGGCTCTAAAAACCACCTCAGGTATAACTCATCAGAGACACTGGTCTTGCACCAGTTATGAATTTACCACAGCAAGCCTCTTGGGAATGATTTACAAATCTTCACAATGCTCTACACAAGTCACAGCTGAGAGAGAGAGACCCATAGAGGCTTCTAGCTCTGTTACAATTAATACTGTTGAAAGCAACCAACTGGACTTAAATCCTTTCTTTATTTTTTATAAAGATACATCTTTATCCTATAACTTCTCAGACATTTAACTTTTAGTAATTTGGGGGGAAAAAAGAAAAACGCATGGGTGCACACTCATGCGGGCACACTGTCTGACCTGGCAAAAATCAAAGAAGCATTTGAATCCATTAAAAAAGAAGATTTTGCAAGAGAGACGGTCTTGATTTGCACCGATGCGAGGTTTTCTAACACATTCTTCCCTCCCCCCTCCCCCAAGAAAAGCTGGTGCATTTGTCTCCTTCCCATCACTTAAACACAAATCCACAGAGCTGCCTTACCATTCCCGCACTCAGAGACAGATGGGACTTTGCTCGGCGGGGTCCAAGGTCCACCGTGCAGCCACACCTATTCCTCCAAGCAACCTGGGCACAACGCGGCGTCTGCCAGAACTGTGCTGGCTGCTGCCTTTGCCGAGCTCAACGTTGCGGTGAAGTCAGATGTACAGAGAGCCCCGTTTCCTCTCTGTATCGCCGTGACATGTAAAATGCAGTTCCTGAATAGGCACACCGAAATAGAAATTGTTTGCTGCTTAAACGACATCCTGCTCTTGTTTCAGATGTTACAGCCGGGCCAGCCATTACCGCCTGGAAATATCTCCGCTTCACATCCCCCTCTCCACTTTACATCTCCCTCTTTTCCTATGAGCTGCTGGAAGCCCTGGCTGCAGTCTGCACAGATTAAAATACCACCCGCTATACCAAGGAATTACAGAAAACACTTGCTGGGGTAAAACTCTCCCATTTCAGTAAAATTCCACCCCAAGAGCTGAACAGCTCGTCACTGCGACAGCCTGTGGGATCCCGATTTACAGCTACCCCAAACTTTCCCTGCTTAGCTAGAGTTCCTTCCACCACCCCTTGCTGCAAGGACACAGGTGGCTATCCTCCATCTTGCCCTTTTCATCAAAGGATATTGGAAATAAAGAGCATCGACCCATCTTTAACCTAAACAATCATAGAATCATTTAGGTCAGAAAAGACCTCTAGGATCATTAAGTCCAACCTTCATCCCAACATCTCCCTGACCATTAGACCATGTCCTAAAGTGCCACATCTACTTGTTTTTTTGAACACCTTGAGGGATGGTGACTCCACCACTTCCCTGGTCAGCCTGTTCCAATGTCTGACCAAAAAAAAAGAAATAAATGAGACTGCACTCCCATCGGCTTGCTAACATCTGTGGGCTCCACTCTCCTTCAGAAAAATGTAGCAGTGATTAATTTACCTCTATTTCAAAAGTCCATGCTCAGCACCTTAAACGTAACTGGCAACTTCAGGAGAAGCACCAGACACTTCTTCATGTGCCATTGCATAAAGAACAGGTCACAAGAGTCAGTTCTTCCAATCTAAAAACCTAAAAAGATGGGATTTACGGCTCTCCAAATTACCCCGATGGCTTTAAATACACCTCAATTACTCAACATCCTCCATGCAACACGCTGGCATAATCAGGCAACCCCTCCTGTTCACTATGCTCCAGTTTTCCCACCCTAAACACTTTCATCCAGCTGGCTTTCTGCATGATTCCCGCAGTCCTACCTAAAACAAGTCAGGGTTGAAACCCCAAAACCAAAACAAACCCAACAGTTTGGAATTCTATAACATAGTAAAGAAACCCGGATCATTTGCCATGCCCCACGTTGCGTCTCTGGCCAGGGCATGCTTCATTTTTCCTGTAATTCATATTTGGGCCGTGTGTTTGATTTCACATTTCCTAACAGACTGAGGGCCCACCTGATGCTGCCATGGGACTCCAGCATCGCTGACTGCATGCTTTGCACTTCTCAGAGAGAGAGTGAAGACAGGCACCAAAGCATGGCTCCTCTAACCACAGCAGATACATGTGCCTAGGGATACCGCCCCAGAGATCCCTTGGACTCCAGCCATGCCTTTGGCTTCAATTTCCTGCCCAAGATTTGACATGCAGATCCGGTTACCTTCCAAAAGTGCAAGGGGCAGAGAGGTTTTGAGAGAGGGAGAAGGCCACTGAGATGCAAAAGCTGCAAGGCTCCTGCTTGCTCCTTTCCAGCAGGCACCACATGCGCAGCCTGTTGGCAGTGGTGGAGGACGCTGGAAGGCATCTCTCCCCCATGCAGAGACCTGATCACAAGGAGCAGCCACTCTGCAGCCCCGTTATAGGGGTTTCCCAGCCTTGCTGTGCTGACAGGAGAGGGTTGCTCCTTGTCAGTACAGATGACAGGACTTGAACAGGTAACAGAGATGCCGAGCTTTAAAAACATGCAACACGGGAAGAAAGCAGAGGAGAACAGAAAACGTACAAATCGCCACAAACCAAACTGAGCTCCAGGAGAAGTCTAGTGATAATGTCAACAGGATACCCACTCCCAAAATAAAATACTGGAACCAATGTATGGCAGAGAGAAAAGCCAGTCTGTCTTACAGCATCAAACACAACACATGGCCGGGCATAATTATTACACAAGAGGAAGCACCGTTCTACCATATGCTTGCCTATCATGAAACATGAATAATTAGATCTTCCTCCTCCCTCCACTGCTGTTTCTTCCAGCATCTTCCCCTGGATGCACAGCAAATTTAAAAAAACAGCATAGAGGAGCTTACAAGATTTGAGGCTTGGATTTGTACTTCTCCTTCTGCTATCAGCTGGCAATGTGTAGAAACCAAAATTGAGGTGAGGGAAAAAGAGGATTTTGAAATAGTCCAGAGGACTACACTGCTCCTCCCTGTACCAAAGGTTTCACATAGTACAGGTTAAGTTGAAATAAGGGTTTGGAGTCTGGAGATGCAAGAGGAAATTTGGATGAGGGCATCAGTAACATGGTAAGACAGGTCAAAAATTAAATCACTGCATGCTCTGATGTGGTGAAGAGGACAAAAAAAATCTCATTTCAATTTCCAACTCTGTGCTTTTTTAACTGGTAAGATAGGAAACACACAGAAAAGCAAATTACTTTCATTTTAACATAAACTCTCCTAAAAGACTGGCTGATAAATCACAACCTTTTAAACATGATCCACTGGCAGAAGCAGCAAGAGAAATTCCTGATTAGTTTCAGACAAAAAAATACTGGGGGAATCCAAAAGGTGTATTCTCTCCCTGTCCTGGAGCATGATTCTTCCTCCTGCTTCAGCCATACCCTCCCTTCTTTGCTTTATTTACTTATTTAATTATTATGTATTTAAATAGACTCCATCCAGAGTTTATTAATTACAAATTATTTTAAAAATAATACTAAATCCAGCTTGTCCTAGGCCAAATAGCAAGTCCCTGCTGTCATCCACAGTCAGAGAAGAGGGTCAAAATTTGAGACCCATGTGACTTCTGATTGCATTTGTAAATGCCACAGCAGCTCCATGTAGCCACTCTGCTTTTGTCACTGGGGTACACCCTGACGCTGAGCTCCAAAGAGAAACAGCTGCCTGGGGAATGGTAAGAAAAGGGGAATATTCTGTCTCAGGTGCAGCGCTGCACTGTTACAGACCAATTCCTGGCAAGGAGCACACAACACAGTCCCACCAGCCAGTACCATCTCCCCAGCAAGGAGGAAGCCTGGCTCTTTTCCTGCTAATTCAATTCCCAACATCGTCGGGCTTTTTCTAACGCTCTTGCTTTCTGTTCCCTCTGGCAACAAGCGGTGGCAGCAGCAGCATAATCTGCAATCTTGGCACACCTCAAGCTCATTTGTCCTGGCTGTTTTCAGTGATGGCAGGTATCAGAATGTGCCGTGCTACACACCTTTGTTACCCGAAGCGAGCGCATTCAGCAAGCTCCAGAAGCTATCTATGGTGCTGCCTTTTGAAGGTGGCATTAATTATGATGAAAACAGCTCAAAGAGCCAACAGCTCAAGATGCAAAATAGCATCACTGTTTCCTGTCTTTAAGAAGCACATGAAATAAATTAACCGCCAAGGTTTTGCAGGCTAGAAGGAACTGTGAGGATCATTTATCCTGACCCTCTGTGTAAGAGAGACATAAATTTCAGCAAAGATTCATTCCTTGTGCCAAGAAACTGAAGGCCATGCTAGAGCACTTCACACTGAAGAACCCTTAAATCATCATTGCACATATAAGTTCTGGAGATCCTAGTTCCCCTGGTGAGCCCTTTCCTTAGCCAGCTACCTTCCCAGCTTTTGGAAGACCAGCCACCATCTTCCCTTTCCAATCTCTTTCCTCTTGTAATTAAACTCGTTTTCCATTCCGTTGCAAACCAAGCAAACCTTAAATACCTATAATCTTTCAAACAAGCAAGAAAAAAAGGATTGTATGAAGAAACAGTTCCAAGAGGTCCAGAATAGCTTTATATAGGACAAAACAGGTACAAATTCATTATCTTCCTTTTTTGTGCCAACTTTTAAAACTCCCCCAAAATCTCTCCTTCCACCATCACAAGAGGCAGCTTACTGCAAAACGAGTTTCCTCAGTGGCTGGTGGGAATTACCCTGTAAAAACTTTTTTCCCTTTTAATTGTTAGAGCCAAGATGAACAAAACAAAATCTCATGTTTTTGAAACTAGTTTGAACACACACACAAGTTTTCTTTAAAACAAGCAATTAAGTTTAATTAGGAAAGTCAAACAGGCAGGCTTCATTTTCCAACATGAAATCAAATACCTTGCTGCAGCTTGAGATCTAGAAGGAAAAAGGGTGGTCACACACCTTTCCTGCAGCTGAAATGAACCCTGATTTGCTAAGCCCCAAGACCCAAGACTGTGCCACAACTAGGTCTACACTGGCTTCATCTCCATCCATCCATCCAAGGAGCCTTTGCACCTGTTCCACCAGAGAATGTACTGGGCTGAGGCACGCGGGTGTCTCTGCAAGGAATTACTTAAGCGTAACAGAAGTATTGGTGGTTCTCCCACTACAGGTGAGCACACGGCCACAGACTGCCCAAGCCTAGGAGAGTATGGATGTATCTCAGAGTCACCTTTGTATGCTAGACCTCTTCCCTTCTTCAGGAATTTGGCTGCAGCCCAGCAGGACCAGAGTAGATGTTCCTCCAGCACCAGGTCAGAGTCATGTCATGACCCGACACTGCAAGCAACAATTGCCCAGGGTAACACAATCCAGCTTTGGTGATTTTAACCAGTTGTGTACGTAGCCATTCCTCCCGTCGCCATGCACAGGTAACAACACCCTGGTTCCTGCATCAACATGCTCAGAGAAGCCATGCTTGAGACAAAAACAAGAGCACCCTCAAAGCAAACAAACAAAGCAACTAGCTGGTTTTGCATGGCTTGCGAAACCTGTCATCTGATCAAATAGCTCCTCAGGCCGCTGTGCAGGGGTTTGATAGCTGGAGGGCAGGCTATGCTCTTCAAGTAAGGTGCCCCAAGTCTCAGCTGCAGGCACCAAAGCCTTTAGGAGACAAATACACGTAGCACAACACATTGCCTACAGCCACTGGGGGTAACAGCAATGCCAGCACCTATCTCAACCACCTGGCAGGATTTATGGCTCTGTCAGAGATCCCAGTCACGGACGCCACGTGTTCCCTGACCTCAGTTTCCCTGCTCACTTTCACACATGCTTTCTAGCATACAGATGCTTTCAGGATGACTCAGAAGCAACTGTTAGAGCTGCCACAGCCTGATTGCACCAGAAGCATAAAAGCCCCTCCAAGGAGCAGACAATATTCCATGCCCCTCAGGACTGATCATTGTAACTCCAGTGGAGAGCAACAGCAGGGCATGCTCCTGCCTTGGAGCAGAGCTGGTCCAAGTCACTCAGCCAAAGAGACACCCTGAGACATCAAGAACCCCCCTGCCTCTACTCCCAGCCCTCATGAAGGCAGAAGGAAGACTCCACGCACTGCCAGAGAAGCATCCTCACCCCCAGTACAGACAAGAGGCTCTGCATGGCTGCTTCTCCCTGAGCAGAAGGACCTCCTAGCACTGCAAGTGGAAGATGCTGCTGGGATATATATTGCTGAGTTTGAGTGCCACCACCCTTCTGGCCTGCCCAGTGACGTCAGCTCTGCAGAGGAAGGAATCAGGTTCTAAAGGACTTTCAGCAGGCAACTTGGCATCTCATAAATGATCACTACTTGACAGCATCATATAATCCCTGCTGGGCCTCAACAACACCTCATGTGCCAAATACAACCCTAAGCCACAGGCTGATAGGAGCCACCAAGTGGCAGCAGCCATGAAAAAAAGTTCACAAGGTCAAAGCTAAAGGATATCTTAGTGTTCTTTTTTGATTTTTTAAGGCAATAAAGCTCACCTTTGTGCTCGCTTGCGGACCTTTTCTTTTCCCTGACTCTAGCAGGCATGCAGCATCTCAGCAGGAAGCCCAGCAGCAAGGAGAACTAAAGCCTCTTGTTCATTTCTTCCCTTTCTTTGAGAAACCTAATTTGTTCACCACTTGGTCAATTTAAAGCACTAGTTCCCTGGGCTAGGCAACTCTAAAAGCATTTGAAATTCAGTGTGAGAATAAAACAGAGAATAGGCTGACCCAACCACAGTCTCAACTGGACATCACTGATGCCTACACATAAGCTTAACTGTGGACCCCAAGAGCAAGTTCTCCTCCAAACATCCGTACCTTCTTCTCTCAACTTTTAAATCAAGGAGCTTGAGTCAAATCTGTTGCGCAATGCACAGTTCCGGGTAACAAAATTCACACACGCAATAAAGCAAATACAGGACACCCGCAGAATGTGAAAGTATCCCTCCCCTGTATGCTCAGACAACCTAGTCCATTAGTTGCACAGAAAGGAAATAAATTTTTCTTCCTCCATTTTGTCTTTTTTTTTTCCCCCCTTTTTTTTGGTGATATACACAGCTGCAGATACTGAATGCCCACAACATATCAGAAGCCTGTTTTTTTAATTGCTTAGCAGAGCTACTTCCTTTCCCAGATGGACAGCTCTCCTTCATTCATACTTATTTTCTAGGGCCTGCTGTCACCCTGCCTGCACACCTGACTTCCAGGAAAGTGGCAAGAGGAAGGCTGCCCCAAGCCAGGCAGTTCCCCCACACACCATAAGCACAGGTTAGGCAAGCTCCAACTACCTGCTTGTGGGCAAAGAGTCCTCCCTGGGAAACTGCAGCTTCAAGAGCTAAGCTCAAAAGCAAAAAGACATTAGAGCCAAACTGAAAATAAGGATTTCAGAGGCCTTTGCTATTAGCACCAAGAGAAGTTGCCCAGTTCCACCTACAAGAGGAGCTCACAACCCCAGATCTTCTATACTACTCAACTTCAAGGAAGTGTGCCAAGACTGAAAAAAGCTGGCCTGGGAAACACAGGCCATTGCGGGCATGGACCTTGTTCTCACTTGAATATTGGGGACCCAAGGCCCTACCATGCAGCCCTGAGTGGATTTTGCAATTACCCTTGGCATTCGAACCAGGACTTGCAAAGATCTGACAAGCTTTTCAGAGTAAAAAGTAAGCAGTTTTTCAGCTGTGCAGTCACCTCCCACACTCCTGAAATCCCATCTCTGAACAGAAAAGAAAGGAAAAAAAACCAGGAAGCATCTCCTAGTCAATGAATCCCTACAGCAAACATCTCAAGTGCAAATGGTTAATAGACAGCCACACACACACTCACAGGGCTGTACCTGGACTGCTTTTTTGGTGGCGGCGGTGGTGGTGCAAAGTCCACGCCATTACTCTTGTCTTTAGGGAAATCAAAGGAGAAAGATGATGATTTGCTGATCCCAGTCTGGCTCTCCACCATCAAGCCATCATCCACAAGGTCGGCACCAGCTCTTCCATTCTCAGCTCCTGCTGCCAGTGGGTGGGTTAAGAGCTCCTGCTCCTCCTCCTGCTCCTCCTCCTCCTCTATCCGGCACTGCTTGGTCCATGTTGGGGTGTAGTATTTCTGCCTCCTGTCATAAGACAAGCCTGCCAGTCCTCTGCTGGACTCCTCCACAGAGACCCCGTTGACATGAGCACATGGAGAAGGGGACACCCCAAAATCACTTGTATCAGTGTAGCTCCTTGGCAGCAACTGAACACCAGCTCCATCATGGCTGTTGTCATCACCAAACCTTGCCAGATGGGAGCTCACTGGCAGCACACGGTTCCCCTCGCTGCCTGGCTGGCTGTTTTTAGACATCTTTGGAGGAATGGCTGGACTCTCAGAAACTAAAGTCTTGGCTGGAGCTGCCAGATGAAATCTCGGGCTGTTTTCACTTCCAGATGCTTGAAAAATTTCTCCAGGCTCAATGGCAGGTAATGTCCCAAAATCAGGGTGGGAAGCAGGGCTGATACACGGCCACTGAACTCCCACCGCTGAGTCAGGGCTGCTGAGGAATATTGTCTTGTGATCATCCTCAGTGTGTGCTGTCATTATAGTTATCTTCGCGGCCACCTGGCCGGCGGAGTCCTGGTATTCCTTCTCACCACCCAAAGCCCAGCTGCCATCCCTCCACATCCCATCAGCTTGCTCCTTGGCAGTGCTGCGGGCCAACTTCTCTGCTTTTGCCTGTCCACCAACAGCCTTCAGTTGCGCCTTCTTCCTCTTGGTGCTCTCGGCGTAGATGGGATCACCGCAGGCTGCTGAGGTGAGGCGAGGGTGCTGCGGCTCCACCAGAGCCTGCTGAGGCGTGCTTGAACCCTCAGCCTGGGGGACTCCGGTGACAGAGCGCTCTCCAGGGAGAGGCGGGTCCTCGTCCTCCTGGGACAAAGCAAAGGCTTTGCTGCTCACCGTGCTCTCAGGGAGGGCGGCTGACTCAGCGTGGAGAGCCAGCTTTTTCCTCTCCGAACACAGTGCATAGGGGAGAGGATCACCCTGATCTTTTGTGATGCAGAAGGCAACGTTCACAGCTCTGTGCTCCTCTTCACTGAACTTGACCGCCCTGCCACTTGGCCTGGGAATCTCAGGAGCATCCCGTTGCCTCCATCTGCAGGGAGCAGGGCTCTCCTTCTCGCACCAGGCACCCTTCCCCTCCACACAATGCAGCTCCCAGGAGATGGGGCGCTCTCTGCAGCAGTCCATGATTGAACAGTACTCTCCCCCTTCACTTTCAAAGCCGGAGGAGAGGTGACTGCAGTCACCCTCTGAGGAGAACGCTGCTCCTTCTCTGGCTGGGGAAGAAGGGTTTCTGCTAGAGTTCACAATGCTTCTGTCCCCCAAGGCAGAGGGATTAGAGCAGGAGGCCCGATGTGGTAGGGCAAACTTGTCTTTGGCTTTGTCCTCCTGCTTGCCCACCTCACCCACAAGCACCAGGCTGTGGACTGAGACATTCCTCTCCACTCGACTCTCCAGGCTGCGCAGGCCCACCATGGAGTAGCTGGGAGGACAGCAAGACAAACAGTCGCTGGGCGGGCTGTGAAGAAAGGGCTTTCTCACACCACCTTTACCAAAATTGTCGAGGCAGATCCGTTGCGCCTCTCCTGATTTCAGAAGGAGTTGTTTGCCAGAAACCATGCCCCAGGTGACCTGCATGGGCCAAACAGACAAGTGCACTGTCAGGATGCGCATATGCAAAATGAAAGAGAAATAAATTAAAGAAAAAAAAAAAAGGAAAAGAAAGATAAAAAAGCCCAGCTCCCAACTCCGCAGAAAAGTCCTCTGGCATTTACCATCTGTTTTGCTCTGTGCTTACCCCACCAATAACTACCACAAACCTTTTCTACTTAAACTACACTTGTCCTGTTTCCTAAACCATTTGCAATCCTTGTGTTACCAACAATGGCAATGCAAAATGAGTCATTCTCCTTTCCCTTTCCGTGGGTTCGCTGCCAAAAACATGTCCAACCTGTCATCCTGTATGCGAATCACCGTACAATTAAAGTTTCAGAAAGGGAAGGAATATTGCACCTCTCTGCTTATTTTCATCTCATTTCACACAGGCACAGCCTGCCACAGGTTACGCTGGGACAGCAGCTTGGCTACGCTCAGCACTAGGGACTGGGGAGCAGGCGGGAAAATGAATCTGAAATCTCTTCATCTGAGGGAGATGGGTCCTGCTTGCCAAGGGAGGAGTGGGAGAGGCAGAGGGTAAGACGTGCCTGCAAAGCAACCCCCTCATCTCAGGGTGGCAGAACCCGCTGCCATAGTGAAAAACTTAGCCTGGGGCCAAATCTGCATGCGCAGATCAAACCCCACCGACTACGGCAGCCTCGTGTGCCCTTTACCTGGAGAGGAGAAGCAAGGGAGAGCAATGGGAGGCTAAGAAGAGAGCTGGCAAGCCCTGACTCTCCTCTGGGGCAAGGGTGGGAGATACCAGCACACCTATGCCACGGGCAGGGTGACAGCAGCCCATGCTTCTCTCTGCGTGGTTTGGCCAGTGCTGATACCAGTTGGTCCGGGAGAGGAGTGAATCACCCATCCCGATTGCAAGGCAAACCAATCGCAGGCAGGCAGCAGTGCTACACCCAGAGGGCTTCACTGCACTGGCAAAGGTTGGGAGCCCAAGGAGCTGGGCTTGAAAGATAGAGCACTTTCTTCCTCACCCACAAAGACCACGGATCCAGTTAGCGCTGACTGCAGTCAGACAGGACTTCTTTTCGGTGTATCTTCCCAGGAAAATAACTTTAACCCACATCCTCATTTAAAATCCGGAAGTTCCTAAACAATGTATTTTTAAGCTCCCTTGCACATGACTTGTGACCAAGAACTCATTCAGCTTCAGCCAGAGATACTCTGATAAGTCAATATATGGCTTAAAAACCGGAGTCAAACCAGAAGGAAAAACAAAGGGAAGGAAACCGTTTTAAACAGATATTCCTAGCAATCCCGAGCAGAGGTAAGTAACGGGAAGTCATGCTTTGACTGGATTAATCATTACCTGTGACAGATCTGCATTCATATTCACATCCGCCCACGCGTCAGAAACATCCGAGTTTATCATAGTTGGCTTCACAGCAATTGTTGGCTTTGAGAAGGGGGAAGTATTTACACCTTCGTCTTCCAACGCGGGGCTCTCAGGCTTGGTCCTAACTCCATTCGGGAGCACACCACAAGCTCCCACGTCTGGAGGTGTTTGCAGTCGATGGGAACTCTTTGGGTTGAAGCAGTTTTTGCAGGAGCCAGGCTTCCAAACGTGTTCCACAAAGTCACTGCACGCAGACATCTTCAAATCCTCGTGGCTCAGACCAAGAGCCCTCTGCGTCTTCTGCACTGTCCTCCGCTGCTCATTTTGCATCTGCTCCCCAGAGCCACTCTTAAAGATCACCTAGTTATCTGGAAAAGGACAACACTGTCTGATTAGTTTAGTTATGCCCCAAAGTGGGAAAATTTTTAATAGGACAGGTGATAATTACACTTACTCTGCCTTCATCACAAAGGGTTATTGTTTATGAGGCTTTTTCCACAGCTTAGCTAAAGCCCACACAATCACTTTAAAAGCCTCAACTTCTAAGCATAGCTCTTGTAATAGAGAAGACATCAAGCAAGCAGCATTCCTATGTGATTTAATTCCCTGTTTAATGAGCATGTATAACCAGCCTCGCGCAAGGTTTAGATCAAGGGTAAAGTAAAGAGGTCTTGGAAATGGCTGTTCACAGCCCCACATGCAGAGCCAGGCAGGAAAAATCCCTTCTCCAAAGTGGCATCCTCTGGAAAATAAAAAGGCCTGGAGATGCACGGACTTGAATTGGTGACTGCGTAACCAAGGGGACCGGCAACAACCTTCCTTCACCCAGAAGCAGCACTGTGATTACTGCTGTGGTTCACAAAGGCTTCTCTCCCACCCGGTGCAACGGGGAGAAAGGCAATCAGCAAGGCTGGGGCTGGCACTGATTTGAGCAAGTGCCTGGCAGAAAGCTCTTATCTGGTTTGCCAGGAGCCACAAATAACAGTGTCAGCTCGCTGAAACGATTCATTGTCTGCAAGGGGAGAAACTTTTTGCTCTTGGATTACTTACAGTCAAGAATCCCTTCCCATCTTCCTTCCCCAGGAGGAAATGCCCCAGGAACAAGACATTCCTGCATTCCTGTGCCCCCCCCACCCCCTCACAGCCAGGTCTGATTGCACTCAGCCAGTTGTTCGCTACCTGGAGCTAACAACTTTGGAGATACTTCACAGGAGGACTCCCGCAAAGCTCAGTGGATTAGGGAAAAGAAGATCAGAAAACACCACCAGACAAGGAAAATTGCAGCCAGCCACTATGGATGTCAGGGCACACAATTTCCCCACATGGCTCCACAGAATCCTTCCCCACCTAACCAACTTGAGGTCATCATCCCCCAGCCAGTTGACTCCAATGCAAACTGAGGCTCCTTTCCCGAGGGTCTCTGAGCGAACAGCCACTTTTATACCACAATCCAGATAGCATAAGAGTAAAATTTACCAGCCTGATCTTTCAGCGCTTGCTCCACGCAGGCATACTGCAACGCCACCATACTATGGTCACCTTAGCACCTGCATGCTCCTCCAAACCAGCCTGTGCTTCAGCAAAACCTCTTGCCTCTAGTGTCAGAGATACCCTGGCCCAGCCTCTCCCACAGCCGCTCTACTGCACGGTGAAAAGAAAACACACTAATAAGAGCCTGGGTGGGACAAAGTGAAGTGGGGAGAGCCACTGACCCACAAGCATCATCCAAATTCAGATGCCACCTTTGGGAAGGGAGGCTTTGTTCGGCTACAGCATTAATATCTGCAAACTCCTTCTGTCTGGCAGGCTGATAAATTAGGATCCATTTCATGAAAGAGAAAAAAAAAGGGATCCACAAGTCAGATTGGTGCATCTCTCTCTCTTTTTAGGGAAGAAACTGTTTTAGACAGGTTTTTCCATGGACTTTACAAAGTCCAAATTAACCAAAGGATAGCACATCACTTCTGGACATACTCCTTGAACAAGATGAACATCGTTTTCAGGGAAAACATATTTTAAAAATATTCTAGCACTGTTGCTTCGTTTCCTTTCGGATCTAGCAAGCGGTGTCCGGCATCGCCCAAAGTTGAACAAGTGCCCTGATGAGAGCCAGCAAAGAAAAAAGGAGAATCAAAGGGAGGAAAGCAGGGACCGGAGCCAGATAAAACTCTTCACTTCTGGCTTAATAACCGGCGCTGCCAGCTGCCTTTTAAAGGTCGGGGTTTCCCTTTCTGCCGCTATCGCAGCCGTTGTTTCTGGCTGCCCAGACGCCGGGGCAGGCGGCACCGTGTCCGCACACCGGCGTGGCGGCCGGCACCCAGCCCGGCGAAACCGGCCGGGC
>VZZY01020164.1:383447-407394 GCA_013400335.1 Eurystomus gularis | reverse complement strand
ACCCCCGGGGGTACCCGCCCTCTCGGGGGGATGCAGGCACCACGCACCCCGACAGCCCCGCGCAGACCCCATGAGGTCCTACCCCCTTGCAGAGGCAGCCCCACGGCTGGCTTGAGGACGGTCCTGGACCCAGCTGGGAGGCGCCGGGAGCCAGGGAGCTCGCTCCTCCTCGCCCGACAAGGACACGGTGAAGTTCAGCCCGAGGGGATGCCGTGGGAGGAAGAGAAGTTTGCAGCGCCTGAAAGCCGGGTTTGATCCCGCCGCGCAAACATTGCAGACAACAGCTCCGGAAAATCCCAAACGTGCGTTGGCCTGGGAGGCTGGGGGTCATTAAAGGTCTTTTCCAACCGAAATNGGGCGCGGGGGATGAGGTTTTGCTCCCCGTAGTGTCCGAGCTGGAATGGGAGTGGTCTTCCCTCACCCTGAGGCTTGCTCTGTGTTGTCTCGTTTTGAGCACCTAAATTCTCTGAAACGAGGAAAATAATCCCAGGTCTCGCCCTGCCCTGGTCAGGGCCTTAGCTCAGTCCCTTGCTTCAGCCACCTCCCTTAGCACAACAAAGCATTCCCTGTCTCATACAGTTCAGGAGAAAATAGTGGATTAAAAAGGCAGATAGGCTCGTGTAATGGGAAATCCAAGCCCCAAATAGGAAAACAGAAGCTAGAGATAGGCACAGCACTTACCATAGAAAAAAATTCCCTCTTGGGAGCAAATCATCCCTGTAAATTCTTCTCCTTCAGGGAATTTTGGCAGTACTGCAGCTTGCAAACCTTTTTGCTTGCAGACATCCCGGCTGGCTGGTCTTCCACAGTTACATCTGTCTGCTCACACTCTCCCTTCTTTTTTATCAGTTATTAAAATAGTCCAGAGACTCGACAATAATCAGAAACACAAGGAAATATGGGAACTCCCCCACTTAATTTGCCATATTGCCATGAAGACATCTGCTTCACACACCTCCTGCTTCCTCTTTCGAGCAAACCACTTGCAATCAGTTCACGGCGTTTTTTTGCATGCGGGATCCCAGTGCCAGCACGCCCCGGTGAAGGAGTAAATCAGCTCCCAGAAATGCCATCATCATGACAGAAACCTCTCTTCTAGCACAGAGCCACGGCTCATCTGTGAGAGATGAGCTAGGAAAACCAGTGGCCCAAATTTCTGACATTTCCCCTGTTTTAAAAGGTTTGGATGAAAGAACGCAGCTCTAACCAGCCCAGCTGAGGTTGTAGCTGAGATCTGTATGGCTGGCTAATTTCAGAGGGTGGTAAACTTCCCCAGATTAAAGCATCTGAATTTCATACCTGGGAGTTTTAAAAGAGCCTCCGCCCTTTTCAATAAGAGCACTATCATTTTCTAACAGCTGAGGTGCTGTAATTTTCTCAGCCCGTCACCTTAGTGAAGAGTCAGGGACATCTTAGAGGAGGAAAGCCAGATTCAAAATTCATCCTAGGTTCATGCTGGAACAGCACCAGTCCTGCTGAGCGAACTCTCCTGAGATGTTCACCTCAGGTAGAAAAACCTTTCTCATGCCTGAGGCCTTGGGATTATGGGACAATTAAAATTATTTTTCTTTCTAGTAAAGCCAATCTCTTTATGTCCAAATATTTCAGTGGAAGATTGAACAACCTCAAATTTTCATAAAGCAATTGTTCTGTAAGGTCTGAGACCAAAGAATGATGCCTTTTTGCATGGCTGTAAACTCCTGTGGCTTCTCCAGTCCAGTATCATCGTTGTTCATTCTAGGTATTTTCTCAATGTCCAAGAAAACTTGCACTCAAGGAGCCCTCTCAAGTGGAAAACAGTACACAAAGCCTGCTAAGACGCGACCACATGTCTTGACAACCATATATCTTCCAACCTGTTTTTTTTCTCCAGAACGCTGACTCAGCAACAAGGCACATGGCTCAGAGCATGTGCACGGCACAAAGGAAAACTTCAGGCCAACTAGAGCTTCCAGCACCATCCCTCACTAGCAAAAGTGAGACCATCACTGTGTCTTACTTTTAACATGTCAGCTGTAAGAGAAACGCTCCCAAGCACGGGAAGACAAACAGGAATAAACCAACAGGGAGTTTCAGTGTGGGCACACAAAAATAGCAAATCTCTCTGCAGATGCACATCACTCATGGCCAGCAAAGCTGCCCAGTCCCAAGACTGCAAGTGCCAACAGGGCCTTTTACTCCAAAGGACTTAAAAACACAATGGGAAAAAAATGTGACACCTTCTATCAGTTATGGTCCATGCTGTGTGATGGAGCAAATGTTAGTTTTCGGCTGTGGTGCACAGATCTTCTACTGGCCGTGGTCCTTGATGTGCTGGGGTATTTTCCTGTCTCTGCCAGGACTCCAGCTTTTCCAGCTTCCTATCTACAGCTGGTAGATCTTTAGGGTGGAAGTGGGGTGGCATCATCTGTGCTGCAACCAGTTTGCCTGTACCCTTGCTGAATAAATATACCTGTGACAGAACCAGAGGCAACCGGTGCCAGCACCTACTGCCAGCCTGGCAAAGGAGCAATGGCCACGGCTGTCCCTCGGCAGGCTCTGCGGGTGTTAATACCTGCTGCTGCTCAACAAGCTACTCTGGTCAATGTGCATGTCCCTGGAAACTGCCTGTCCATGAACTGCAGACCCTTCTCCTGCTCCAGAGGTTGGAGGGTTTGTTTGCCATGCCTCTTTTCTCCCATAGCTCCTACTTTCTTGATGGAGCAGATGCGCTGGCTACCCCCTGCAGTACCCGTCCTCCATCCCTGGGACATCTCCTTGCTCTTGGGGAGATTGTTGCCACCCTGACACCCCATCTTGCTGTAGGAAGAGAACATACCTGGGGCCATCGGTGTGCCTTTTCTTCAAAAAAACCCACTGTTGAAACCCAGCTCCAAAAACCCCTTAAAATCCAGCTACAGTTTCCTGGGAAGAGCAGACTGAAAGCATCAGCCATAGAGAATGAAACCCTAATGTGGTCTGTTAACCAACCTCCATGCGAGTTACCTCACTTGATACCATCGGGAGGCCCAAAACGTGATCTCTGTAGGACCCATCTACCTTGTAGGACTAGAATGAAGCCCTGAATCACTGATGCAACCCCATGTGCAGGCAGCAGCCCCCGTCCCACCCTGGCCACCACGACAAGCTGCAAATCAGTATGCCAGCCAGCGCCAGGCACCACTATTCCTTTGCTCGAGGGACTGTGTTAGATGGGGAGCTTGGTTCTCCATACCCAAGAGCTACAGTGCCTGTTAAGAAATCGTGGGATAATAGCCCTTTTGATGGATGCTCGGCTTGTGCTTTCGGGATGTAGCGGTTGTGGTGAGGCTGGGAAGGGGGAGGGGGCACAGAGGCATATGACAGTGCCGATAACAAGTGAGCTTTGTACGCCATGGCCAGGGGCTCCCACAGCTGCTCCAGCCCCCTCTCCCGCTTGAGGTAGTTTGAGTGGGAGAAGAGGCTATGAAAGCTGAAGCAAATGAGCATGACACAGATAAGATTTTAATGATTCAACCTCTGCCTCTCTTTGAAAAGCAAAGCTGCAGCAGAACATCTCCTCCTGCCATTCAGGCAGGGGCTCTGGAGAGGAAAGGCTGGTGGTCTGGCTGCTGCAGTGTCTTCTGGACAGGGAATGCCCTCGAGTGTGTCCAGTTTGTTTCCTTTCCCTGTGTAGCTGGTGAATACTTACAGCCTATGCTGGCCAAGGCCCTCATCTGCTCCTTGCCATCATTCCAAGGGCCTTGGTGGTGCTGATGAGGAGCCTGGTGGCAACCTGGAACACCCTCAGCTCCAAACCAGCCTGTCCCAGTGATCGGTGCAAGAAAAGGAACAAACCTGGGGGAGGGAGCCACGGCAGAGGGAGGACCACAGAAGCACACCACACTGTATCTAACCAGTGTTAACTCCATGTATCCCTGGCTTTACTTCACCTGTCATCACTTGATGACAGTGTTTCTTTCTCATGACGCATATTCTCTGTGGATGGGGAGATAGTGATGATGGCAGCTGGCTACAGATTGCCAAAAAAAATACTCCCTCCCCCCCACAGAAAAAAAACCCAAGCAGAAAAAACTCCACCCCAAAACCCCCCCACACTTTGTTTCTGTAATCCCTGTCCCAACAGGACATGAGCACAGCCTCCCAGCCAGCATGTGTGGTTGCTCTTATTAAGCTTTGAACAGCTGGGGGATTTGGAGATGGGGGTTAGCTAATACAATCCAGGCTCAATTAGCAAAGGAAGCATGGAGATTCCAGCTCCCATCAGGACAGATGTGGGCAGGACCCCTCTGTAGGGTTAATCTTGGGGCAACTTGCGCTTCATTCAGAAATAACCAAACAGCCTGTGTCCCCCAATCCCACCCACGGCTGGGCTGCCGTTGGAGTGGGAACACTTGTCATTGCTATACCGTGCCTTACCCCCTGGACCTGGCTAAAACCCACTTTCCTGCCCATGGGCTGGGAGAGGGAAGGACTAACCGCAGTGGGGAGGGAGAGCAGGCATGCACGCAGGTGCAGAAAGCTGGCAGCCAAACAAAGGGAGATCGCAGGAGCAGATACCGGCACATGCAGGCTACTGTGCTTGTCAGCACGGCTTTCTATGAGCAAGACCGAAAGCAAGGGGAGGGAGGATGAAGAAGATGGTTTCTCATTGATGGGAAGATGCTGAGATGCACCCGCAATGGGACAGCGGTGCTTTGTTTAAAACCAGGACCCCTGGGCAAGGCTTTTGTTACCACCAATGCTCTTTGCTTGGCCAGCTGGGAAAAGCAGCAGGCTCACTGGGCTGTTGGAGCATCCTTCAGGACAGACTTCCGAATGCTTTTGGCCACCTTGGGGTGAAGCAGGACCCATGTCTCTAAACAGCTCAATGGGCACTGGTTTCCAACCCACGTGGATGCCTGATGAACATCTCCAGCCTCAGTTGGTTTCTCACTTCCAAAAGCTGCGTTCAAATCTCTCATCTGCTTTTTTGGGGTGTTTCAAAGACACAGAGCCCCTCATGTGCTGAGACACAGAGGCTCTCTCACCAGAGACAGGCCTCCACTTGCAGAGCTGGTGAACCGGTTCCTGGGGTGCGAGTTGCATGGGCAAGCTCTCCCACGCACTGATGGGTTTCACATAGCCCTGTCAGAGACTGGCTGCTAAATGCCAGCTCTCTGTGGAGAGCAGATGGACTTGGAAAGGTTGGGGGGGCCCAAGGCACTTGGTGCTTTGGAAAAGGTTGCTCCTGAAGCTAGGGCTGAGGACTGCCAGAAGGCAAGTTGTTAATTGATTTTTCAGTTCTTTGAAGTCAGGAGTCAGGAATCAGACCAGGGAATGCTTGGTGAGGGATGGGGCTTGGGCCAAAGCAACTGGCTTGGGAGATGTAGCAAACAAGACTTGCTTTCCCAGCCTTCCTTGGATGGGGAACCAAGAGTCTTCCAGAGCGAGCGAATGGTTCTTGACCAGTGCCAGGCAAATGCAAACAGATGTCAAGCACCTTCCAAGGTGCCAGCTTGGGAAATAAACCCATGAGCCTCTTCCCTGTCCAGTTGCTGGGACTCTCACAGAAGAAGCAGTAGCCTCCAGCGCTTTGTGGCAACTTTGCAAGAGGCAGCAAATACCTCCTGCTCTCATGTCAGAGTACCCCAGGGTCTGATGCTCCCACCACACCTGGAAGAGATGGCTAGGTCTGGAAACACCATTGCCATAGAGGCAGACAGACACAAGGCATGGCAGAAGAGCACACTGCTGGTTTCTGCCTCTCTCCAATAAGACTGGCTTTTTTCCTTGCCCCTCAGTGATGTTTGGTGTTTACAGGCGCTGGGAAACATTTGCTCCTTGCACTCCTTCCAGTGGAGCGTGGGAAAAGCTCTCACCCGAAGAAAAAAACACGGGAATTTGCTTTCAATTCTTTTCTTCTCACTCTCTTTCTCTCCAAGTGAAAAGCCCTGAGCTGGCTTTTTTTCTTTGCAAGGCAAGTTTTCTGGCCAAGGCAAACCGGTGTTTGTCTCTCATGCTGTCAGCAGAGTGACAGGCATCAATACGAGCTGAAGGGCATGGCAGTGGCAAATCAACCAGGACAGAGGGAGTGGTAACAGAGCAGACGGGGCCTGTGTGCACATTCCCCCCCTTTCAGATATGGGAAACAGCACATTTCAGCTTCAGTAGAAAGAAATGAGGGCTTGGGGGGCATTTTACTCCCAGAGGATATATAGAGCCCTCGGTTTGGTGCTCAGCTCATTGAGGCAGGCAAAGAAGAAAGGAAAATTAGCATGAAAAAAAAAAGGAGGCTGCTCCTGCAGCCCGTGCTAAGTGGCTCTGGATCCAATAGGTAGCAAGCAGAAATACAAAAGCATTCTCCCCTGTCAGGAGCAACACCAGGGTTTCTCCAAGCCCTCATCCAGCTGCCATGTGCTGGACCTGTCCTGCGAAGGCAGCCTCTACACTGGCCCCTGGCACACGTGGGCATCAAACACTGTCAGCCTTAGGTGCTGAAAGCTGCTCAGCCCAACTGCCCAGTCCTTGCTGGCACCTCAGCCTCCAGAGGCCTGGCAAGAGGAGGCTTCCCACCCTGCCAGCCAATGTCTGACTCCTCTCTTGGCCTCTTCACCTGGCCCAGGAGGCCTTGCTAGGCAAGCCGGGCAAGTGGCTTCAGGTGGCCTATTTGCAGCTAGGCTGGGGTGATGCAGGGAGGCAGGGAACTTCCAAGCAAAAGGAGGCGAAGTCATGTGCTTCCTTGCTGGAGGGGCCAGAAATCACTCCCTCTCTGGAAAACAAAGCTGAGGGACTCCAAAGAAGTCTTCAAAGCTCACAGGACAGTGGCAGACCTGGAGAAAATGGAGCCCTCAGGGAGCTGCGCTCTCCCTGGGTGCAGGTAGACACTGCAGGAAAGACACTCCTCATGCTCAAGGATGCTGCTAGGAGGGGAAGAAAGGCACTCCTGGCCCCCTGCCTCTCTCTAGTATTACAGGGCAACTCTAGGGACCAGCAAAAGGACAACTGTAACGCTTGATATGACCCAAGAAGCCCACTCTACGCCCAGACAAAAGAGGGAGGAATACCCTTTACACTTAGAGGCTGAAGGCAGATCTCACACTTCCAAACTCCATCCTGCGAGTAACCTGATGCCCCCCGCACAAATTTTCCTGTGTGAAACTCCCTCCGCAAGAAGTGCCTTAGGTGAGCAGCTGCAGAGGCAGCCAGATCCCGGAGGAGGTGTTTGCTTTCTCCATCTTCCCCCCCCTCCCCACACCCTCTTTTTAATTGTTTGCACATCAAGAAACGACTTGCCATATTGCAACCTCCCAAAGGGAGGCAGGCATTGAACTTGTAACCTGAAACTGCCTCTCGGGGAGACAGCCAGCACCCACCTCCCTTTATTCCCACATCCTCTCCCCAGTGAGACAGCCAGCACCCACCTCCCTCTGTTCCCAGGGCCTCTCCCCTGCTCATCCCTGCCTGAGCAGCAGCCACGTCCTCCCCTCGTTCTGCTCTTCAGCAGCTACACGCTTCACTGTTAATGAGCACAGAATAAAAAGCACAGAGCTGCCATTCAGGACCTCTCTCAGACACCAAAACATCTCTGTGCATTAATAATCCCTTTCAAAAGCCCCTTCCTTGCACACATCCCCCCCGCCCCCCAGCCCCCAATGCTTTTCAAGAGCGACTGTGATTCATCTGAGGTGTGAAACAGCACGGTGAAATTTTAATACAGCCTGAACATGATGTGAGAGCGCTCAAGTGTCTTTTAAGCAGCCTGTCTGTCTCCAGCAACTGCTTTGAAGGCAAGATTGCTTCAGCGCTGCATGAAGAGCTTCAAAGAGAATATTTGGGACTGATTTTGACATGACTCAGAGAAGTCAGAAAGCCTCCTAACACAGTTCCCTCAAAGGATGGGTGCCAGCAGAGGAACGTGCGGGCTCTCACCATGCCTCCCTGCTGGGGGTTGGTCCAGATGGACCCTATGGGAGAGCCTGAGAGGACCAGAGCTACATGTACCTATAGGATACCTGCCAAGTGCTGTGACCCAGTGCCCATCTCCACAGACCCCCATGGGGAAAGTATTTCCCTAACCACTGGTTATATTGCATGCTAATAGCCCTGGGACTGATGATCTGCCCCCAGCTGGGTTTTCAAGAACTGGAAAGCAGGGAAGAGTTCTCCATGCCCCAGGGTACATGTGTTGATAGGAAAAGTATGAAAATAAGGCAACACTTGGTTAGCCCAAAGAGAAAGGGATGCTGATAGCATCCAAGGACTCCTCCACAGCCAGTAAATAAAAGGGAAATAAAGCGATGTCCCAGAAAGTGGGGCTAGAAGATGAGTGAAACAGCATAGGCAGAGGAGGGAGCTTCCCAAGAGAGGCTTTGGAAGACTCCATGAGATTAGCCAGCAAATATCCCTCAACTTTGCTGCTTTTCAGTGTCACACATTGTTCCTTGGCTCCCTGGACCTCTCCAGACATTGTGGTCAGAACAGCACCACGCTCATGCAGGGAAATGCTGTGGCCCTAGAGACCTTCAAACTCACCTTGGGAACATTGAAGGCCAAAGCAAGAAGGTGAGGGCTACATCCTCGAGTGTCCCGCCACAGGGCAGCTGGCAGGTTCTGGTGATCTTGTATTGCCTCTCCTCCCACATCGTGGGCAGAACATCAAGCAAATGTACCCTGTCCCGAGTAGCAGGATCTGCATCAGTACTGAGCAGCTCTCACAGCTCTTTCTCAGACCATCCATTCCCATTTACCCGCCAAACTGCCCCCAGTAGTACATGTCAGCCCAGGGCTGCTGGAAGGATGTTGGGAAGGCGCAGGTTGCAACCCTGCATATCCTGTACCATTAAGAAAGGGAGAGTGAAGCCACTGAGCTGAGGGTAGAATAGGTTTGAGTTGGTAAAACCCCTGGCTTTTCTCTGCAAATTATGCAATGTGCTGAAGTAATTTGCCACTGCAAAGAGGACTTAGGAAGGCAGGAATGCCCTTCTTGAAAATTTAAAAGCAAATCACACCACCACCCCCTCTCCATGCACCTCAACGGGCACTGCCAGCACACAGGGCTGGTAGGGAACAAGCCCCAAAACAGGTGTCCAGACTCAAGCGAGGGGGAGAAAAGAGCAAGAGCCAAACCCAAGATCTGGGCAGCACGGCTGTAGGCACACAGGCTCACACAGGCTGGGAAGTGGACAGGCAGAGAGGCCATGGAGAACATGGACAGCAACCCTCACACTTTGGAAGAAAGGACTCTTCTGACATCAAGGCAAGGCAGCCCTAATGACTGCAGGAGGGATGTCTGGGGGAGTTCGGGGCAGCTGACCTCTACTGCCCTGCTGAGGCAAGCCTGGGAGGACCCCAAAGTTCACAGACATTCACAGGGTTGAAGGGAACACAACCACCTGAGCCATAGGTTTACATGAAGGTCATGCAATTTTTGAAGGTCATTTAGAGTCCTTTAGAGGGATCAACCTGGTATCAATGTCAGCATCACTTCTCCCTCCAAAAGAAACCATTCTCTTTCCCAAGGATACATTAATCACTGTGTTTCCCTGCAAAAAAGTCTCCACTTAGCAGAACTAGCATCTGTGCTGACATATCCTGAGGATCTGCACTTACTCAGAGAAGAGCAGCTGAAGCACTTGGCCTGGCTGTCAGGGAGCAACAAGTGCAGAGAACACCCCACCATAGGCTGCAACTAGCCTGAGAAATCCCAGAGTGGGGCTGATCTGGGGGAAAATCAGTGGACTTCAGAGCTGAGCTGTATTTGCAGGAGATTCAGCAGACATGCCTCCTAGGACATTTTCTAAATGAGAACTCTCCAAGTCAACTAGGGGGTGAAAAAGGCACACATATAAACCTTTCATTGGAGTTAGTCCTAAGAGGGATCAGCGGCACCATCTCACCCAGAGCAGGGCTGATTAAACGCAGCCATCAGCCACTCAGCCTCCAACAGGACTGTGCCACCCCTAGAAATATATCAGCAATGTGCCCGGGCTGAGGATGAAGCTTCTTATGGCCACTTTGTGCTCTCTCGGTTGCAGGAAGATGGAAGACCTGTCTGCTTGGTGGAGGTGTGTTGCTCCTAAAAGGCTGCAGTCAGCAGTACGTCACAGGAGAATGGAGACAAGTGAATGCAAATTACGGCTATGCAATTTAAGAAAACAGCAAAACTCAATTAGCTAATGGGCACACTTAGTGTCGGCTGACACACCCATGAACATGGGCATGTCTGGGAGGAAACGTCAGAGTTTCTGTGTACTTACACCTCTTGTATTTCAAAGACACCTTCTGAGCTAGGAATGATGGGAGAGAGAAAACAGCCAGCAGTCCTGTGAGGGAGCGACAGGGTGGCTGAGCACGAGGTAGTGTGACAGAAAGGGATCACAAAATCAACAAAATGAGGCTAAAGCAGAGTCACTGTCAGCACCTGCATATAAGCAAGGAATTGTCTACAAGATACTGTTGTGGAGAAATCACCCCAAACTGTCTCCAGGAACTCAGTGTGATGGGGAGCCTCTCTAACTTCTCTGTACGCTAATACATGCAATACAGGGAATGAACATGAGGAACTAGAGATCGGTGTGCAGTTGCAGGGCTGTGACCTTGTGATAGGATGGCTCCCATGACTGAGTGTTGCAATAGAGGCATACAGGCCCTTAAGGAAGGACAGGATGGAAAGATGAGGAGGGGGAGTTGCCCTTCATGTGAGAGAGCAGCTGAAGTGCATGGAGCTCTGCCTAAGGACAGATAAGGAACCAGCTAGGAGATTATGGACTAGGACTAAAGGGAGAAGAGGTAAAGGTGATGCTATTATAGTGGGTGTCCACTACAGGCCTCCTGACCAGGGAGAAGAAGTGGATGAGGCCCTCTACAGAAAAGAACAACCTCATGTTCACAGGCCCCAGTGTGAGGGGAGGGAGGAGGGTAAGATCCAAGATCTTGCAAGAGTGCCATGAGATAAGGCTCTGAAGGGAAGGGGGTGGAGAGGGGAGGGGGAAGGCAGGCAAAAGAGCTGGTTAATATTCAAGGATCACCTCTTCCAAGCTCAAGAGCTCCATCCCAACAAATATGTAGCCAGGCAAAAATGCCAGGAAGCCTGCATGGATGAACAGGGAGCTCCTGGTCAAACTCGGACACAGAACGGAAGCATACAGAGCAAGGATAGGTAACCTGGGGGGAATACAGAAAGGTTGTCTGAGCGTCCCTGTCCAGATTCAATTCCAGTCAGGCTTTAGCTTCCCTAACTCCAGAGAGTGAGGTGGATTCAAAACTGGCTGAATGCCCAGAAAGTGGCAATCATTGGCAGGAAGTCTGGTTGGAGGCCAGTCACTAGTGCTGTGCCCCGTTAGTCAAGATTGGGTCCTATACTGTTCAATACCTTAATCAATGAAATGGTGATGGGGTAGACTGTGACCTTAGCAAGTGTGATGACACAAAACTAGGAGGAGCAGCTGCTACACCAGAGAGTTGTGCTGCCATCCAGGGGGACCTGGACAGGCTGGGGAAGTGGGCTGACAGCAAATGAAGTTCAATGACTTCATGAAATTCAACAAAGAAAAGTGGAAAGTCATGCACCTTGGGAGAAACAACCCTAGGCACCAGTATATGCTGTGGGCCACCCAGATGGAAAGCAGCTTGGCAGAAAAAGACCTCAGGGACCTGGCAGACACCAAGCTGAACATAAGCCAGCAATATACCCTTTCAGAAAAGGCTAATGGTACCCTGAGCCACATTAAGAGGAGTGCTGACAGCAGGTGTAGGAAGTTGATCCTTCCCTCTATTCAGCGCTGGTGAGGCCACACCTGGAGTGCTGTGTCCAGTTCTGGGCTCCACAGTACAAGAGAAACTTAACATATTGGAGAAAGCCCCACAAAGGGCCATGAAGATGATAAAAGATCTAGAACATCTCTCCTATGAGGAAAGGCTGCAAGAGCTGGGATTGTTCAGCCTGGCGAAGGGAAGATTCAGGGAGGATCTTATTCACATATACAAATACCTGAAGGGAGGATGAAAAGAAAGCGGAGCCAGGCTCTTTTCAGTGGTGCCCAGTGTCAGGACAGGAGGCAATGGGCACAAGCTGAAACACAGGACGTTCCATCTGAACATTAGGAAACCCTTTTTTTAATGTGAGAGTAACTGAGCACTAGCACAGGTTGCCCAGAGATGTTGTACAGTCTCCATCTTTGGAGGAACTCTGATACATGATAGAGGATGACTGTTTGGAAGTCAGCTTTGCTGTGAGGGTGTCTGAGCACTGGCACAGTTGTCCAGAGAGGCTGTAGAGTCTCCATCCCTTGAGGTATTCCACAGCTGCCTGAACATAGCCCTGGGCAGCCTGCTCTAGATGGCTGTGCTTGACCAAGGGAATTGGACTTGATGACCTCCAGAGGTCCCTTCCAACCTCAGCCATTCTGTGATTGTGTAAAGCTCTAACCCCTCACAGGAGGGCACACTTATGCCGTGGGACCAGTTATGCTAATCCAGTTGATGCTGCTGGACAGCCATTAAGTGGGGGGACAGTACCCTAAATAAGATGATAGAGCACACCATTTGGATGTTGTAGTCTGGGCTGGCTGGAGGATGGACCTCTAAAAAGCCACTTGGGAACCTGAGGTCTGTAACACCTTACAGGCTTTCTGTCACAGGAGGTGTGATGAATAAGGATACAGTCCAAAGAGACATACAGGTACAAGAAGGTACAGCCAATGTTGACCAGATGACCCCCTTGAAATGCACACAGGACTCCTAAGGGTTTATGCCACAAACCCAAGAAGAGTAAATCTTCCTATTTCTTGAAGTATAACCACTTGATACTATTGCTGTGACTCTTCCAGGGCCCACAGTAACATTCCTACCTAAGAACACCTAAGGTCCACAAAGGCTGTAATCATGTCTCCAGCACTGGTTTAAAAGTACAGGTATCTGGAGGTCTTCTGGTCTCCAGCAAGCTTGCAAGGCTTCTTGCGCCAAAATTGGCGTCTTTGGACTTAGCATTCTCAGAATTTTCCATTAATAACTCCAGTTTCCCTTGATGCCCCTAAAACTTGCAGGAGCCCCTCTGCAAGTAATCAGCAGCTCTGCCCTGGGCTGGGGGAAGAACTGTCTCGTACTCTTTATTGAGAACCTGCCCCTTGCTAGCTTTATTTAACACATTCCAGATCATAGTTCTTGTGTCAGAAAGGCAGTGCACACTCATGCCCTCTTCAGCTAACATGAATTTATCAACATTTCTCATACTGCCCCTCAGTCATCTCCCCTTTCTTCCTCCTAGGCACTTCACCAGGCTGCTGGTGTTCCCCTGTGGAGCGTATTCACAGCCTAAACAAACTAGCAGCTGAGAACAAACAGCATGCAGAATAATGCTGATGAGAAGACTGGTTTACAAGCAGAGTGCAATTCTGTCTGTCCCAGAGTGGGTATCACCTACGGACATGGCTCATGCAGAGCATGGAGAGAGTCCCACCAGCACCAAAACAGGACAGGGACAGGAGACATCAGTCTGATCACTGCCAGGAATGCTGAAACACCAATGTACTGTGTTGGGCTGTAACATACAACAGGCACAGTACCTCGGTGTTGGTACAAACTGGCTCTTGGAGCAGTGCAGAAAAAACCCCATGGAGAGGTAGGAAGACATAGAGTGTGTTTCTGTGCTATCGCCCTTCCCAGGGGCTGTTTTTGCTAAGATAAGATTTTACCTCTCAAAAGCAATGTCAGACAAACCCAGGCTCCCTTGGTATTTTATCACTGGGCAATGATTTATGGAGCAGCCTAGGACCATCTCCAGCTAAGGCAGGAAAAAAGCACGGGATCATGTTTGGCTTTGCAGCTGTAGCTGACATCAAGTTGAACATCTCCCTGAAAGGTCAGTCCTGCAAAGACAAGCCTGCTGGCACATTATTGGGCTAGAGGCACCAGTCACCGAGGGAAATTCTCTGGTGTAATTCTAGACAAACTCAGAACCAATGGGGAACCTCTGCCATAAAACCCCCCACCTTCTCTAAAAAAAAGCATCAGGGACAGGTACTGGTCTCTTCCTGAATGGAAAGGAAAGCCTTGGCCTCTGTGTGAAGTTTATAACTGCTGACCTTGTCTTTTAGCTATGTGGGCCTGTGTCTCTCATTGAGAAGGGTCAAAATGTGACCAGGAGTGGCTGCATGCATTTATGGGTAGAAAATTTTCAGAGCAGCTGAGAGCTGGAATTTGTGCAGTGAGTAAGATGAGCTCCTACAGAATGAGTTAGTGGATGTTTTAGGTGATTCATTGTCTTCTGATAACTGCCCAGATCCTGAGGCATTGCTGGCATGCGAAAATAAGGTAGGTCTGGGTGAATCAGAGGGTGGAGGGAAGAGTCTCAGCGGTAGTTAGCAGAGACATGCACAGGGACCAAGCTGTAAACTGCCACTATTTTCCAAGGTGTGCAGTTAACTTCCTGGAAAAACTGGGTCTTCTTTGCTGCCAGATTTGGGGTGTTCTTTGGGAGCAAGCTCCTTACTCCATCCTCCTAAGGCAAGCACTGGTGTGAAATACTAGAAGAGCTCGGTTGAGCCCACCCTCCAAAAATATGTCCAGTGAGTCCTCCATGCCACGCAGCAAGTGATAAGGTCTCACTTGTGCTGTCTGGGTGATACTGGGTGTCTCCAAAAGATGGGACCACCTTTTCTTCCATCTCCTGCTGGCCTCTAGAACACATCTCCAGATTCTTTGACCTTGGTTTCTCTGCCAGGCACCTAAGCTACAATAATTTGTTTGCCACTACAGCTGGCAAGGGTATTGACATCTTGAGTACCCACAAGATGGTGGAGAGGCCAGATGAATGGCAAGATCTGCAGGATGGAGGAGGGAGCAAGGAACTCAGTGCTAGCTCATACCTACATCACCACTAGCTTCTCACTTTAAACCAGGGGCCAGGCATTTGTCACCGAGTGAAGAGGAGCAGAAAACAGAGGATTTTGCAATGCAGCTCAGTGGCCTTGCATATGTCCCAGGGCAAATTTTGTAATTATGCCTTATCCTAATTACTGCTGTAGCAGCAAAGACAGCAAAACAACGGAACAGGCACCAGCACCCAGCGCACTCAGGGCAGTCCTGGCCATGGGAAAGGATGCAAGCATTCCCAGCCCTAGCTATTAAATCCCAAATTCTGGTGCTCAGGAAGCTCAGCAACAAGCTTGCAAGTTCAGACATTTCAGTATGGCTATTCCAAATGCAGTGGAAGGCCTGAGGGAGGAATGCAAGCTCAGCTCTTCTGCATGTGCTGTGTTCCCATTGTACATATGAGTAATATGGGGCCATTTCACAGGACACTAACACCTGGCCAAAGAAAATGAAAGGACTATTGTGTCCAAGTGCAATGCAGATCTGCTCCTGATGCAGGAGAAGTACCCAGCTTTGGTATGTGTTGAATATTTTCTTTTGCAGATCCATGGTGGCATTGTCTGGAAGAGCCCTCCACAATCCAACCGCCCTCTTTGAGCAAGACTATCACCACCACTGTTGCAAGCCTGACAGCTTTGTCTAACCAACACTCAGAAACCCTCAAGGGTGGCAAGCCACCACTTCTCTGAGGACCTGCTCCAGAGCTGCCTCTCCTCTTGGAAGATATTTTATTCCTAATGTTCAGACTGAAATTCCAGTGCTGCAGGAGCAATTCTTTGCATGCAGCTTTTTATAAAAGGGAGAAGAAAAGAAATGAACAGAGGAAAGATCTGAGAATTAGCAAAGCTCAAGTGTTTGCAGGTGGCCTTTGAACAGGCTAGCTCTGTACCCAGTGTTTGCCTTACCAGTGATTGCTTACCAGTGAGAAGATAGCTTATGAGCTGGAAAGCTAGTGATGGACATGCAAAGCAACTGTAGGAGGGTGAAGAGGAAGGAGCAAGGGGCAGGTGACACCATCACTCTCATTAGAGGAAAGCAAATGGATAAACTGATGACTCTGCTGCCTTTCTTGCATTTAGCTTTCACATAAAAGTAATCTAGGGTGAATAACTTACTGAAGGGATCAATTACCCTCCACAAACCTCCAAGATAAAAAGATAACTAGCTGAGACTTCACAGTCTGTTCTTTAGGCACCTACAGCCAAAGTCTTGCCCCAGCATTTAGCCTTGACAACGAACAGAAAAGGGGTCGGGAAATGGGCCAGGATTGCGAAAGAAGAGGTTCACGAACTTTCAGCTAGGTGAAATGTGTATGAGCTACAGCAACACTCATTATCAGAGGAGGAGCCATCTCCAGTTCCCAAGCCACGCTCTCCAAGAACTGCTAGAGGGCTGGAGCAGAACCAAGGAAACGGCACAGAATGAGCATAGCATCCTGTTTAAAAGGCTTGAAGTCAAGTTATAGATCAATAATTCAGTGCCTGGAAAACTGACCTGCACAAAGGATTAATTCACTAGGGGACTAATATGGGGGCTAAGAAGCGGACATCTGGGATTTCTTAAGAACTATTTTCTGCCAAACCATTTAAATTTCCTCTCTCAAAGATTTGGCAGATAAAGGGGAAGCAGCAGATGTGATAATTTTGACCTCCATAGAGGACTTTGTGTTATCCCATTCAGACTTCTTGTCAGAAAGGGAAATACCATCTAGATGAAAGAGGGATGTAAAATTGGTGCAAAAATAGCACCTTGATCTGGTGACAAGAGCTATTCGTGGCTTATGGTCAGACTAGAATGACATACATAGAAAGGAATAGCAGGAAAATGGTCCTGGCTTTGGTATTATTCAACGCTTCCAAACTGTGGGCTAGAAGCCACGCTACACTGCCTTAGAAATATTATGGATAATGTTAAAGAAAACGACCAGAGGAAAGTCAGAAAATAGATTCATCAGATGACCTTAAAGACCTGGCAAAGGAAAGATTTGACATCAGTCAGATGAAATTCAGTCAAGTCAGGTGTGAAATTCTTTCAAATCAGATCAATCCAACCCAAGAAAAGAATGGGATGTGGGATGACACAGGCCACAAACCAGACACGGAAGCATGCTGGAAGCAAGCCTTCCTTCACTGGTGGAGATGAGGACATGTCACACGCTTTAAGGATGTTTGCAGCTCTATTCCCATCACTGAACAAGTGTCAGGGACCAAATCAGTGCCACAGACAGATTCATACTTAGGGGATGGAGACAGCTCACACCAGCTTTATCTTGCCCATGACTGCCGTGCCTACTTACCCTCTCCTTCCTGCCCAAGTGGCTGGCAGAGGCAAGGGTAATGGGAACAGGCAGCTAACCAGGGCCAGCTTCTCTCATTACATCTTAGCCTTAATGAAACTCCACCAGGATGGGAATACTGTTGTGTGCCATGTTTTCCTGTGGCCCACAGCTTATGCCTGCTTTGAGAGAAAGTGGATTCCTGAAAGATGCTGTGGCCAGTGAGTGGCAGCCTGCCTTGAACACTCCCAGAGAAGGGCAGCCCTGCAGCCAGTTGCAAACACCCAGCCACCACAGCCAGATCAGTGAGAAAGTCCCCTCTGAGTGGGGCACAGGCCAATACCACCAGTAGAAACCTCTCCTATCTCCCAGAGCAAGAGTGATCAGGCCGCCCCTTCATGGAGGCAAGACCACCATCCTGCAGCCCTCTATACTTTCTCAGGTGCTCAAAATCCCATCAACCCATAAGACAGCTTCCCACTGCCGCCAGTATTAAGCCCCCCAGTCTCTGAGTGAGGGCACCCAGTACATCCTGGGACCAACCAACTGGCAATCCTCATATGAGCAGCAAGTCCTTCCAGGCACTTCATACAGGCTGTGATACACTGAACATCCTTCTGGGAGTCAAGCAGGCTCTCAGAGCCTAGAAGCAGCCTGGCATTTTAGAAAAAGAGAGGACTTCTATAACATTTCATAAATGTTCTCCCTGATGCTCCAGTAGCAGCCTTTGAAATTCAGCAGCAAAAAGTCCTCCAGACAAGGCTACCAGTGATGTTGTTTACCCAGTGAATTTTTATAATAAAAGGATAGGAACTATGGCAAATGACAATAACCCCCCTCACACACTCTCTCCCTACCCCAGCCCATAGGTCAGTAGCTTTTTGGCTAAGCATGGTGTTTGAACGTTCAAATGACACGTCCAGGCAGCACACACCACTTCGGGATTGCAGGGGTTGCCTGCTGCCCTCCTCAAGGGAACACAAGGCTAGAAAGAAGCAGATGCTGGCAAAAGTGTGGGGCACAGGTCTAGAGGGGTGGGTTTTTTACCTTGGTGTAAAAGGGAAGGCATGAGGTACCCAAGATTAATCCTGCTCTGCTTGTACCTATGCTTCACATGCTCTGTGGCTGGTGGATTCATTGGCTTTTCCACACTAAAATCAATTAGTTTGTCTCCATTGATCCCAGCCAGCCCCAAAAGTATGTGTTGATTGTGTCAGGCACACTGAAGGAAGGCTGTACTGCATGGATCTGACACCTTGCCAAGAAGAAAGGTATTTTCCTTTCATTTGCAAGATTTCGCTGGCTAACCTGGGAGAGTCCTGTGCTTTCCTCCAAAGGGAGCAGGATCCTCCTGTGAAGAAAAACTGTTCACCAGAAAGTAACATGGGAGCAAGATGCAAATATTTTTCCATCCAGAATGTCCTCATAGTTCACAAATGCAGTGGGGGAATTTCCTATCATCAAGACAGAGATCTCATCCCACCCATATTCTCATCCTGACCATTATCAGAATAAAATTACCAGACATTAGAAGTCCCACCATTCCACAGTTCCCAGAAAAGGCATTGGATGCAGCTGTCTCCCACCAAGGGCTTTCTCAAGAGGAAAGGTTTAAGCAGGTCTTTTCTCCTGCAGCCTTGGCCATATGTCCAGTGGTTTGATCCACAGAGCTGACAGAACTTCTAGAAAACACATAAAGGCACAATTATGAGCCATCTGCACTTTGGTTTCAGGCCTTTCAGCCCAACAAGAGATCAAAGTGCATGCAGATGAGTCACATTTACAGTAACTAGATGAACCCCATCATGAAGCACTGCTTTTGCCTTGCCAGTTGCAACATGCTCTGTAGCCATGGGCATTGGCATTGCCCCTTAACTCCCAAGCTCTATGGCCAAGGAACTGGACAAACATGCAATTTCCACAGCCAGACGCAGCTTTAACCACTCTCTTCTCCCTGCCCGAAAAGGGCTGCACCTTCAAAAGCTTCAAGTCCCAACCACTCTCAACCATTGCAGGATTGAGTCAGACAACAATAGATATAGCTGCAAAAATGCTTTTTATATCATTCTCTGGACTGGAAGCAAAGACTCAGAAGAAGCACTGGGCAATATGGCAAGTCCAGGTGCAGCAGTTTGGAAGTGAGGGAGTTTAACAGGTGAGGAAATAGCTGGGGGGCATCTGGTAAGACTTTCAACAACTCATTCCCAGGATCTAGTCTGAGTAGTGTTCAGAACCACAGCTGGGCTGCAGAAACAGAGCAGGAACAACCTCAGCACTCACTGATGGATTTACTGCTCCCTGCAGGTGTTGCAGGATTCTGCCCCCAGACTGCATGGGTGTGCGCAGCTCCCTCACACTGAGTTTTGAGCAGAGGCAACAGCCGAGACTCCCATGGGCCACGGGCCTGAGTATGATAAGCCACTGCTGGGGCACAGCCCTGGAGTGGGACCTGCCAGCTTGGGGCTTGCAAGCCCTTACACACCCAACACCTCCCCTGCTCTCCAATAACCCCTTTAAAGTGCATCCTCGGGGCTGCTGTCACTGCCATGACCAGTCTGGAGAGTGGCAGGTCAATGGGCAGATGGAAGGCTATTAAATCTTCTTGCAGAAGTCACACCCCTCAGGCTGGAGAGTTGGGAGCTGCATGCTGGATGCCGACCACTGCTGCCTGTGCTCTGGGGGGGACACACAGATGTCTGTTCCTCATTCAGCTAGCAAGAAGGACTGCAGACCCTGGCTTGCCTGAGGGTTCATCCTTGGCCTCCTGGTGGGCACAAAGACAGTGTGTGTGTCCAAGGAGGAAGCTGGGAGCTGGTCTGAGGGAAGCTCATTGCAACTGCAGCTGTTTGCACAATGCAGAGTGTGTCCCAGCTGCACTCACACACTGCCTCTGCAGTGGCTCGAAAGCAAAGATTCGTCAGTGAAGAACCCCCATTTTGCAGTCTTAGAGACTCCCCCACTCCAAATTCTAGAAGAAAAAGCAGCAAAATTGAATGGTCAGAACCAAGTTCTTCAACCTGGACACCTGCCTAATGAGACTTTCCTATGGGATGGAAACTGAGGGGAGGCTTAGACACCCAGGTCTAATGCTAAAAAACCCAGTACAGGTTGTTCGAGCCATCCTGTTTTACTCCTGCCTGCAAGGATTCAGGGTTTCAACAGAGAAGCAAACACAGGTGGCTAGCAGGCCTGTCCAAGGGGCTAGACCAGAGGAAATCACAACCCCGCAAGTGCCCCAGGTGCTGTTGCCAATCAGTCCCCATGTCCTACAGCAGGCAGGACAGAGTGGGCTGTCAGGCTCTGCAAAGTGAATTCTCCTAAAGTGAGAGAGAAGGTGAAGGATACACAGCCAAGGTCAGGCATTGTGCCTGCCAGACATGGGACAACCTGGGCAGGCACAGCACATGCGCTGCCATTTGCCATGTCCGCAATCCTGACTGCCACGTGGTTTGGTGTCCAGCATGGGCCGAGACTACTTTGAACCCAAGAAGTGGTTGGGTACGATATAACCTGCACAACATGCGGGCAATGTGGTGGTATCGGGGCAATCTTGCCATATGTGACGAAGGTGAGGCCCCAGGGCCAGTGGGATGTAAACAGGAATTGCCAGGTGCAGGCTCCTGCTAAACAGCCCTGGCCCCGGCTCTTCCCCGCACGGCAAACAGGATGTGGACTGATCCTGCTGCTGCTGAGGACAATCCCTGCAGTGAGGGGGGAAGGGTGTCCGAGTAACCTCCTCACAAATATGTGCCCTCTCCCCGATTTCAGTGTCATGAGCTCAGCAGACAGCCTAGGGGCATAGCTTCCTTCATGCAAAGAAGCCCTTCTCCTCTCCAGAGACACTTCATGAAAGCTCTGCTAGACTCGGGAGTCTGGATCAGGCTAAGGAACACAGGCGAAGCTTTGGAGACTGCTGTGTGCATGTGATCCCCAGCTGAAGCCATTTCTGGCATCAGGCAAGGCCCAGCTATTACATCAAACTCTGCTCAGTTGATGTGATAATAGTGTAACCCGAAAGTCCTGGCCACACTGATCCTACACTGAGCCACTATCGGATAAAAGACACTAGTACTTGTCCAGTCTGGGGTCCCATCACAACCAGTGGCTGGAAGCAGACACCTAGAGAGGCAGGGAACAGGCTGAAAACAGCAACATTGCCGCGAATGCATTCCCAGCCTTCAACAATGCAGGTCTCTGAGGCTGGAAGCAGCAACCTGACATTCAGTAGCCCATTATTTTTTTTTTTTTTTTTTTTTTTTCTCCTTGAAATCACTCTCAAGCTCTGACCATCCTTCCCTGCATCTTTTCCAGTTCCATTTACCTCAAGGCCTTCTGCTGCTCCTCCAATTTACAAAGGAGGGTTAAAAAAAAAAAAAAATACAAGCCAACTCAATTAGGTCTGGATAAAGTTCCTATCACATTCTTATAGAGATGACTTTGCCAAGGTAGGAAAAACTAAGTCACAGCCTTGGAGAAGTAGGAAATACCAAGTAAGGTGGCTCTCCCCACCCAGCACCTAGGGAAATGTGGGAAGGAAGGCAGTTTCAGCCGGACCATTTTATCTCTGAGACCAGATGGCTTTAAATGCTTCCCTAGAGCTTGGAAAGGGCCAGGCTCTGCTTTGAATTGCTTTTCATACCGCCTCATTAGAAAGTAAAAGGGAAGAAATGAACAATCTATAACTTTGTGGCACCGGAAAACAGCTCTGTTAATCCCATTTCCTTCCCCAAGCTTAGTCAGGGCCCGTCATCCAGCATCAGGGCCGCATCACCTAACCTGCTTATTGTTGCCCCACGAACAGGAGTCTGGGCACCAGCCCAAAGGGCAGATGCATCCTCCTGGGCATTTTTCACAAATTGGAAAGGCCCAGGTTGTTAAACCTGACCCCGGTGCTTTATTGCGATGCTTCCAGCACCCGACTTCTGCTTGCTACTGTAGATCCAAGCAGTGGCCACCTCCCAAACCCAAGCCTGTAGGAGCAGGGGCAAAAAGGGCAAAGCATCACTGGTGGAGCAGACTGGACAGGAGAAGCAAGGTGCTGCAGAGGCACCCTAGGGCAGGCACTGCAAAGGTCAGGGTGGGGATACCTGTAGCACCCCTTGCATTCCAAGCAGCAAGCCTCTATGTTTCTTGGCCTGTCTGGGAAAAATGTGGGCAAATCCAACAAAATGCAGAATTTCTCCCTTTCCAGCGGGGCTGTCACATGCTCCACCCACATGTCTGGGATGGGGAGCAAAGCCCTCACCAGCAGAAGAGCTCAGGGTTTGCTCCTCCTTGCTCACAGGTACAGCTTGGCCTGGCTGGTCCACAGGCAACCACTGCTTTACCTGCCAGCACTGGCACAGAGTTGTGCTTTGTCACCTTAGTAAAAACCTTCTGAGCTCGGCAGGAGCCAAATGGCACTGACAGGCCCTCATCCAGGACACCTAGGCTCACTGTGCCACCTAGCTACCTACCAGCCCTTCCTTCTGTCTCCCTCTCCCCCAGGAGAACTACATCCTCTCACAGCCAGCCTCTACCTTGTGTCCAAATGGAAAGGAAAATACAGCGTCCTACAAGGGTCAGAATTAGAATATTTCAGGCTCTTTTAGTGCCTGCTCCTGGCAGGGGTGGGAGTCCCATGGCAGAAGGTAGCTAGCCTCGAGCAATACATCAGGCAAGCATCATTTGGTGTGACGGTTGGACCCACAGCTCCAAGAGCAGTAATGGGTGGCTTGGCACAAAGTCAATGGCTGCAGCAGAGTAAAAGTTTTAAAAGTTAATGGGACAAAAAGAGAAACAACAACAACCTCTAATTTAGTTTCACAACCAAGCAGCGCCAAATTTTAGCAAACTACTAGCTGCACATGACAAAGCCAGGCATCTCCAGTTTGGAGCTACGCAGCTGGCTGTCAGCATTGCTGCCCTGCAGATGCAGCTGGGGACATGAGCTGTGGCTGGGTGCGACTCACTCCTGCCTTCAAGCTTGGCTGAGATCCAGTGATTGACAGCTCTGCAATATATCCCCAAAATGATCTTGCACCCACAGAGCAGAAGGGCTTTGGGGGCACTCAGGGGAATAGCTGTACGATGGAGGAGCGGGGAAGAGAGCTGAGGAGCAGCTGAGACAGGACAGATCCAGTTCAGCCTTGCAGGTGGCCAAGGTCACAAAACCAGCAATGCGAAGATGCTGTGAGGCACCCGTGCTGCCAGCTCTCTAGATCAGGCGGGGTTGCTCATCCCCAATTAATCCACAGAGGATGCTGCCCTCTTTTGGACTCAGCTTGACTAGCAGAAATTCAGGGAAATTTGTAAAGGTGCAAGGCCAGGGCTTTCTGGGGCTCAAAACCTCACATGGGGGTTCTCAAATGTGGTGATGTCCCATACGTGTCTCAGTGGACATCCCAGGGGCTTTTCCTGCTAAGAGCCAGGTTGGTAGGTCCGCGGGTGGCCTCTGAGCGCAGCCTGGGAAGAAAGGAAGAGCTGGGCCAAGCTCAGGAGCCGTCCCCGAAGGGCAGGGAGATGCTTGCTGCGATGAGGAGCAAGAAGATGAAGGCCAGGGACTAGGAAGGTCTCCTGGGCTTGGGGAGGACGACGGGATCCTTACCAACTGTAAGAGCTGCTCGCATTTCATCTTAACTAATGACTTTCACCAATTAACTCAGTTGATAGAAAAAATAAGTTCGCAGGCAGCATAACCGAGCTATAACCGGCTCCTGCGCTTCCCCGGCAGGGCCGAGCCGGGACCCAGCGCTGCCAAGCCCCAGGTGACGCTGAGACACCCCGGTGCCATCCGCAGCCCGGGGGCGACTGACGGCAGCGGGAGGCCCCCGGGGACCGGCCGGCCCTGCCCGCAGCCCC
>VZZY01020164.1:368435-383427 GCA_013400335.1 Eurystomus gularis | reverse complement strand
CGGGGACGCCCCTGCCTGCGCCGAGCAGCCCCGGGGCACCGGTGCCACCTCTCCTGCCCGGGTGACGGGCCGCAGCGGCGAGCCCCTGCTCCCCCGGAGCTCCCCCGGACCTCTCTGCCGCTGGCGAGCAGGAGCCGAGCGGAGCCTGCCTCACCCACCTGCCCAGCATGCGGACGCCGACGGAGATGATCGTGGGGCTGGTGCTGTGCCCCTGTGGGCTCCTGCTGACGCTCACGGGAACGCTGGCACCCAACTGGAGGCAGGTGAGCCTCATACCTGACCAGCCCATTGACCTCGTCTTGGAGCATGGCATCTGGGACATGTGCAGAGAGCGGCAGAGCACCCATGACCGCCTCTGTGGACAGGCTGATGAGCTGGGCTACTTCGAGCAGGTGCCCGTGCGGGTGGCCCAAGGGCTGATGCCCACCTCGCTGGTGCTCACCCTCCTGGGCTTGGTGGTGGCTGCTCTGGGTGTTCGCTGCTGGCAGAAGGAGCCACAGCCCGTGCTGGCTGGCGTGTCAGGGCTTATGCTGCTCATCTCAGGGCTGATGAGCCTTATAGCAGCCTCCTGGTATACCCACGAGCTGTGGGCACTGCCCGCACCAGCTGGCAGCACGCTGGTTGTAGGCTACAGCTTGGTGTTGAGCTACTTGGGAAGCTGCCTGGAGATCTTGGGAGGGCTGGCCCTTGCCCTCAGCTTCCACCACTGCTGCAAGCAGCGCAGGGCTCCCAAACTGCCCCCCAGCCCTGTGCTGGAGGCTGGGTCGTGCTCCACCATCCGGGCTTACCACAATCCTGGTGATGTGCTGGAAGACGAGCAAGATGGACAGCACTGGAGGAACACCTTGCCTTGTGACTCTGACTTGTAGCCCCAGGACAAAGACAGCAGTGGGCACTGGCCCATGCGCCTGCCTGGTACTGAGAGCAGGGCTGGCTCCTCCTGCCCCTCCAAGATACACCCTTTTCTTGGGACACCGCAGAGCAGGCCAGAAACAAGACTAAGGACCTGGCTGGAATCTTGGCAACCTCCTCAAAAGCCTGCCGTGCTCCAAATCCCACAACTGTGCCAAAGCCATCCTGGGTTGAGGACTAGTCCTGGCTCTAGTCTCTCCCTGCAACTTCTAGCTCATCCTCCTGCACCATGCAGGGCAAAGGCAGCTCTGGTATTCCCACGTAAGCAAGGTACAGGTTAGCTCCGGCTAGCCTTCAGGGCTGGGAACAGGGGAGGGGAACACCTCCTACATGTCTCTGCTCAACTCAGGGCTGTGCAAACAGCAAAATAAATGAAGAGGAACGGGTCTGTGTTGTGGGATGGTTACGGGCTTTCCGCCAGGCAGGCTGGGCTGAGAGCCAGGGGGCACAGAGAACCCAGCTTCCCTGTGCTTTGCCTGAAGCAGGGAGGAAAGGTCTGTGAAAGGGAACAGGTAGCTTTTATAGCACCTTCTTCAAGGACTTTTCCCACATGGTCAAACTCAGCTCTGGAAGAGTTTTCTCCTTCCTTAAGCACAGTCACTTCATGGGGGAAGGAAAAAAAAAAAAGAGAGATCACAGGGGAAAAAATAGCATATATTTCCCCTTCGTTATTAACTTGGTGCAAGGCAGTAAAACAGGTCTCACTGGTTTGGTAAGGGACACTCGGGAGGTCGGAATTGCTCTGTAAAATTCTGTTTGGCACCCTGCGTAACAGGGCAAGAGCTGAGCCGGCTTCCTTGCAGAGCTATTCAGCCAGATTTCTTGGTGAGCCCAAAGCACCTTGGTCAGCAAGCTGGGCTGTGCTGCACAGGGACAGTGGATCAAGAGGCCCTAAGTGTGGTTAAGGGATGGTGCAGGCTGCACCCTGCAGCAGGGGATCACATTCAGGTGGCTCAGAGAGAGTGCTGGGGCTGGAGACTTCCTGAGAAACCTCCCAAAGCTTTTTGCTCTGGACTGTAAGCCCCCTAGAGCTTAGAGATCTGGGAAGTGCAAGCCAACCCCCACTTCCTGGCCACCACACAAACCACAATGGCACCAGAGATGCTGCACAACGTTCCTTTATGAAAATACTGTGTTGGGGTGAGATGGTCCCTTCCTCAGTGGTGCTGGCAGCTCCTGCAGAGATCACAGATGGGTGCATCAGGGGGAGTCTGAGCCACACCTTGGCACAGGGGCTCCAGCCACAGGTGGAGCAGGACAGCCTCTGCACCAGTCAGACTCTAGGCACCCCCAGGCCTTGCCCCTCTCCCCCAGCAGGAGGGCAGAGCTTGCCTCAAGAGTGGGCACCATGCCAGAACTGGGCCTGGGGAGGGATCTGCATATCAGGGGGACCTTGGGGCACTCCAGGGTGGCAGGGGGGTCCCTACCAGGGCCTGCTCCAGATGCCACCCACCTCTTTCCCATCATAAGCTTCATTCACAAAGGTGTCACTCTTAGGGGGAAGCTCTTCCTCTTCCTCATCTTCTTCCTCGGGGTCGCTTTCACGGTGGTACAAGGTCAGCACCCGGGTGGAGGCAGTGCTTGAGGTCCTGGGGAGGTAAAAAGGTACTCTGAGGATGGCGTGGCCATCTCCTAGAGATGGGACATATCCCAAGGTCCTGTCACAGTCACATCCTACCAGGGCGAATGGAGCTTTCCACATAGCCCAAGAGTGCCCCAGGACACCATGCTTTCCCTGAGCAGGGAGACCCTGTTTCTCTCCAACCCCAGTTGTACCTAGTCCAGCATAGCCCCAGAGCTCACCTCCTCCGCCTGTCCCGCCTTCGCATGTAGGCCAGGGCCCCTATAGCAGCAGCAGCAAGCAGCAGGAGCACAGCCACCCCCAGGGCAATAGGTCCTGCAAGTGGCTGCACCTCTGCCTCCTCACAGTAGTCACCACGATAGCCCAGGGTGCAGTGGCACGTCACTCGCCCAGCCTCGATGGCACAGTCCCCACGTAGGTTGCACGTCTCACTGCTGCACGGCACAGCCCTCAGCACCTCTTCGGTGCTGGGGGGTACCAGGAATGGCTTTCCATGCTCCCAGGGGCCAGGGGCTGCAGGCAGGCTGGGGCCAGGATGCCAAGGCTTGGGTGCAGCTGTAGGTAAGGCTGGTTTCTGTTCTTCCACGTGAGACGTTCCTAATGGTGCCACTGTGGGGACCTGCATCCCCACCTCCACAGAGGGGCCTGGGAGGAATGGCCACAGATCAGCAGAGACCCAGGTGATACCCTGCTTCCCAAACTGGGGGAGACTAGGCAGACCCCATCAGGCTCCCTGCACGCCCCAGGTGTGGGCAGGCACTCACAGTCAGACTCATCAGAGCCATCAGCGCAGTCGAGACGCCCATCACAGACCTGCTCTCTAGAGATGCAGCTCTGGAGGTCAGGGCAGGCCTGGAGCGGAGCCACACAGGGCAGTGCCAGTGTGCAAGCCACCCCACGCACCAGGTGGTAGCCAGGGGCGCAGCGGCACAGCCGCCCCGCAGGGTTGGGCAGGCAGAGCTGGGCACAGCCCCCGTTGCTCTTTGCACAGCTGTTGGTGCCTGCCAAAACAGCACAGGTTACCACAGCCACCACGGGGCATGGTTCAACCCCCCTAGATGCCTCAGGCTAGGGCAGTCCTAGACCCACCTTCCTTCGCGAACTGGCTGTAAATCCTCATGGCTACCAACTGCTTCTCCATCGGGAACCACCAGCTCTCAGCCCGCTCCAGACGGCTGTGCCAGATCTTGCTGGAGCCTGGGGACGTTGTGGGGTCAGCACTGCTCCACTGCCTCCCACAAGGGTGTTGGGGATGGGAAGAGGGGTCCCCCAGCCTGCACCCCACAAGGACTGGCAGAGACCCCTGTGTCCTGGTGCAGTATGAGGAGCTGGAAAAGGCACAGCAAACTCACCATTGGTTGAGGTCGTGCTCCAGAGCAAAAAGCCTTCTCCAATGGCGAAGAGCGATAGGCCATGCAGCCCTTCCCGCACCACCCGGAACTGGGATCCATCCAGCTCGACACTGCTGATGGTGCCTCTCTCTGCAGGACACAGATGCCGGGACATCAGATATGGGGGCACAGAGGGCTCCGGGCTGCCCCTCGGGGCTGTGCCGGGCTGTGCCCTGTGGACCAAGTGCCTGCAACCACCACCACCCCCAGCAGTGCCCGGCTCATCCCACACTCACCACGGTCTGCCCAGTAGAGCCGGGTGCCAGCATCCCCAAAGGCGAGGCCAGTAGGAGCCCGGGCTCTCCTCCAGACTTCTCTGCGGCCGGTGCCGTCCATGGCTGCGCACTCCACCGCGGCGCCGGGCCTGCGGCTGCTGGCTGCTGTGACGAAGCACATGGTGGAAGCGTGGGGGCACAGCGCCAGCCAGGCAGCACCCTGCAGCCCCTCACTGAGCAGCGCCAGGGACCACTGCCCCCCACGAGCTGCCACATGGATGCTGGGCGGCTGCCCCCCGAGCCAGTACAGGTTCCCGCTCAGCCAGTCCAGGGCCAGGGATGTCACTGTGCCCTCCACAGCCACGACCTGCTTCCAGGACAGCCGGCCCCAGTCCTTCAAGCGCAGCAGCCCGATGGAGTCACCCCCCACCTCTGCAAAGTACAGGCTCTTGTCTTTCACAGCGTAGTCGATGGCTGTCAGGCGGCCCACCTTGGCCAAGGGCAGTGCCCGGTGCGGGGGAAGGCCTTGGGATCCAGCCGTTGTGGGCAAGTCCTTGAGGTAGACCTGGAGGAAGGAGACAGCACTAGGATGGGGACCCTGCTCCCTTGACAACAGTGTGGACAGCAGCCCCCAGGGCTGGTTCCAGAGGACGGTACCTGCGCCACAGCTGCTGGTGACACCAGAAGGGCAAAAGCCGAGTCGCGGAGGGGCAGGCAGGTGGTCTCGTCAGCAGCCAGCGTCAGCCCAGCGGGGCACCGGCACTGCCCAAAGTGCCTGGTGTTCAGCAGGCACAGATGGGAGCAGCCACGTGCCACACACGGGCTAGGGGCTGCAGGGCGTAGGGCTGGGTGCATCACCTGCGGGAAGGGCAGGCTCTACATCACAGCCTCGCCAGTACCCAGCAGTGGAGCTGAGCATGACTGACACCACACCATGCTCCCGAGGCCTGGACACAGTCCAGCTGAGGGGCAGGATGGTGAGACAAAAGTGCTCCAAGAGAATCAGAGACCCTTGACCGCAGGGACTGCTGCCCAAGGACCACCAGGATGGGGCTACAGCTCCCAGTGGCTTCACATCCAGAGAATAGCAGGGCTGTGCAGGGTGGGAGCCCCAGCAAGGCTGGCACAACAGGGTTTGGGGCTCCCCCAAGTAGGTACCTGGAGGCCATGGGGCTGCCCATGTCGCTTGAGCAGCACAGTCCTGTTCTTGCCACTGGTCTTGTCCACCTGCTGCACGGACCAGGTCTTCCTTTCCGACCAGTAGAGCTGCCCCTCCCACACAGCTGCTGCGAAGGGGCTCCGGACCCAGCCCAGCTGCAGAATCTGTCAGAGAGGCTGTAAGCACCTACCCTGGCACCCCTCAAGGCCCCATCACCAGAGTCCCACCACACACCTTCACACTGGTGCCATCCAGACGTGCAGAACCAATGCTGCCCAGCTTCTCATCCAGCCAGAAGATCCTCCAGGTGGGGAGATCAAGGGCCAGTGCTGTGGGCCAGCCCAATCCCTCAGCCAGGAGCACGTGCCGTCGACTCCCATCCATGGTGGCCTCCATCAGCCGTGGGTGGCTCCCCACCTCTGACCAGTACAGCAGCCTAGAGGAAGAGAGATGCTGGTCCACAGACCTGCCACAACATCGCCCTGGTACCAGGGCAGCCCAGAGGAGCAGTGCAGAGCTTCCATCCCATCAGGGATGCACTGAGAGCTCCACCCAGGGCAGGGGCAGGTGCCTGAGCTCCTTCTTCTGCAGTTGCACAGCCCCAACAGAACCCAGATGAGGCCATCCCAACCCTTCCATAGTCTGTCACCTGCCTCCATGGAAGAAAACGAGGCAGAGCAGGGATGGCAAGGAGGTCCTTGTGTCCCAGGCTTACCCTGCCAGAGGCTGGAGCACCAGGGAGTGGGGCTGGTCCAGGTCTCCATCCATCACCACAGTGTACTCTGGTATCCCTCGCCAGGTAGTCCCCAGGCGAGTGGCCAACACCTGCCCTGCTGCCCCATCTGTCCAGTACAGGTTCCTCCCAAGCCAGTCCACTGCTATACAGTCTGATTTCACACCTGCAATTGCATCCAAGAGTCAGACCTGTGGGGTGCAAGCTGCATTTCCTGCTGGCACAATGCTCCTAGCCCGGGCCCCCTCCATCCCAGGAGCTCCAGCTCCTCCCAACACTGCACCCACCAGCACCTCTCCACACAAGGGGACACAGCCTGGCAACCCACTGCAACCTGGAGATTGCACAGCTCCAGAGACACCAACCTTGCTAACTCCACGCTGTCACAGCTCACCTTTCACCAGCGTGCCTTTCTTGTCTGAGTCGAGGTGCTGCCAGCGGATACTCTCTGTGGCCAAGTCCATCCAGAAGACTTTCCTCTCCACCGGATCATAGTCGAGTGAGAAGACAACACGATCCTTGTCAGTGGTCAGCAGCACCTCCTCACGCCCACTCCGCAGGCCATAGGACACCACCTCTGACTGCACAGCCACCAGCAAGATGGGCTCTGGTCCTGGGGCAACACAGAGCCAACCAGACCCTGCTCAGCACTGGTTGTCCCATGGCCCCAGCACACCCAGGCAGAGAACATGGCACTTGCAGGCACTGGAGCCTGCTGGGACTCGGCCTTACTGCACAGCATGTTCCCCAGCTAGGGCAGATCGATTTTCCGACCAGACACGAGCTGGCAAGCAGCAGCTCACAGCTGAGTAGAGACTGTGAGGCCACACGGCAGAGGGGATAGAGCTATTCAAGGGAACATAAGGCTCTCCACGGGCAGCAGACATAGGGGGACAGGTACCCCCCAGCTCCTGGTGTACCCTAGGTTGGCAGGGACCCTCAGCACTGCTTGGCCACCCCAGGGCTTACCAGTGAGTTTGCAGATGTGGCCATCAGGCTCCAGCAGGTAGCCAGGCAGGCAGCCACAGCTGTAGGACCCCGGGGCATTGAGGCAAGTCTGGCTGCAGGCTCTCTCTCCCTGCTCTGTGCACTCGTCTATGTCCATGCAGGACAGACCATCCTCAACCAGCCGATAGCCGAAGTCACACCAGCACCGCTATGGGGAAAGGGGGTTGTCAAGGTCTGCCCTTGGGGACACACGAGGCTCCCTCCTGCAGCTGGATGAAGGCAGCATGGCAGAGTAAGCCCCTGAACCAGGGCTGCTGGCACTCACAGGGCCCTGGGGCGAGCGGTAGCAGAGATGAGCGCAGGACCGCTGGCAGGGCACAGAGCAGCTTCCCCCCTCATCCGAGCCATCCGCGCAGTCCTGCCGGCCGTCACACAGCAGGGATGCATTCAGGCAGGTCCCCAGCCCACATCGGTACTCGTGGCTCTGGCAGGGAGCAGGCTGGCCTGCGAGGACATGCAGGAAGGGCTGCCCTGAGCCTCATCCACTGGCTCTTTTTGCTCAGCCAGGGCAGACTCACAGGGTGCCCAGGGCTCACCGCAGCCACATCCAGAGCTGTGCCTACAGCCTGGCTTCAGGATATCCTAATCCCAAGGCCACCAGCTGTACAGGGACAACAGCTAACCAGGGCCTGTAGCCACCACAGATGCTGGCAAGAGGCAACCAGCACATAGGGCATTTTGCCTCGGCACAGACACATCCCCACCTCCCTCTGTGCTGGGCACCCACCAACCACCCCAGTGAGGCAGGGAGGGGATAAAAGCAGGGTGCCGCTCACAGCCAGCCTCGTCGCTGCCATCTGCGCAGTCACTCACTCCATCGCAGCGCCAGACATCAGGGATGCACTCATGGCCCTGGGAGCAGCCCCACTGTCGCTCACCACACAGCCCTTCCTCCCTGGGACAGTCCTGCGAGAGCAGAGGGTCAACAAGGCCACCAGCCCTCCCACGAGCAAGGGGGACAGGCTGTGTCCCCACCACCCCACCCACCTGCTCGTCTGTGCCATCCCCGCAGTCAGCAGTGCCGTCGCAGCGCCAGGCCTTTGGCACACACTCCCCACTGTAGGGACATGCCACCTCGCCTGTGCGGCACAGCAGCGGCCGGGGCACAGCACAGCCCTCCTCGTCCGAACCATCCCGGCAGTCGCGGTCGCCATCGCAACGCAGGGCCAGGGCCACGCACTGCCCACTCTGGCAGGGGAACTCAGCCGGGCCACACTCCTTCGGCACTGTGGGCAGGGCCAGGGCTGAGCAGGAATGCTGTTCCCGTCCCCATCCCTGTCCTCATCCCATGAGTGCAGCCATGGCACTGAGCAGAGCATGGCCACTCCAGCTGCTCGGCAGGTTGCCCCGGACAGTGCCTGCTCCTGGACCCACAGGAAACCTGGTGCACCCCGCTGTGGGGCAGACAACCCCCAGAAGCCTCTGCCCCACCCAGCCCCAGGGTCTCACCACAGCCCTGCTCATCGGTGTGGTCCAGGCAGTCGGCATGGCCGTCACATAGCCAGCTCTTGGGAACACAGCGCGTGGCAGCGTCACAGCGCAAGGCGCACTCCTGCGTGGGGCTCCAGCAGCCCATCTCATCCGAGGCATCAGGGCACTGTGGCACCCCATCGCAGCGCTCCCCAGCCCCAACACACACAGCTCCACTTGCACAGCGGAAGGCCCCTGGGGAGACAAGGCACCTCGCTAAGCCTGCAGTAGGCAGCCAGGTGGATCAGACCCACTGCTAACCCCCCAGTGACCTAGAATGGCCCCACACCACAGTGGCAGAGCTTAGACCCTCCTCATCTGTGCATCTCCAGCAGCCTAAGTCCTGAGGAAGGCGACTGAGGAAGTCTCAGCTCAGCCACATGCAGGTCACTGAGCAGCAAGGCGAGCCCCTTCCCCTTCTGACAGCACCTCCAGCCCGGTGCCAGGCTCAGAAGAAACCAGTATGCCACATCACAAGCATCAGAGCCCAGGACACAACTCAGACCTTCCCAGGGCCCCATCCCACCAACCCCACTAGGAAGCAGCCAGAAGCACAAGGTGATCCAGCTGCACAGGGCACTTGAAAACAGCTCCTACCTGGGGTGTCACAGAGCTGGGCACACCCATCCTCATCAGAGCCATCTGCACAGTCCTTCTCCCCATCACACATGTACTCCTGGGCCACGCACTCAGTGCCATCACGGCAGGGCACATGTGTGCGAGGACAGGACAGATGGGGAACCGGGGTCAGGCGGTGTGCTGGGCTGGACAGGAGGGGTGGGGTAGGAGGCGCTAGCCGTGCAGGACTGGTTGGGTGCTGGGTGGTAGTGGTTGGCTGTGAGGCAGTGGTCTTGGTTGGCAAGGACCGAGTGGTGGTGGTGGTGGTGGTGGCTGGCTGCACAGTGGTGGTCTGGGTTGGTGTGGTCCGGGCAGTTGTCACAGGAGTGGTCTTGGTTGGTGTGGTCTGGGCAGTGGTTATCACAGGAGTGGTCTTGGTTGGGGTGGACTGGCTGGTGGTGGTTGGTGTTGTGGTGGTCGGTGTTGTGGTTGTCCTTCTTGGTGTAGGTCTCATGGTGGAGGTGGTGGGCTGAGCAGCAGTGGTGCTTTTAGTTGTCCTTGTAGTGGTGGTCACAGGTGGAGGGAGTGGCAGGGCAGACCCCCTGCTTGGTGACACTGACAGAGGCACAGGAACATGAGCCTGGATTTGGGACTGTGTCCTCCCCCACCCTTCAGGCACCCCCAGGAGCACCCTGCACAGCCACCCTGCCCCAGCTCAGAGCAGCACGGGACACCCAGACCCATCAGGTACAGCACAGAGCCACAGCCACTCTTACCAGTCTGTGACTCTGAGCCCACGAAGGCCACCACTCCCTGCACGCCTGCTGCTGGCACGGACAGAACAAGGGCCAGTGTCCTCCGGTCCCACAGCAGCAGAGCCGTCCCATTTGCTGACAGCAGGTATGGCTCGAAGGCGGCCACAAGGCCGTGGGGCCAGCTGGGTGCCAGGGTGACTGCTTGCCGCTTGGTCAGGCTCAGTGCCCGCAGGCCTGCAAGGCAGAGGGATGGTAGGACTCTGGGGCTTGCAGGCACCCCTCGTGGCCCACCCTGTGCCCTCACAACCCACGGCTATGGCAGGGACCTCATGGCTGAGGCCAGAGGCTCAGCCATGGGACAGAGTCTGCCCCATGAGCACCCCACTGCCCAGGCAGGGGCCTGCCACATGTGGGACATGGCTGGTCACTTCTGCCTATAGCAGGCACTTCTGCTCCCTGCTCCAGATACCCCCAGGGCTCACCCAGGGCTGAACTCCAGAGCAGGCTGAAGGCTCTGCTATCCATGGCCGCAGGCAGGTCTCCAGGCCACGTCTCATTCCAGGCATCCCACGGAGCACCCCCAGCCAGGCTCAGCTGCTGCAGGGGCTGCCCACGGGCTAGCCAGTACAGAGCACCCCGCTGCCAGTCCAGGAAGAGGTGCTGGATGCTGTTGCGAGCACGGTGCAGGATGCGCGGGGACATATCAGACGCCCGGTTCATCCCGATGTCCCTCCGGTTACAGGCGAGCCAGTACAGGTCCCCTGAGCGGATGTCCACACGGGCAGAGCAGACTTGGCAGGAGTAAGCAGGTAAGCAGTTATGGGGCAGTCCCATGACCCTGCTCCTCTGCCTGGGTTCTCTCTTCCCCTAAAACCAGGGCACAGCTGCCCAGTGCCTCGGCACAGCTCCAGTGTGGGCACCATGGGACTGCTGCGCTCTGCACCCAGGAGACCAAGGCAGCACAAGGAATGGGAGCATGCCCTCCATCACCCCATAGGGTCTCACCTGGCAGCCCAGTCGCAATGGCCTCTCTCCTGCCAGGGTGCCCCACAACACGCAGCAGCATCCCACGGTCATCTGTCCCGTAGAGCACTGACCTTTGCCAGTCCACATCTTGCAGGTGGAGGGGCTCCTGCCACTCCTGCACCCATTTGCTGTGTGCTCCAGGCCCCACCTGCACGAGGTAGATGGCCTTCCCCGATGCATACATGATGGACAGCTCTGTAGGGTACAAGGACCATGCATAAGCATGGCCCCAGGGGCACTGGATGGGGTCACCAGCATGAACCAAGGCAGAAACATAACAGCATTGGTGTGTGCTGGGAACCTCATCCCAACAAAGCCACAGCCCCTTACGGCCCTGCTGTGACTCCCACAGGGGTGCATCCCACCCCAGACAGCCAAGCCTGCCTTGCAGACTCTGCTCACCTGCGCACTTCCCTGAGGGCAGGAGGAAGAGGCCCTCTGGACACGCACACTTGTAGCCCCGAGGGTGCACAGGGGACAGGAGGCACAGGTGACTGCACAGGCCCGGAGCACATGCAGCAGTGTCCCCTGGGAGCAAGGTGACATTAAGAGCTCAAACAACCTTGACCTCCCCATGCCTCTCCTGAACCCCTACCTCATGCAGTGTCACATAAGGTAGGAGGGCTCAGCTCTACCCCACGGGACTCAGCAGCTTTCCTACAGGTTCCTAAGTCCCCTCTGTCACAACTCCGTGCCACAGGATCAGGAGAGACATCAGTCAGGACCTGGTGAGCTCCAGGAGCCAGCAGAGCCTCCCCTCGCAGCCAGGGAAGCAGTGGGGTGCTGTCAGCCCCACATTGGTGCGGGTGCTGGGCAGGGTACTCACGGGGAGGCTGCTGCAGGGCGTGCAGCACAGTGAAAGCCGAGACAGGGGCGCGCAGCAACACGGCGTGCTCCTGGGGAGAGGCCCGGGTGGCCGACACCAGCTCCGCACCATCGGTCCAGAAGAACCGGCTCTCGAACACAGCTAGGCCCAGTGGCTCCGTGTGGCCCCGCAGGACAGCGGGAAAGGAGTGGCGCCCGCTGCCATCCACCCGCAGCGTCTCGATGGACTGGGGACAAGGCAAGGCACGGTGACCAGGTGGCACCCCCACACCCTGGCACTGTCTCGCAGCCCCAGGGCTCACAGCGATGCCTTTCCCCTCCCAGCCCAGGGATGTGTGCCAGACCTGGGCACCGCTCCCTGCTCTCTCTCATGCCTGGTATGTAGCCACAGGGGAACCAGGGCCACCCTCCCCACTGCCACCTCATGGCCTCCCAGCACCTGGGGGAGGCAGAGCCCTGATGCCCCACATCCCTACCTCCTTGTACTCGCTGATCCAGTACAGCCTCCCAGCCACATGGTCCAGGCTCAGCCCCACAGGCTCCTCCATGGACACCACGGTGAGCTCCCGCCGGTTTGAGCCATCCATGCCAGCTGCAGCAATGACTGTCCGGCCCCTCTGCCCACGGTTGACCCAATACAGGGACCTGGGGGCAGGCACTAAGCACCCACTTCATGGCATAACACCAGTGCTGCCACAGCCCAACAACAAGCGTGACAGCACCAGCATCGCTCACCAGGAGCCCAGGGCCAACCCCAGCTCACTTGCTCCTCACCTTGCAGCTGGATGCACTGTCAGCTGCTCCGGTGCAATGTCCTTCCCCAGCACTGTCACATAGCCCTGGCCATCACCCAGCCCTGCGCAGATGGCTGCAGGGTGGCTGCTGGCCCAGTATAGCTGCCCTGTGAACCAGTCCACGGAGATGCTGTTCGCCTCGCCGACATCTGCAGAGACAGAGGTTTGAGGCACACTACCCCTGCTCCAGGCCAGTTGCCACTTTCTCTACAGGAAAGGTAGGGCTGGGGTGGTAGGCCAGCTCTCAGCACCCCTCTCAGTCCCACTACGGCACCCAGCACCCTTGCTCCTCCTCACCTGCATAGAGGGGCTGCGTGCCCTTCCCTGGGACGTGAGTACGGAGCTCACCATCCTCTGTCAGCCAGTAGTAGGTTTCTCGGAGCAGGTCATACACCAGGGCACGGGGTTCAGTCTTGGTGGAGAGCAGGGGCCGGTAGGCTTGGGTCCGCACATCCAGAAGGGCCAGATCCTGCCCCACGGCCACCAGGATCTGTGTTGCGTTGTCTGCCAGGGTGAAGGGGATGTCACCCAGTGAGCAGGCACACCGTTAGCTGGGGGCACTGCCCAGCCCCTCAGAGAGCCCGAGCTCCCTGCTTCACCCTACCTGCCACTTCACAGGTGGTGCCATGCCAGAGGGTGTAGCCCTGGAGGCAGGAGCAGCTGAAAGCACCTGGGGTGTTGCTGCATAGCTGGCTGCAGGGGCTGTACTCCAGGGAGCACTCGTCCACATCTGTGGGGATAGGCACAGACAGGAGCCCACTGCACGGCTGGCTAGCCAGCCGCACTCAGACAGCACCAACACGGCTCCCCAGGGACCACAGGCAGGCTCCCTAGATACAGTGGCCTGGGCCCCAACTCCGAAATGCACCTGCTGCCACCGGGACATGATCTAGGCACAGCCTTCATGGGGCCAGGCATGACACACAGGCAGGAGCAGGGCTGGGGCAGATGCTACCATACACACGCTCACCCCAGGGAGACCCTGCTCTCGGTGGCAGAGGCCACATGTTCCTGAAGCGTGCCCACCGTGACCGGTCACAGAATCACAGAATGACGTCCTTACCAGCACAGGTCTGCCCATCCGCCTGCAGCACCCAGCCGTCCCCGCAGGAGCACTGCACTCCCCAGTGCGTGTCAGTGCATGTCTCTGCGCAGCCCCCGTTGCGTACAAAGCAGCTCCGACCTGCAGAGGGATGACATGATGCAGGACGTCTCTGTGGTTTCCCTCGGCCCCAAGCACAGGCAGCGGCCAGCAGCCACAAACAACTCACCACACGTGCTGGGCTCATCAGTGCCATCCAGGCAGTCATCCTCGTCATTGCACATCAGGGACTCCAGGATGCACTTCCCCTCGTCACACCTCACCATGCCAGATGGACAGGGGGCTATGGCACACATCTCGTGTCAGGACAGACCAATACCAGGTGGGCACAGGGGAAGCCATGGGTCCCAGACCCATGGGGAGGCCCCGCAAAGCATCAATAGGTTCTTGGGATGCTTGCCAACATCCCAAGGGTAGCTGGGGCCCAGGAAGGCAAAATACTCCCTAATTCACACATGGCCTGGACAGGTCTCACCCCACTGAGGAGCCTCCAGCGTGCTCACTTACCGCAGACATCTTCATCTGAGGAATCACCGCAGTCATCAATCCCATTGCACTTCCACTCGGCCATGATGCACACCCTGTTCCTGCACTGCCACTGCCCAGGCAGGCAGGGCTGCTGGGGACACCCCTCCTCGTCCCAGCCGTCCTCGCAGTCCTGGTGCCGATCACACAGCTCCCAGTGTGGGATGCAGTGGTGGGTGCCTGGACACTGCACCTTCTTTGTCCCGCACACTGAGGGAACAGAGAGGGTACTCACACCCTGCCCTGTGCCCCAGCCACCCCAACTCAGTCCCCACCAGCTGACACTACATACCACAGTCCTGCTCATCAGAGCCATCCAGGCAGTCAGCAACACTATCACAACGCCAGCTGCTAGAAACACACCGGCCATCGTCACACTGCCAAACATGTGGGTCCCCACCACAGGCAACATCTGCAGAGACAGCCCATGGTCACTGGGACCTACTGCTCCGGCACAACCACAAGGGTACCCTCCGTCCTGGCCTGGGGGCAGGTGCTGGCAGTGCCCCAGGGGCTGGCCCACAGCAGCCCCCAGCAGGGCTCTCAGGCAGGTGGGGGGCTGTTGTGCTTAGCGTGGGACCCGGGATGCATCCCCACACCCCAGACATCCCCAGGAGCTCTTGTCCCTGCAAGGAGCTACCCCTAGAGCCAGCAAGGTGCCTCTGGCTTGCCCCCCGCCCCACCACCCCCCACAGCATCAGGACTCCTCGGCGGCCGCGCAGCACAGCCCCGGAGGCCGCCCCACGACAGAGGATGGGGCCAGCTCCCCCTCGCTCACCGCACTGCTCATCCGTCCCGTCAGGGCACTGTTGCTCGCCATCGCAGAGCCAGGGAACCGGGATGCAGTCGGCACCGCAGGCAGCCTGGCGTGAGGCCGCGCACGTCGGGCCGGCGGCGGCTGCGGGAGACACGGGCCCCGGCCCGGAGTCAGCGGGGG
>VZZY01020164.1:351948-367724 GCA_013400335.1 Eurystomus gularis | reverse complement strand
TGGGAAGGCAGCGGCGGCCTTGAACGCGGGGGCAGCCCCCGAAAGCAGCGGCCCCCGCCGCCGGCCCTCGGCCTTGAGGGCTGCGGAGAACGCGCCCGAGCACAACAAGGAAAGCAGAAGCGGCGGCTGAGGGAGGAAAACATCCCGGCGAGAGGATAAGGCACCTGCCGCCGCCTGGGAACGCGGCACCCCCCGTCCAGCAAAGCGGAGCGGGAACGGCGGGGCCGCGGAGGGTGCCCCGGGGGCTGGCAGGACACCCGGGGGAAACTGCCGGCATGCCGCCGCCCCACGGCTTTGTCTTGGCCACCCAGCTGCGTGTGGTGGCAGCTCTGTCCACTCCCAAGGGCAGCCTGTCCACTGTCCATGGATGGTGTGCGTGTCTCCGCTCTGGCCGCCCCATGAAGCCTCCCTGCGCCCAAGCTGAACCCGGGCAGTTACTGCTGTGGGGACGCGCTCACTGGCACCACTGTCTGTCCATGAGGTGTTCAGGCACTTAGGAGGGGCATCTGCTCAGGAAGGGCAAGCTCTGGGATGATCTCTTGCATGCTGTGGGAGGGAGTGGGTATCAGCCATGGGGCTGGCAAACGAAGGGCTCTGGCACAGCCAAGTCATTTGGGAGCGTAGGGCAGAGGCACCATCAGGTAGATGGAAAGACCAGGGTGTTGCCCAGCTCTGGGTCAGGTGGCCCAGAGCACAGGCACAATGCAGATGCCGCAGGTCCACGACATGGCCAGAAAGATCATTTGTCCCAGGATGTGGTGCCCCATGAGAACTAGATACATCCTTGCTCCAACAACATCACAGCACAGCCCTAATATACATGCCTACCAGTGCTGCAGCCCACGGGGGACAGATTTACCCAGCTGTCCTCTCTGTGGCAGCATCCCTGCAGCCCTGGGCAATTGGTTTCCCTGGGCACCCCTCAGAGACCAGGAGTGTGCAGGTCCCAGGGATGATGAGCATCCCTGAGGCATGGACACCAGGCAAGGGGATCCTGGTGGTTGGGGGAGGGAGTGTGTTGCATGTAGTGATGGATAAATTTGGGAAGAGATTAATCCCCTTGTGTTCTAGCTGGTCCTGAGAGATTAGAGGGGCTAGGAGCAGCCGAACTTACCTCTTAATAGATATGTCAATCAATGCTGTGACTATAGGTCTGACACCAGGTGCACAAACAGACTGACTGCTGTAGGTCTGGCTGCATTCAAAAGAAGCGGTTGGGTGCACAAATAGCACAGTTTATTTGCATGCAACATATACAGAGTCTTTAAGATTGCCAACCATAAATGCACTAAGCTGCAGAATAGCTTCATAGCTCTGAAATAGGATTGGAATCACAAGCTTGATTTCCCAGAAAAGCACTCTGCTAGCAAGGACACGGATATTACCAAAAGGCATCCCTTCTGGGAGGGCGAGGAGGACCAACCCATTGATCTGTCCCTACAATTTGGTGTTGAATTCTCATCCCCAAGTTAGGTCCAAAAGAGATAATATTTACACCTCGTTATCTACTACTGTGCAAAACGTGGGGGTGGGACTGTGGTTGAGCCATTGTTCCGTGTGGTCAGCCTTCAGCAGTTGCACAAAACATTTATAACTTCTGAACATTTCTTGGTCTTGATGTAACTTCTGTGAGAAGCAGAAAACTGCTGTGACAAGCAGAAGAACAGGACTGTGTGGCCTCCACACCACTTCACATTCCTCCTCAGTGCCATGACAACACAAACCACCAGATCTTCACCCGGTTTCTGTCTGTTCTAGTCACCAGGTGTTTATCAGCAATATTGAGCTTTGTAATTTTCCACTGTTCGGGCTTCCAACACTTCCACCCCTGACTGGTCACACCCATGCACTTAAATTTGGCCTCAAAATTACGGTCTTAGTACCAGGGACATCGGCGGATTGTCCTCCTCCTGGTCATCCTCCTCCTTTAAAAGGGCATAATTAGTAAGTTGAATCATCTTTACACTAACAGCTTTCATTATAGTTGATTTTACACAAGATATTGCTACACTTGTGATTATTATAATCACAATAAACATCAATACATATTGTATTAAGCTTTGGATCCGGCCACTAAAACCAAATCCAAACCAACTAAACACCATCAAAAGCCAGCTACTATTCACTGATTCTCAGAGTTCACGGGTGCCTTTTGCCACCTGTCATATCTTCTCTAGTTGGGTGTTGAGGTCCTATGTAACATTAGGGATATGAACACAGCAGTCTGTACTGGAGAGCTGTGGTTGGTCCCTGGGGATCTGCCCCATCTCCAGGGGCTGCCCCAGCTCTCCCACCTCCAGCATATTCTTTCCTCCCCAGCATGTCCAGCACTGCCCCTACCCAGGCACTGAGCCTGTACCACTGCAAGAGCCCCACCCAAAGAAGGGGACAAAGAGACCCCCTCAGGAGTAATACCTCTGTGGTGGGTAGGAGGACAGCATTTTCGGCAGGACTCAGCCTCCCTGGGGTGCCCATCAGGTACCTTCTGCTTTCCATGTCCTTTCCTCAGGCTGTGAAGGGTCCACGGCAGCCTGCCCAGCTGGATCTGCAAGTTCCTGATAGTTCTGTGGGTTGCAAGGTGCATCATTCCTGGGAGACTAGTGGGCTCTCCTTGCCCACCTGTCCCTGTGTTCAGTTTAATTCCAGCATGGCCTTTGCATTCCCTGATCTCAGGCTCCCCGCGTGGTGTAAGCCCACCACCAAGGCAGTAACTCCTCACAGCAGCTGGCTGGGGAGGGCAGGTGGCAGCAGAGGGGCTGGGGAAAAGGGTCCTGGATTGAGTGGGTGCAGCAGAAACCCCCAGTGCACCTGAGCACTAGCCTGGGCAGCTGGGGCAGCAGCGATGGAGAGGACATCTGGTGTGGCCAGCCTCTTAAAATGCAGGAGATTTTTTAAAAAGCATGATTTTAAGTCAAAGTATTTTAAATATGCGTACAGATAGAAGAACACACAGGTCTATGTATGCACAGTGGCCCACTGTACACAATTATATTCATGTGCGCATACAGTGGCTTTTGCTCTACAAGGCACTGAGGGTTTTTTGATCCAAATTCTGGAGGGATTTGTGGGATATTTTCAGGGTTTTCTTTACAGTTCCATCAGCTGGGAAGTCCTCTTTTCTCATTTAGACATTTAGAGTCTCCCTTCTCTGCTTCCAAAAGCTAACAGGGACTTGAAGAGAGCAGAAGGCTCCCGCTGAAATAGTGAGGGAGCAAATCTGCACTCACTTGAACAGCAGCATGCAAAATCCTATACAAAAGTCCAGCACCATGTCCCAGTAAGTGCAAAATAGCTTTTTCACCCTTAACTATTCCCAGTACAGCAAACAATTTTTCCAAATATCTTCAGGCAGTTTCACATTAAATAGTGTGATCAACTTATATTGTTCACAAAATTACATGTATCCTTTCTAATATATGATTGATCAGATTCTCTTCTTATTATTGGTGTGAGAAGTTTTAAACTATTCCTGTTCCGTTCCTTTCCACCAACCTTTAAGCACTATTTTCCTAAAGATGAGGGTTGTTATGCTTGTAAAAAAAAAAAAAAAAAATCAGTGAGACACTCTACCTCACATCAGTTAAGCTACTGCAACCTTTTGCTCCTATGAAGAAAGTACAATTCTACTTAACTCTGTGCTGTGTCCACGGTCAAAATTAAACTGCCTGCAATCTGTTGTCTAAAATTTATTCCAGCAGAAAAAAACCCTGGATTTCATGAAACACCCATTTCTTCCTAGGAAAACATCTTATTGAATGCTTGGGTTACTAAAACCAAAATAGCAGAGTATTCCAAACTATCTTAATAAAGGTATTTTTTATTTCCCTTTTCAAAGCCTGAACCTTTTTCCAGATAACAAAAACCCCTTTCTCAATCCTGAACAAGCAGGCTGAATACTCTGTGCCCAAGAACCACAACTCCTGCTTCAGGGTCTGCCCCACAGCAGCGCAAAGCATTGGCCACACTGACTTCAATGCTCCTGTGAGAACTTGCAGAGTGGTGCCTCGGTGCTGGAAGACTCCCTGACATACCATGTGATCCCAGTAACTCTGGCCTGGGACAGCCTTGCAAGGTGGGTGACGGATGCTCTGGCAGAGGCATAGGAAATGACTGGAGATGTTGTTCTTCATTGTCATTTTTCTACATCACTCTCAGCAGCACTGTCTTCCTGTTGCTTAAATGTTCCTCCAAACTCTACTCCTGTGCTCAGCACACAAAGCAAGCAGCAGCAGCAGCAGCATCTGCCTTGGTGGGTATTTTAATGAGCAATAAAGTGGTCTCACAAGTGGTACCTCCACAGGCTTCAGCATAGGCAGGAGGAGCACCAACATTGATACTTCGTGAGCAAATCCTCCCACATCCCAAAGGCCAAACAGCCCTAGGAAAATAAGTTTACAAACTTAAAGCACTGCTGGGGAGAACTAGGAAATATTAGCACCTGCTGTGATGCAGCCTGGCAAGAAAATTAAAGTAGCAGCATCCTTTACCATAGTATTCTTTCCATTAATTAAAAGGGTTCGTTTTTAAAGGAATGCCATTCAGGCCACCTGGAGGATTAATTTTATGAACACACTAAGGAAATGATTTCTTGCTCTCAGCAGTAACAAGAGCTACGCTGCTCTCATCACCCTGGAAATGATTGGAAAATTGATGTGTTTGCCCTCACACCATTTGTTTCGGAATAGAACAGGAGAGGACAATGTTTTCACGAAGCAAATGAATTATCAGGATAAGTAAATTGAGCCATTTTCAACCTTTTTTACTGATTCTGGAAAATAAACCCAAAAGGTACTGTTTAGTGCCCAAAAGTGTCTAAAAAAACCTTTTGCTTATTTTCAAAAAATTCTAATCTTGTGATTGCATCTCCCCCACATCCTGGTCATCCTGCTCCTCCCCAGCCCTGTGAGAGTTTCTATGAGAGCTGGGGAAAATAGAGAAGGCAATCGGGACCTCCATTTACAGACGCCACAGCCCCCTCACCACCTCCCATCAGGGCTTCACCCATCAGGATCAGCCCGTGATACGTCTTCACGCCGCCACTGGGGAGCAGCAGAAGGCTGCAGGAAGGACCTGCCTTGTCGTCCTGCTCTTCCTAGGCTCTGCGAGTCTCTCCCTTTGTGACACCTGGGGAAAACGGAGAAAGAAAACAGGACCTCCACTTCCAGATGCCAAAGCCTATGCCCAGGCTTAAGGCACCCCTGTCGCCATCCTACCTTCCAGCCTCACATGCTGCCACCAAACCCTGCTCAAAGCTTTCCTGCACCCTTGCTGAGGAGTTCTGCTAGGAGGCCAAGCCCAGGTTTAGCCCAGGAGGGGATGATGGGGGTGCAGGGTGGGGGAATCTTCTAGCACCTGGCAGCTCTAAGCTGGCTCTGGGGCTCTGATCCTTACACCTTGGAAGCAGGAAGGAAAACCACTGTCAGCCCACACCAACAGGGCAGAAGCATCTCCCCAGGGTCACAGGCATGCAGGTCTCTCTGGGGTAAGCTAGTAGGACATTAGGGGCCTCCCATTTGGTGACACACACATTCATGTGTGTGCACATATACATACATATATATAGGACACACACATCCATATGGATGTTGAAGGATTGTTTCCAGTCCCTTGATACCCACCTCCACTGAGGTGTCTCCTGCCAGTTAGTTCCATGAGGTCATTTTATCATGGACGTGATATTTAAAGCAATATGAAATGCTGCTGTCCCTCCTTGCTGCAGGTTATGGACAGTAGTGTGCAAAGATGAGCAATGCACCTATGAGCAGTTGAGTATCCCTTGCACAGATGGGTGAGATTGCTTGCAGAAATTAAGCAACGCCATAAGGGGCAGCACTCACTCCCACTTATGGCTGCAGATTGGATTTGTCGTTATGGGTGTCTTATGAGCTCTCATGGGCAGTAGCTGACACTTCACTGTCTCCTCTGGTCTCGTCTCTGTGCCTCACCATGCTTTCTGGCAAAGTGCTTCCACTCTTCACAGCAACCACACTGTCACACATACACTTCTTGCTCACCCCTCTGGCCAGTCCCGCTTTCAGCCAAGCTGCCATCTCACACCAACATGTTTCTACCCTTCATGACCAGGGGAACCTGGCAGGTCTGATCAGGACCAGAAAACTTGGAGGCTCCTTACCCCAGAATAACCAGCTGGCCACACCTTGCTCTTCCTCAAGCAGAACTAAAACTCTTTGTGCGAAAAAAAAATAAAAATAAATAAAGGCAGAGTTTTTCCTTTCAATTCTGTTTTTCAGTCCTCTACTTAACATCTCCAAGCTCTTCTTTGCTCATCCCCCATTTCTGATTCTGCATTCACACACAGAGTGAACACCAGCAGCAAAGACACCTCCCTGCGTCTTGGCTGACCTCATTATCTAACAGAGTAAAAACCCAGATCATGAGAAAAGGTCCTCCTCTTCCAGGAGCGGTGAACCCAACATTGCTCCAGTATCACAGATAGCATTAGCATCACATCACTGGTCTTCTCTAGATGCACATAACTTCACAAGAAACATCTGATTCATCGTTACTTGGAAAATCAGCCTTGCTTTAACATGACCACAGAACAGTTCCTCCCTTCCCACCCACCTTTAACCAGATTTATTTTTCAGAAGGAAATTTGGCTGTCTGATTTCCAACAGTCTGCAGATTTTTCCCCTACTTGGATTGCCCCAGACCTGGGGTGACAGTGCAGCCCACTGCGATGTGAAGTACATGGTGAAGACACTCATGCAGGAAGCAACAGCAAACCTCATCCTCTGCCAACACTTCCAGGGTCACTTCTTTAATGACTCCAAACAGAACTGAGAGCTGCAGGGAGACAAAGTAGGGTATAAAACAGGCCAATCTGCCCTCCTCTCAGGCTATCACAGCAGATCTTACTTATTGCCAGTAAGCAATAAAGCATTATAACCCTTGGACAGCCTGTGCTCCACACATTACCTCCCTTTCTTGTTCCCTAAGGAGCTTTCAACAAAATCAAGGGGGGAAAGCCACAAAGAAAAAGAAATTACACTTAAGAAGGAGAGAGAGGACTGGGAAAATGTGCAGGTCTCCCTGAAACCTCACCCAAGTTCCAGTAATAAGCATTTCTTGAGCCAGACAAGGTGTCTCCACCTAATAGCCCTTGATGGCTTTTTCTTCAAGGTATCCCTTTTTGAACTCTTGCAAACTTCAAAATTCCACAGTAGGAACTTCCTCCTCTCAGCTCCACACTGTGGGAAGAAACCAGCTCCGCTTGCTTCCTTGTAACAGGATGCTCAAGAACTTCACCTGGTGAAAGACAGTTTCTCCATGCCCACTCACAGCTGTACCTCATTTGTTCTCTATCTCTACTCTGTTCCTGGTGTAGAAATTACCCCAGGTGTCTAAAAATCCTTGATGCTCTTCTCTGGCACCAGGGAGACCATAGTTGTGCAGAGCACCTGAGACATGGGCCCACCCTGGCTGCAGATACACTACTGCAAGTGGCATGTCCATTTTGTTCCTTTCCTAGTCATTCTTAAGCTCTGTCTCAGACATGGTAGGGGTTAATCCATTCTTTGGCATCTTGAGAGGTGCGGGAGCAGCCTGTGAAACACAGCTGGCACATACCGGCACAGCTTCCTGTTGATGGTGTGCTCTGCTGGGACATGGGGTAGCCAACACTTACCCTTCAGCTAGAAGGGAGGCTTCTCACCTTACGCCGTTGGCTTGGGTTTGGGCACAAACCCAGTGCAAACCATTGATGTAGAATTTCACGTACAGGAGTACTCCTTGCACCTCTGCCTCTACCATGCAGTGAGTTGCCACATATTTCCAGGCTAATTCTTCTCCTCCAAAAGCTCTTTAGAGGCAGCCAAAAGCATGTTCTGCTAAACAACCAAGTTATCTCAACCTCCTTTGAGGTACACACAGCACAGAGGGAGAGAGAGATGACAAGACTAGGTTAGCCATGACCATGAAACCTCTCCCATTGGCTTGCAGGATGTTGCTCTTCAGCATCAGCACTTGCACTTACCAGTGCAGATGGCACAGTGCAATCCAGGGAAGAGAATGGCAAGTGCTAGAGACCCAAACTGCTTTAAAATATAGGCATGTATGCAGCCCGTTCATACCTTTCTTCTTGATTGGCACTGCTGGAAACAATATTAGCTGCATGGGAAAAGTGCCTTGCTGTCTACTCACACTGCAAAAGCAAAACACTGCAAAACCTTTTGGTGTGGCGTTCCAGGAATGGCATGTTAACATCAGGCTGTCTGCAGATCACCTTGAGGATATCGGTCTAAGAGACCAAACAATTGTGATCATAGTGGCTGGCCTTGGTACAAGTTTGGTTACTTCCCAAGCACATGTTTTGCTTGGGGACTTTTGCCACCTTTGCCTTTCCTGATAGGTGTCCAGACCATAGGATTAAGAGTTGAAAAGCAGTAGGATGGTGTCAGCCCCTTGTGGTCTGGCATCATGCAGCCCCTGCTGCCAACGTCAATCACCAGCAGCTGTTCCTCTTACCTAGCAGATACCAAGAAGGTGGGCAGTTGGAGCAAGAAGGTCATCAGCCCAGGCAACTACAGCTGCTTGCTGTTGTAGTGCCCACATTTTGCGATGGCCTTTGGTATGTGCTGTCTTTCCTGTTGAGTGTTTGCCTTGAGTCCGGAACAAGCAGAGAAATCCCAATGCTCAAGCAAAAGGGAGGAGCACTCTGGGAAGATTCAATGGAAGCAAAAGATGTAAGCAGGGTTGGTATTCTTCCAACACTGCCTAAATCCTACTGATTGCAAAAGTCTCATGCAAGATGAGCATTTCGGCTTTATTTCATGACTCACAGCAGCTTTGCTTTCTACCAGATGAAACTGCACCGCACACTGCTGTACAGTGACTGTGCATCATGCAAAACATTGCTGTTGCTGTACTGCCCAAAAGCAGGCACCCAGAGAGCTGTGGCTGTGTCCAAAATATCTTGCTTAATCCCACAAATACCAGTCCCCGCAAAAATAGAAACAATCGCCTTCTCGCAGAGGAGCTTGCTGTATCAAGTTTCCAGCGCTCACAGCAACCACGATAAATCAGTATTATCTTTGTGGATAGTAGATTAAATGTTTTATTTCCTGTAATGTTAAATAAACAAGGGATTTTTTGTGTGTTTTAGGGAGTCAGGGGGGTTGGAGTATCTCCTTACCTTTATGACATATTGTGCCCGCTTATTTTTTTGTATTGATGATGTGGAAAGATTGCTTGAAGCCAAAAATGGAGCATGTTTGCCATACTTAGCAAGTGTGTTGGCAGAGAGAGTCTGGTTCAGCTAATCAAGCAGCCTGCATTATTTAAAACAATCCTAAACCTCCAACGGGCCCTGCAGTTAGCAGATCATCTCTGGAGCTCAGCATCTGGGACAACACTTCCATGGCAAACTCACTGGGAAAGAAGCAGAGGAGAGAGCCCTGTAGCCATGGCTCTGACACTGCCTCAATTTTCATATAAGAAGTATTCAAATGGGCTTGCCAAGGCTGCTTTGGAGGGTAGCCTCCCATCTCAGAGCAGGGTTTTCATTTCCAGGATGTAGTCTTTCTTTCATTTTACTGCCAGAATTTTAATCAACTTCAAATGAGTAAATGCAGAAGATTTGCCTACAGGCTCACCACTGCTCACTGTAACTTCATCTTGTCTCAGGTGGCTGTTGGTAAGACGTCCCACCAGCTCTCCCTGGAAAACCGGAGGGAAGATTTTTAAATCTCCTGTAATTTGCCCTGTCTGTTCAAGAGGGATGCCCAGAAGCTCCTGAGGTCCTGATTTTTAAGGTATGCAAGTCCTTTCTCAGACTGGCAGTCTCCCAGGAGGGGCCCAAAAGCATGGGGAAGTGCTGATGTCCACCCTCCAGAGCACAGCCACCTCTCAGGAAGCAGGCAGTCTCTGCATTTTCACTTCAGAGCAATGTGGGAGTCTTAGAACTGAGCATTTTCTTGTCCCTTGGAGGGACTGTGCCACTAAGTCCCAGGACATACAGCTCTGGCACTAATTTCCTTCTTTTAAGGTGGCACCCCTTTCCATTCCTCCCAGCTCACTCTGGTTAACTTCATTTCCTACAGCAGGGCTTGTTTGATACTGGCCGTTAAGTCTGTGGATCCCTTTCTCAAAACCTTTTAAACCCACAGGTCAACAGCAAGGCATAGGTCAACATTAGACCCAAACATAAACGTCTCCCATACATCCTGGTTCCAGGAAAATCAAGCCCAGTAGAAGTGGGAGACCTCCTGGCAGGACCTCCCTTCATCCCTGCAGTGCCATCAGACAAAGGAATGGAGTAACAAGGCTGCTAGCTCTGCTATCCATGAGACCACTTATTTTCTCCTTCCCTGAGTACCCTCAGGATACACTCTTGCCACCTTGAAGGAAGAACTTCACAGGGAATGGTAGGCTTGTGACCTTCAGCACACCTTTCTCCTGCAGTGCATGGATGCTGCCAGTCTCTTTGGAAAGCCCCAGGGGCCTGGCTGTGGCAGCATGTCTACTGCAAACTAGAGCTCTGGGCAGACACAGATTGCAGCATCTAGCACAAATACATGACCTGGCTATTTTCTCTTTGGGAAACAAAGATGTGTGAGCCTTGGGACCATGACTGTTTGGCTCCTGCTCCCTAGGAGTAGAGCTGGACTGATCCAGCCAAACATGTTCCCCGTGGCCTTGTGGCTTTTTGGGAAGTACCAAGGGGCAGATGACACTGACACGAGCAAACAGCACTGCCTGAGATAGCTGAGAGGGAGATGTGGAAGGTGCATGGGATGCCGTCATGCAGGAGATGCTGGGTGTGATTGGCACTGCATTGCATATGGTTGGAGGAAGAGGCAGGCTGTGTGGTGTGGAGATACCAGGGTAAAGACAGAGCAGCCCAAAATCTTCAGCATGTGTGAGCTGTCCACATATCTGATGTATGCCAGGATGAAGATTGACTTATTCATGAGGGAAACACATATTTAATCTAGCATCCACCATCACAGCCCCTATCTCCAATTAAGGCTGTCACAGGCCCTTCGGAGAGGTGATAAAGGCTACAGGAGATAAAAGGTAGCTGGGGCAAGCTCAAGGACTGTGAAACTTTCTCCTCCATTAGCCACACATGCGTATAACCTGCCAGGCTGTTTGGTTTTCAGTGATAACCCTGGGGTTACACACTCAGGAACACTGTCTGTCTGAGCCTGCCAGCACCTCCCAGCCTCGGTGACAGCCCCAAGCCCAGGCAGCCTCCAGGAAAGGTAAGAGCACACACAGCATGAGGGCATGGTAAATATATGTGGCTTATTTAAACAGCCCCAGCCTGGCAGCAAAAGGTAAAACAGCAAGACTGAGACTTTGGCAGCTTTTGGCCTTGCAGGACTACCACAAAACCAGCTGCCAGATGTTTCCTCAAGTGCCTTGCCTACCTCTGGAGGAAAGGGTGAAGGAAGATGCTCAGTCTTAGTGCAGATCCCCAGGATTTAGTCTCTCCAAGGCTGGCTAGTGTTATGTAGTCACTGCTGAGCCATGCCAGCCTGTCAGGGCAGAAGCACTTTACCCTGAGGGTACCTGAGAGGTGATTGAGCACCTGCCAAGGCCTGGCTGCATCCCAGCAGGATGCTGGGGGAAGGCTTCTTTGTAGAGGGAAGTCGGACTCTCCTAGCCACCTGGGAGGAACACAGGAGACTGGCGGCTCTTCTCTCCAGCTGCAGCTCAAGGCCTAGCAGGGGGCTGTGTTAACTTTGTGCTCAAGGGCTGCACAGGCATGTGTACAGAGCTCATCACCCTGTGCAGTAGCTCTTCTCAGAGTAAATCCAGGACCTCAGCCCTAAAGCTGGCAGCACTCACAGCAAGCCACCTCCACTGTGATCAGCAGCCAGCACAGACCCCACAGCTGCCCTCCTGCTCCCCATACAATGAAGGCAGGAGGTGCTCCAAGACAGGCAGAGAAAGGCCCCACTGTGTCCTGTAGTATGTGCCATGGACCACAGGGGAGCTTCAAGACCTTTCCTTATATCCCCTGTTTCACCATTACAGTCCTGCCAGCAGATGAAGTAGTGAGACTATTTCCATCAGCTCAGCATTGGGCAGAGTTAAGGTGATTTAGTCTGAAATTCCTTGATGCTCCATTTGTTTCTGGCTTTTGGAGCCACGCTCAGTTTCCTGCACTTCTGTGGAGACAGCAAAGCTTTCTCTTGCTACATTCAGCCCTTGTTTCACTTTGCTCTTGAACAGCTCTACAGGGCAGAGAGAGACAGAATGGAAACATTGGGAGCCAGAAGCAGAAAGGAGAAGGCCAGTCAACAGTCTGTGCTGGTTTCCCAATAACTCTGCATGAGTTCAGGGAGAAGAATGCTGCCAGAGGATTTTCGGCGTGTTTACATTGCATCTCCACTGGATATGAAACAGGCACTTTAACTCAACGGACTCTTTGCCAGCCTTTTAACCACCTCTGCAGAGCTGGGACTCCCACGTTCCTCTTGCATTTGCAAGAAGGGAAATATCAGTTTCCACTGCTACCCTCCAGGCCTGCCTAGAGGAGAAGTCTGGGTTAGTCTAAACTCTGTGCCGACAGGACCCCGAGGAAAGGGCTGCACAGAGGCACTTGCTTAAGATGCTGCTGCCTGTGCCTGAGGCGGATCAGCCTCGACCTCCCAGGGAGCCCAGACAGGCAGGAAAAAGGAAACCTCAGTCCCTGGAGGGATGACAGGGAGGCCACAGTGCTGCTGCTTCCTGGAGGCATCTTCTGGAAGGCATTTGCTCTCCATGTTTGCTTGAAGCCTGCAGTTAAGATTGAACTCATCAGACATTATCCCTGAGTGCCCTAAAGAGCAGCCGGCACCAACACTGGGGACTTTGCATCAATATCCATGGAGCACACATCTGTGTTGGCTACAGCTGCTCAGCGTGAGCACCTGCTCGCTTTATCCTCCAAACTGAGTCCAGGCTGAGACTGAAAGACATTAAACAATGGAAAAAAAGATTGGAGAGGGCTTGAATATCCTTTTTCACAAGATGAAATGGAGTTCAAGGTTAGCACATGGTTACTTACAGGTTAAAAAATAGTCTCCAATTGTCACATGGCCACACAGTAGCTGCCTGACACTTTGGCACTGAGCTTATCTAGCATGCTCCTCCTGGATGCCAGCTCATGCCTGTCTCTTGCAGTCTCTAGCTCACCCCAGAAAGGAGTATGCTTTATCTCATCCTGGGGCCCACAGATGAAGATATCTCAGGTGACCCAGTAAATAGCTCAGGAAAGCTCAGGGGTCTCTTTCGGATGACCTTCGGTCACTGTTGGACCTGGCCACTGAAACAGAAACTGGGTCACAACCTCTAGTAAGTGCAAAACTCATCTGGTAAAGGAAAGACAAACCATGAGGGAGCCTCCAGTCACTGCTCCACTTTTTGGAGATGAAACCTGACTTTGATCTGCCCCTGAATTTAGACCTTGCTCTGACACCAGTGGCTGCACTGGCTTTGGGTCAGACGCTTCAGACCAGACTCTAGGAGATTGTTTGTGGACAGGATGATGATAATCACCACCACAGAGTCCTGTGAGATGCAGAAACTTAAGAAAACCATCCCTTACCATCTCTCTGTGATGTTCCCTAAACCAGGCCAGCACAGTAGCAACCCATGACGAGAATGCTATGACTGGCTGTGCCTCCAAAACCTCACCCAGGGAGGCAAAGGCTGAGGCTGGGGCACCTGGAAGGGCAGTAGGAAGAACTGTGCCCCACCACAGAGACTGGGACATCCCAGAGGGAAGCCAGGGAGGACTGTGCAGCTTCTTGGGTCCTACCTTGGTGGCTAAGCTTGGTGACCTCTTGGATGACATTCTGACAGCTATGCTTTTGCACTTGAAGCACAGGGCACATGCCACACAATTTGAAGGGCTGCCTGGCACTCTAGGAAGCAATCAATAAAACAGCCAGCAAGCAGCTGGACCGAGCAAAGCAGTCTGGCGTACATGGCTCAGCAGAAAGGGCCGCTCCTCACCACCAAGGGGTTCCATGGAGGCCAGCTCAAGCTCTGGGAACCGCTCAGGAAAACAACTCCTCTTCTCTTGCAGCTCTGTGTAGGGCAGGCAAAGAATGGTCTCCATAGTGCCTTTGAGACACAGTACATGTCACTCGCCCCATGCGAGTCTCCTCAAGAGTGAAATGTGATGCTGAGTGTGTGGGGCAGGTGTCACCTCCTTGCATACCAAGCCCCACTGCCCCAGCCCAATATGCCCATATGAGGCATTCCCCAGCTGCCCTCAGCACTATTTCAGGACCATTTGAATTCCTGGCTCTTATCAGGCTTTTTCTAGACATGTGAGCCCTTGAGCTCAAATGCCACTAGGCCACATCTGGGCCCTTCCCTGCCCATGCGCTGAGCCAGCTGCACAGAAGCTGGGATGCCAGCACTGACACAAAGGGCAGCCTTTGGATGATAAACTGTTTTTTTGCTAGAGGATCACAGAAATCATAGAGTCTCCGGCTGCTACTTCTTATGACCCTGTTTATTATCAAGCAGTTTATTATCAGCTGTCACAGGGCAGAGACATTGAGTTTTACACCAGTGATGCTCGCCAGTGCCCTCGCTGCTGGTCCCAACTCTCCCAGTACAGGGTGGTTGGAGTTACCAATGCTGTCCAGGTTGTCCAGCTGAAGCATGTGGGTGGGGAAGCGTCATCTCAGGATGGCCGTTGCTACCTGTCCCAACAGGTGATTTCAAGCTATTTGCAAACCCTAGGAACATTTCTACATGGAAGCCCTTGGGTAGGGAGGAGGAGTTGGGCAGCTTTGCTCTTTCCTTTGGAGTTGTCCCTCTGCCTGTAGGATTTTGCCTTTTGTGAAGATTTCTAGGGAAATTCCAATGTATCTGTGACACTGAGCAAGCTTTTTTGTGAGTCCTTAAGTTCAAAAGTGGTCCATCTTCCCTGCACCCTGTCTCTTAAGGAGCTACAGCAGATGCCTGAGGAAGAGAAGAGCTGGACAAGCCTGTAGTGATTCCTCTCCAGATTACTTCCTCAGCAAGCTCCATTTGAAGATCAAGGATTTCCCAAAAAGGTGGGAGCGTCTTTGTGTGCAACAGTGGCATTTTTTCTTCTGTGAATGTGTCTGGTCTCTTTTTGAACTCACGTCAGTTTTTAGCATCCACAAGGTCCTGTGACAGGGAGTTGCATACTTTACGTGCATCTCCTTTACGAATGGAAAAAAAAATGAGCAGTCTGATGCTAGCAGTTGATGGGATGACAGGATCTCTGATATAATCTTCATTCACCCAGAAAGTCTTAGACTGGAGTGAGCAATGAAACAAACCAGTGAAAGTTCCTGTTCCTGAAGACAACAACGCAGATGGCAGCTGATCATGTTGTGGGTAACAGCAATACCCAGCGTGAGCCCGTCTGGTCCTCAGCGGGAGCTAAGGCAGGCAGGAATCTTCAGAGGTACAAGAGTTGCATCGTGCACTGTGGGCAAAGGTCTGTGAGCCTCGCGCACAGCCCACAGATGGGCTTATTTGCTTTATGTTGAATAAGGTACCTCTGTATAAGAGATGCATGTGTTTACCTTAGATTAGGATAACTTGGCTTTCTCATATTTGATTGCTTCCTACAGATTAGGACAATTTTATATTAGTAATAAAGTAATTGAAGGAAAGGCTTTGCTCTGAGACAGTGTAGTGATCTCATGCTCATCTAATTCTTCCTATCTGCAAAAGCTTTGAGGCTTTCTCTTTCTTTTTCTCTTTCTTGCTTCTTCTTTCTTTTTTCTTTCTTTCTTCCTTTCCTTTCTTTTCCTTTCCTTTCCTTTCCTTTC
>VZZY01020164.1:341627-351836 GCA_013400335.1 Eurystomus gularis | reverse complement strand
TCTCCTCTCCTCTCCTCTCCTCTCCTTTCCGCCTTTCATCATTCTTTATTTGCTCATTATATCACATATTCTTAATTTTAAACACTGTGCTTTTTCAACTGTACCTATGAGAGCCTTGGTCCCCTGAGATGGGGGAGTTCACAGACCACATCAGGGAGATCAGTAGCCATCAACGCTTTCAGGGGACAACAGTTTCAAATGGGGAAATACAATATAATCATACAATCATGGACAGTTTTATGTGGAACGGAGCTCTGGAGATGTCTGTCCTCCCCCCAGTCCTTGCGTGAGGGCTACCCTCACAGTCATCAGGTCAGGATATTTGGAGCTGCACCCAGGCGAGGCCTTATGGTTCCCAAGCATGGAGACGCCACCACTTTTGGACATGTACTGCTGCCCCATTTGATAGTGGTTTCCACCTATCCCACCAGAGGTCCATGTGTTGCAGAAGTGCCTGTTGGCTCTTGTCCTTTCACCTGGCACTCCTGAGAAGGGTTTGGCTCTACATTCCCTGTCTACCTCTCAGGCAGTGGAAGATGCACCTGCGGCCCCATCAGCCATGTCTCCTCTGGGCTGAAGAAGCTCAGCTCCCTTAGTCTCTCCTTATACGCCATGTGCTCCACACTCTCACCATGGGGCTGCAGCTTGTCACCGTTTCTCTCGCACCAGGAACCCAGACGGGGCACGGTGCTCCACACAGAGCCTCGGCAGTGCTTGTCGGTGACGAACACGGTCCTGACAATTATTTAAGAGCCTCAAACCTTGGAAGGACCCGGAAAAGGCAAAAAAAAAAGAAGCTGGAGTCCAATGCAATGCCTTTGACATATCACAACTGCACTGTCCTATCATAAGACGATTACACACTCATGAGGGAGAGTGGGCTGCAAAACGAAGGAAGTGCACTCGATAAATAGGATGCATGCTCATGCAGATAAGAAATGCTGGGGGCCAGCAGTGCAGCGATACGCAGTGATCAGGCCTGTGACAGACTGTCCACTGCAGCGCCCGTACCAGGAGGGGACACTGCTTTGCAATGTTGGTGTCAAACTTCCTCCCTGCCCCGAGGCAGCTGCCCCCAGCCCTTCATTTAAAGATCTATTTTAAATATGTTATTTAACCTCAGAAATTCCTACAGTTTGCTTTGCACTTAAGTCTTCAATTGCAGTTTATGCTTTATCTTTTCTATTTCAAATTGTATATTGTAGCTATGTACAAGCACATTTATTGCCATATGATAGATAAATATGTATTCTTGTATTTATGGTTATTTTCTAATGAGACATATGTCCACGCCACCATTACCCTGACTACAGAGCAGCAATGAGCCAGTAGTATTGATGAACTTGGCCTCCAGCTGATGTGAGAGCGGAGGCTGAGAGCAGCCAAGCGCTGACACATGGAGCCAGCTCTGTGATCAAAGCCCCTGGGTTAACCAGGGGCCACTGATTGCTATTTATAGCTGCCTTAGCTCACAGTTAAGCCGAGGCTTTAAAAAGCTCAGAGGCAGTTTGGGTGCCAGGGTGGCTCCGTCCCGCACGTGCAGCACACAGTTCCTTGCACACGAATGGTGCAAAGCTTCAGTTGTGCCATTGCACAGGCCCTGGCTGTCAAGGAGACCATAAACAGCTTGGGTTAATCAAATAGTACTTGATTATATTATTAGATTGAGCTAACTCTGCCTACCTTTTGGAGGACCCAAGCAAATCCTTTACCTGAGCAAACCCTACCACAACCACAACTCTGTGGGATCAAGGGCTACAAAGGTTGTTCCAAAACTGTTAAACAGCTCAAACCCAGGTCATGGCAGCAATGACCTGAGCTGCATTAGGCCTTGTAAAGACTCCCATGGAGGATCCAACCAGCAATGACCTTGAGGGAGGGGAAGTTGGAAGACTGGACTTGAAGTCATTTCAAGACCATGAAATCAAAGAGAGTTGAGAAAGGTGGCAGCATTTGAGGTGGATCAGACCTCTGTGGGGCAGTCAGCCTAGATATACAGCCCTTCTCTGGGATGTGACAGCACCTTCTTGTCTCTGGGACATGCTGATGACAAGACCTGAAACACTCTGTGAATCTCAGATGATAACTTACAGCAAAGGTCCTCAAACTACGGCCCGCGGGGCCGGATACGGCATTCTTTTTCCTGTTTTTTGTGCACTACTACAAATAAAATATGTGCAGTGTGCATAGGAATTTGTTCATTATTTTCCAAACTATAGTCCGGCCCCCGACAGTGTCTGAGGGACAGTGAACCGGCCCCCTGGTTAAAAAGTTTGAGGACCCCTGACTTACAGCAACTAGCTTCAGAAAACACAGTGTTTGGTCTTTTCCAGGCTGTTGCCACACTGGAAGCCTGAACGTCACCTGAACTGACCCTTACACAAACTGAAATAATTAGTGCAGAGAGTTTGGTACCACCTGCAATTTTTAAGCATTTCACTGTGAGTTTTTATGGAGTGGTACTGCACAGAATTGAACTAATGCAGTGGGAGTCAAAGTATTTTTGAAAGATTAGGAATTATTGCTTGTTGGCAGAGACCGCATGGCATTTGGCTTTCAGAAAAAACACCTGAGTTATCACTGCAGTTCTGGAGACAGGAAAAGATCAAAACCTAAGACAGTTCAAAATCTGTGCCAACTCTGCAACTAAAAAACTCAACAGTAGATGATGTTCTGCTCTTTGATCTTATTTGGGCATAGGGCATATTGCTGAACTCTTACATCTTTCCATGCGTTTCTTTGTGCAGGATTGTGTCCATGCAAGTCCATGTGTTTGCGGGTGCCTATGCATATGTGAGAGTTGCACTGATGCCCATGTTGCTGTCCTCTTGCACAAGACATGAAAAAGAAATATTGCATTCACTTCCTTTCTCAAAAACCAGTCGTCTGAAATACAGCAGTCACTGGGGGATGTTCAGCTGCACTATTGCACCTCTTCTAGATTTGTCTCTCCCTTATCAGGAGCAGATAAGTCAGCAAATTCAATTCCCCGTCTACTCATGATGACTTTCAGAACCATAGTATTTGTTTCCACTTACTGATTTTCCTGCAGCCCCTGGCTATTGCTGCCTTTTTCCAGCTTTACTGCTGCCACCTGGTTCAGATCATTAAAAGCTGGTCTCCAATCTCACAAAGCCAAAGACCTCCTTTGCCATCTGCTGTGCCTGCACCATCTTGACTTGCCTTTCATCACTTCTGTTCAGGAACCAGTGGCATCCAGAGAAACCTGATGGACACCAGGCATTTTACTTTACTTTTGGGATGCATTTGCATTGTCTTTACAATAGTTTTCAGCCGCTGCAGGATCCCAGTGGCTGCTGCTGAAGGCTGGTAGCACCATCCTCTTCTATGTGCCATACCATGCAGAAGGAAGCCAGGCAGACTGGTAATAGGAGATGAGCAAAGACTAGAGGAGGAAACATGAAGGAAACAGCCAAAAATGCTTGCAGGCCCCATGGGTTTGGACCATGCACTATTCCCAGCTATCAGGACTGGAACGCTGCTTCCTGTGCCATCCAATGGTCTGACTTCCTCCTTCCCGACTAGAGCCAGCGGCAGACTTCTTATGAATACCTAGCCTGCTTTCCAGGTCCTGTCAGAGTTATTCCTGCCTGAGGTGTGTCTCTTGTCTGCAGGCACATATCCTAAATTCTGCCTCATCCAATCTAAGTTTAGAAGTCCTTGCTCTGATGCAAAGATGCTGTGCATAACTGATTCCTGCTAGGTGCAGATAAGGTTAGCTAGATCTTGTGAGATCAGGCAGGGAGAGAGCTGTTTCTGCAGGATCCTAAGCACTCAGGAGAGGAGGCGATGCCAGGCTACTTGCAGACAGTAGAGGAAGGCTGGGAAGGGACTTTTTACAAGGGCCTGTAGTGATAGGACGAGGGCTTTAAACTGGAGGAGGGGAGATTTAGATTAGATGTAAGGAAGAAGTTTTTCACTCAGAGGGTGGTGAGTCACAGGAACATGTTGCCCAAGAAGGTTGTAGATGTCCCAAAACTTGATGTGTTCAAGACTAGGTTGGATGGGGCTTTGAGCAACCTGGTCTAGTGGAAGGTGTCCCTGCCCATGTCAGGGGGCTGGAACTAGATTATATTTAAGGTCCCTTCAACTGAAACCATTCTATGATTCTGTGAGTTTCAGCAGAGGCCCAAAAGTCACTTCAGGTAAGTGACAGCCCAGGGAATGAGCTAGGCTGCTTCCTGAAGACCAGCTAGGTCAGCAGAGCTTTTCAGGGCTTTCACTACAGCTCTCCACTAGAAGAACTCCATCCTGAGGCAGCTTCAGACAAAGCTCTTTCTAAAGGTGGATTGAAACCATGTTATGATTCTATGATTTGTGTGCACCAAACCTGGGATCTCAAGCGACCTACTTAGCTGCATTTCATGTGCAACTTTAGAAGTACAAGAACCCCAGAAAGGGGTAATTTTTGCTAGCAGTCAGTTTGTGCAAGTAGGAAACTTCAAGCTTATGGATAACTGGGTAAATCCTTGAATATCACCATTTTATTTTTCTCCTGGGATTAAATTAAAATTCCAGATAAAAAGGCCATGTTACACTTGAGAAAAGTTTTCAAAGAATGCAAAGGCTGATGATGGGAGCAGCTCCAGCTGACCTCCTTCCCCAGCACCCTCTGCTAAGATCTTGCCTCTACTGTTGATATTGCCTTTCGTACTTGCTTGAGACACCATTTAAAAGTCAGGCATCTTGTTCCTGCTGATGTTTTGATTTGTTCTATAGTGAATGCACAGATAGGCAAGTCCGGAAAGCGATGGATCCCGTCTTTCATTGACACTATACTTAGGATGAGACAAAATGCTTCATGGAGGGATTGACCATTCTCTGCTGCAGCAGAGAGAGCCAGCCTGGATACTGACAAAGGCTCAGCTGAAGGGCATGAACCCCTGAAAGGAGCTTAGGATCATATTTATCATCAAGAACTACATGCACTCCTCAGTCTGGCCTTTTCTCTCAGACTTCATCAGCATACAAGTGACTTTCGGGCAAAGCACAATCTCTCACAAAAGACAAGCCCCTCGAGTCCCCAGGCCTGGGTACATGCAAGTTCCCAAGGCATCCGCCCCAGCAAGTGAGGTTTGAAGTCTTTGTAGGGCACCAAAGTTAAAATATACAGTGCTTCACTATGACTTCAGCATCTAGGGCAGATCCAAGTCCAGCCAGTTGGACACTTGTACGGTATAAACAATTCAAGCTGTCAGTGCAGCTGGGCTGATTTCAGCCTGCCTGAGAGGAGCTGAGGAACCCTCTGCCTCTGCAATCACGTCAGTGTATCAACAGAAATAGCCCTGATTCCTTTTCATATTCTTGCTACTCCAGCCCAGGCCTTGCTGTCCCTCTCCTGCAAGAGCAGACAGGGAATTTGGAGTATTTGAGGTTCTAGTCCAGGCTGTGTCTTTATGCTCCTTTTTCCCTTTATGTAAGAGGGCATGTACTGCTTACAGACTTTTTTTCCCCACATTGTATCTGAACAACCAGGTACTCCTGGGTTCAAGCAAACAGCAGAAGGAATGGAAAGCCACTGTGTTGCTCTGCATCAGCTGAAGTGTAATGAAGAAAAGTTTCTGGAAGGTCAAGCCAAACATCTCCACAGTATATGTGGAAGGGATGCTCTCAATAAAAAAAAAAGGCATGGGTACACAGTTGTTACTTCTTTGTGCAATCTTGGGGCAGACAGCCAGCCTCCTTTCTTTTGCTATGACTTTTCCAGGACTTCACTGATGGGAATGAAATAATGCACAAAAGCAAGGTCTCAGAGCAGCTTTCTGAAGAGAACATCATAGATGTTGAAAAAGCAGGAGGTACCTTTCTCTTCTTGGAGGGACTCACCCACTCTTGGGTCCTAGTCTCTGGGGAAAAGGTTGCTTTAACTTGGTGCCCTGCATATAATGTTTCACCTTAGCATCACTATAACATTTTTGACAAGCATGTTGTATGCCTGGCCAAGAACTTACCTCTTTGCTGTTCCTGCTTGACTGTCATTTGTTCACTCTACTGTGATTTTGTCTCCTCATCCTGCTCTTTGGGCTCTTCCTTCACTGGAAGCCTGTTCCTTTTTCTTTGTTGGTAGCAACTTTCCTTAAGGCATTTGTAGTAACTTCTTTGCATTCATTCACTTCCCCATAACCTCCCTTTTTCACAAGGATTTTCATGATCTCTCTTGCTGAGCATTTTTATTATTAAGAACCAATAATTTTATACTACTCAGTTTTTTCTACAAAAGTACCACACTCTTCTCTGTGCACATTGGGATGGAAGGGAAAGTGCTGTGGTCTTCAGCAGGGCAGAGTACATGTTCCTCATGACCCTGAGCACATGTGAGATCCAAAGAGAGCTGTGCCAAGGCAAATATCCTGCCTCAGGCCTGCAGTCCATGTGTTGAAGTATTGACTTTTTGTACTGGCTCCTCATTTTTGGATAGAGCCAGGAGAAGCAGTGGGGCTTCTGCCTTAGAGCGCAGCTCCCCTGGGTGCAGTCAAGAGCTGTAACCGCGAGCAGGATTTCCTTTGATACTGGGCCACATTGAATGCTCTTTGCTTAATTTCCTGGGGTGGCCACAGGAGTTTGAGACCTATGGAAATAAAAGAAGGCAATCTCATCACCCAACAGGACTTCTCAAGTCTTTTCAAACTTTGGTAGAGCTGTGTTTGCTGTGACCCTACAGGAGCTGGACAGGAGCCTGAGACCACAAGGAGCTCCCAAGCAACACATCAGACCTCAGCACACAGTTGCAGCTAATACCAAGTTGATGGCGAATCATAGAGCAAGAGAAGCCATGTTTCCTATAGATTTATGTCATGTTGTCCCTCTCGCTTGCTTTTGTTATCCAAGCTTTTTCAACCACTCCAAGACCAGTCCTGTGACATGCTATAGCTGGCCAAGGGGCTGTCAGTGGTGGCTGGCCAGTTGGTGCAGACACTGGACCAGCCAGCAGGCCACAATTGCCAAGCCCCACTCTGCTTTAGCTCAGTAAGGATGTTCTCTCCCTGCCAGTTGTTGATTCTCACAAAACTTAAAAGGGGTCTCAAGTGTGGCTGAAACCCACCAGTATGTCTAGAAGGGATGAAGGAGGAATGACATCCAGCCAGACACCCAGCTTGGCAATGGATACATCCTTCCTGGAGGATGGCATGTCATCCTGCTGACTGCAACCACTCCCAGGGCACTGCACTCTCCCACCGTGCCCCAGTGCTGCCCAGAAAAGCCTCTTCTGTTTTAGTCAGGCTTTCCTCTGTGACCACATGCCCTCAATGACAAAACTTACTCCAGAATTAGTTTCTCCCTTTCACATTTTGATATGAGGCAACTTCAGAGTTACCCTCACAGCCTTGTCACAGGCAGGTGGACTTGAAAAAAATCCCTCTTCTGCTTGGTGCAAGCACTGTGGCCTGACTCAAAGGCAGCAGCAGTTTCTCAGTACTGACGATTTGGAAATTGCTTGCCAAAGAACCCACATTGCAACAGCATCAGCCGCACCACCACGGCAGGCACTGTCTGCCTCCGTAGGCTGCTGCAGCGAGCACAAGGAGTGCAGCCCCTTCACTACCACCCTGAGGACTTCCAGCAGCCAGGGATGGAGACCTCCCCACAACCACACTGCCAGGAGCTCCTGGTCAGGCTAGGGCTGCAGTCAGGTGTGGAGGTGCAGGGTGCTGGAGCCCACACACCCATAGGCAGTGACAGGGCATGGCAGCTAGGGTGATAGGGAGAAGAAGATAGCAGGAGGAGGCTGCTGATTTGGGAGAGGGCATGAGGTGTGGGATGGGGTGCCCCATGGTGGTAGCCCTGGCACGACTCCCTGGACAGCACTGTTACATCAGCTGCTCCACCAGTTTACAACACTTGCCCTTGAGCCTTGGTCCCACAGCCTGCTGTGGTGTGGACATGTTGCACAACACTCCTGGCCCTGCTCCCCTTCCCTGATGGGGCTGGCCAGCAGCCAGCTGCTGGGAGGCCGAGCTGTCACAGCAGCCCAACAGCTCCCAAGAAGAAGATGCTGGCCTTTTCCCTGCTGCTAGCTAGCTGCTAGCAGGACACCAGAGAAGGTGGCAGCCAGGAAGGGTCCCCAAGGGTGTACTTAAGCCTGCCGGTAGAAGTGGCTCTTGTGGGACTGTGGCAGGACAAGGAGGGCTGCCCCACTGGAGGGATGGAGAAGATCTGCCTCCCCTCCTGCAGCAAGCCAGCAGGGCTGTACCCCAGGGATGCAGAAGCCACCATGTCCCGTCCCAGGGGCCCCTGGGGTAAATCCTCCAGCTGAACCAGGCACAAATTCCAGGTGAGACCTGATGGGAGAGTGAGACTCTCCTTCCAGAGCTGTCTGTCATGGATGGGACTGGTTCTGCAACGCTCCCCCAGGGAGAAACATCCCTGGAGCTTCTTCCCCATGCCAGGGAGCAAGCTCTTCCTCATCCCTCATTGAGGCAGGAGGGGTGAAAAGCCGTTGGGAAATCACAAAGACCACGATGCAAGGGCCTAGCACAGAGCTAAATTTAGCCACTATCTCAAAGATAAGAGCTTGTGTCCACAACCCACCACAGCGCCCTGCCCCGACTTCCACCTACCTTTGCTTCGGGAGCAAACACCAAGCAGCAGTTGTGAAATACCCTGCCCCACTCACAGCAAACACAGCTTGTGTTGAGGTGCAAAAATGTGCCCCAAGCCACCTCACATGCATTCCTTCCCCGATGCTGGGGCCTGGCTGGCTGGGGGCTGGCTGGCCAAAACCCACACAGCTCAGAAACTAACCAACATCTTCCTCGGCACCTCTGTGATGCTGAGCAGTCAGCAATGTGCAGGAGAAACTTGCAGCACAGTAGAGTGACAAGTGTAAGTCAGATTAGGGCTTCCCAGTTTTTGGGCTTGTCCCATTGAACTCACCGCTTCCACCTGAATTTCTGGTGTCCCAAGATCAGCAACACCAAGCTAGGCTTCAGTGGCTTTTCCTGGAGGAGGCACCAGGGCCATGGGCCATGACCACCTTATCAGCTCCTTGTCTATTGCTCCTGGGCAAATCTGAAGATGGCTGCTCCATCCCTGCTAAAAACTCCATCACCAAGTAGCATGTGCTGAAATCCCACCATTCCCTTGGCACATAAAATATTGCTGTAAGTCTGCAAGACTCCTGCAGAAGGTACATCTTTCATCTCTCTCTCCCTGCCTTTAAATCTTAGCACTGCATTTATCTAAAAAGGGTTTATAAAACAAAAAAACAACGTGTTTTTTTTCCCCCTCAACAACACCCTTTTGCCTTGTAGAGTATTAAGCTCATGAAACAGCAGCTTCCAGCAGGAAGTCTCTGGCTCTAACAATAGCTGTATGTTTCCACAAGTTAATTGAAAACAAATGTTGACACTTCAGTCCTGCTTTTATGCTCTGTAAGGGAGGGGAGAGAGAGCAGCATTACTTGCAGCTGTGTGGTTAGAGGCCAGATGTGGCACAAAAAGAGGCAAATACTGTTATCCCCACCGTTACCATGGGGAGAAGGTAGATGCACCATCCCCACCTCGCAGCAGGCATTACAGCCCCCGTTGCTTGCCCATGGAGGTGGCATTTGTCCCCCGAGCTGCTTCCCTGCCAGGGCGGCCGGCTCCAGGCACACTTCTCGCATTGCTGAGGATGTGGGGCTCTGTGCTGAAGTGGGTTCAGGAGGAGCCCTGGGAGCAGAGACTGGAAGTGGTGGCAGGAGGGCAGCTGGGAAGCCCCCTTCAGATGTTTTGAGGGTGTCAGAAGCACGGTCCCCGCTCTGCCCATTGGACTCCCGTGGGGCAGGTCTCTGTGCCAGTCGGGCCCTGCAGGTGCTTCTTCCTAGCGTAAGTCACCTTTGTGAGAAAGTCATTTTTTTCTGCTCCACACCCTAAACGTCTGGAAGGGGATTTCGGAGCATCCTCTGGAGATTGCTACCCAGTGCCGGCCAGCACTGACCCTCAGCCCCGAGGTGGATGTGCAAGGAACCCTCCTCCCCGCGGGTCCCTAAGCACCCGAACACCCTGGAGCACCTCCGCCGAGAAGGCAGCGCCCCGAAGGGGCTCTCCTGCCCCAAGAACGCGGCTCCGGTGCGCCCAGCCCTGATCTGCGGGTCCTCACAACGCCGCGCGCTGCCCTTCTGGACGAAGCGGGGCCGGGGCCATCCCGGGCAGGCCTGGCGCGGAGCTGCTTCCTCCCGCCAGACCCGGCCGGCCCCGCTCCGGGACC
>VZZY01020164.1:289696-341171 GCA_013400335.1 Eurystomus gularis | reverse complement strand
GCCCGCGGGAGAGGGGCTGCGCCCGGGAGAGGCCGGCCCTTCCTGGGCCGGGAGGAGCGTGAGCGCCGCTTCGTCCCGCAGCGGGTCACCTCTAAAAGCCTGTGGCCTGGAGCCGGTGCCCATCGAGCCCTCGGCGAGAGGGTTGCCCGGTCACAAACGGCGCTGGAAGCAGAACGGAGGCAAGATAACTTTGAGGGGTGCACAGAATTCCTTTGCTCTGGATTGCTTCTCCTTCCTCGAAGGGGAGGGGGGAGAGCGAGAGGTGACATCCCCCTCTGGAGAGGGGAACGCTGCGGGAAGGTGTCCCGAGGCAGGATCTGGGGAAGAAGGGGAAGGCGGCAGCCCCTGTTCCTGCACAGGGCCGCCTGCCTTGCACCCCTTTCTTCCTAGAGCCCCCTTTCCTGCACGAGTTCTCAAAACTGCTACCCTGCTCCAGCCTTCAAAGCATCCAAAGTTCAAGACGGCTAGCACTAGCCCTGAAAGGGAGCAAAGAGAGATGTCTGGAGTATCAAATGAGCTAAAAAAAGTTTGTAAAAGCCCATGGCTGAGCCTCATAGTAGATATGGAAAAACTCTTCCTATAGTTCTGAACTTGGAAAAAAGCTCTGAGTAATGCAAATCAGGCTGGATAATTCATGCCTCTTTATTCTAAAAGTGGTGGATAACCAAGGCTTACTAAGAAACTCAAGTTCTCAGCAGTTATGAGAACTCAGCTGAATAAATTTTCCTGGGAAAAGATGCAACCCAGATGAAACAGGCCCAAGGAAGAGAGAAGCATTGGAGGCTGCATTAATTTAAAGGAGGAAATTACCTATATAAAGAGTGCGTGAATAAAAACTTGGCAAAACCAGGTAGAGATGAGCAGAACGGCGATGGCAGAAAAGTGGATTTGCTGTCTGTCTTGTACAGCTGCTGTTGAGCTGCAAGGAGGCTGAAGGACGCAATGCAGGAGTTAGCTGGTGGGTGTGTTGGGAAGCAGGCCTTGGCACATGTCGTCTGAATGAACAGATGCCCTTTCTGAATGGATGCTGTGAAAGCCTGCTCAGAGCTGCTCTGTTGGTGTTGCAGGGTGGGGAGTTAAAGCGCTGAATTGGAGAGTGTAGCTCTTGCTTTTTCTTGGCGCAGGGTCTGCAATCAAGTACTAGAGCTGGCTGTGCGTGGCTTTGGCAGCCGGAGCTCTGCCATGTCACGTGGCCAGTGACTGCTGCTACTGCTGCTGGGCTGGCTTGCCTTGCTCTGTGCAGTGGGAGCAGCTTTGGACCCTGGTCTGCAGCCAAACAGGAGATTTCTTATTAAGGGAATACTCAGTTTAAGGTCAGCTGCAACATAGTTGACTTAAGGGGAATGTGTGCCGTAAATCTGTCCAGTGATTTATCCAGAGCCAGGCCAAAGCACTTGGCCTAACCTCAGTGTAAGGGCAGGAGTGATAGGTATGATGTTCTGGGAGCTGCCTGGCTGCAGGGGCAACTCCAGAGCTACATCTGACAAGGTGCTGGGTGGCAGCAGCCCTAGAGGAGTGGGCTCAGTGCTGGAGGAGGAGAGGCCATGGTGGAGAGGCACGTGGCCTGCACCTTCTGGGGAAGGATTTGTTGACAAATGCTTGGTCACCTTGAGTAGGTGAGTTGTGTTTGGCAAAGCCCTGTGGCTCTACAGATGTTTCCCAGGGGCTCAGCACAAGTGCTGTGGAGGCTTGAGGTACAAACTCTGTGCTGGAGGTAAAACCTGCTGGGCCATCTGAGCTGACAGGGAAGAAAGAGGCTCCTCTGTAAGTGTGGAGCAAGGTCAAGTAAATCTCTACCCTGCTGCTGTATCACACTGTTGCTGTCTTTACAATGCCACTTGCAGGCATTTTCAATGGAGCAGTTCTGGGAGGCAGTGATGAGCAAAGTGTATAGCTCAACCAAATGAGCTTTTAGCCTCTGAAAATGCCAGACATTTGGAGTTTTATGAAAGGTGAGGCCAGTTTCATACAGTAGCTTGTGACAAACAGGAGCTCCTACTCCTATAAAAGCATCTGATGCCCTGCAGACAGTTTCTCCTAGAGTGATGAGAGTGCAGCAGGAGTAGTGCTTTATGTAGCATCGGAATTTGACAACCTCTGGGGTTTGTGGACATCAGCAGGATTGAGCTGTGGGCTTTGCTTTGAGTCAGAAATGCTCTGGAGCCTGCTATTGCTAGCCTAGTAAGGCAGTGCCTGTGTGTCTCTTCAGATGGTGACTCTGTCACCCGTAACAATTGGAAGAGATCTTGTTCAAGGGTGCAACAGGCTCTGGTCCTGCCACTTCTGCTGTAGCACGTTTCTCACTGTCTGTAAATCACACTGTGCAGGTACTTGCCTTTTAGTCTGAGGGGCCTGTGGGGTTGGTGGAAGCAAGTTTCTGTGGGATGGCTGGGGGAGAAGTGCTGTAGCAATTGTCTGACAAAGTCATATTAAAATGCTGTTCTAATGTCAACTGACCCTTCCTCTCATCTTCCAGAGTACTAGACTATTTTCCTCACAAGCAAGCAATGGCTGTGGATGTAGCAATGCAACTATACCTATGCTCTTCACCCTTGCGAAGAGACAAGTGTGCCTGCAAAATTGCTCCGAAGCCAAGCAAGCCATTGCGGCCCTGCATTCAGCTGAGTAGCAAGACTGTGCTGAATGGACCAGAAGAGGCAGCAAACTCCTTTGCACACAACAAAGTGAAGAAGAGGGTGTCATTTGCAGACAGCAGAGGCTTCGCTCTGACAATGGTGAAGGTGTTCTCAGAGTTTGAAGATCCTCTAGATATTCATTTCAACATCACTGAGCTGATAGACAACATTGTGGGTCTGACAACAGTGGAGAGGGACAGCTTTGTCCTGGATTTTGTTCAGCCCTCTGTGGACTACCTGGACTTCAGAAACCGCCTCCAGGCAGACTGTGTCTGCCTTGAAAACTGTATGCTAAAGGAACGATCTGTTGTGGGAACAGTGAAGGTGAAGAACCTCGCTTTTGAAAAGACTGTGAAGATCAGGATGACGTTTGATACCTGGAAAAACTTTGTAGATTACCCATGCCAATATGTCAAAGATATGTATGGAGGGTCAGATCAGGACACATTTTCCTTTGACATCAGCTTGCCTGAGGGAATTCAATCACACGAAAGAGTTGAGTTTGCCATCTCCTTTGAATGCAACGGGAAGATGTACTGGGACAGCAACAGGGGCACAAATTACAGGATCATACGGTCAGAACTGAAGTCAGCCCAGGAAGCCGTCCGCCCCCCACAGGTCCCTGACTTCAGCAGTGCCTTTGACCAGTTTGGGAGCCCTCGGTGCTCCTACGGCCTCTTTCCTGAGTGGCCCAGCTATTCGGGCTATGAGAAGCTAGGGCCTTACTACTGACCCAAGGACAAAGTCCTCATTGACTAACTCTTGCTGGCGTGTCTGCAGGCCTGGGAGCTGGTCTGAACGTGAGGTGTACAGAAAGGTGGAAGAGATATGGCTCCATGTAGCCCTGCATAAGCCTCCCAGCAAAACCAGAATATGCAGTGCTCTGCTGGCAGTGGGCTTATAGTCAGGGAAGCACCTCTGGCATAAAGGGCTGCCTTCCCTGCCCCAGCTCAGATAACTGGCTCTCTGGATGCTCAAAGGACCAGGAGCTGTTGCTCACGTGTCTCTTCAGTGCTGCTACTCCTTCCCTTTCTATAAAGCTGCTAATCTCCAGGAAACACTACAGTGCTTATATTGTCTGTTCAAGCTATGTAGTGGTGGCTGGTTTGTATCGCTTGCCTAGTGTTAAAAGGCTTTTTTCAAAATATGGTCTAGTATTATATTTTTAGTGGGCTGTACTGCAGCTGCAAGGTTCTCCTTCCAAAGCTGGCCCATGCCTGCTAGGAAATGGAGTGGTTGGCTTGTGGGGAAGGGAGGGTTCTCCTTGCATTTGTGTAGTGTGAGGTCCTTCCTACTAGAGTCAGAAACAGTGTTTTGGAAATGAAAATGCAACTGTGATGATAGGAAACGTGGCCCTGCAGCCTGCCATATTAGGAGACCTATGTGCCTGTGGGAGAGGATCTGATATGCTTAGTCACCGGTTGTTTTATCAGCTGATCTTGAAAAAAAATCTCATTATACCCTTCATGTTACCAAAAATAGAGATTAGCTGTAGCTTGTGGTGCTTGTAACACAGCTGTGGGTTCACAGCATTGACTGCCTTCTTCGAAACCTTTGTTTCTTTAACCACAAGTAATCAGTGATGCTTTTTCTCCTTGATGGACATCCAGAGTCAGCTGTTGGTCATGCTGGGCCCTGAAAATACAGTTCTTCCCTCTGTGGACTGTAAACCAGGGTTTTGTCCATCTGGGGCACTGAGTCCTGTTCAGGAGGCTGTGCTCAGGTGTTACAGGAGCTAAAGGCAAACAGGCCACACTGCTTCTGCGTGCTGTGTCCTGTTAGAAAGAGGATGACTATGTACCTGCTGTGATGGAAGTGCCTTGACTGAGAAAGGGGTGGTACATGGAATCCCAGTAGTGCTTTGGGATAAATGAGCTTTGGAAGTAATGTTGCCTTTAAAAAAGATCTGCTAATGGTTTATTACTCTGTGCCATGGACTGCTTTGCAGCAAATGGCATGGCACTGCTCACTTCTGAGGTTGCTGTGGCTATAACTGGATGAACATCAATTTCAACCATTAAATGCCCAAACTTTGCATTTCTGTGTCCATAAGAAGCAGCCTCCCCCACCTGTGCAAAGAGCTAGCTGTGAGGAGCATGAGATGTGGGGTTATTCTGACACCACCCCTGGATGTGGAACAACTAATGGGTGTGAGCCATCCCTACCTTCAGAGGTGGCTCATCTTCTGGGCCTGTGCTGAGGTGAGGTACCAGCTTGTACAATGCAAAAACAGCTTCACGAAGCTTCTTGCGTGCTGGTCAAGCAGAATACCTTAATTCCTCAGCTCAGAGGGAGAGTGCCAAATAGTTCGTAGAAATAGAAGTCAAGGGAATCTTAGGTTTTTTTCTAGTGCGTAAGCTTTATTTAATTTTTTGGGTGCCTATAATAGCCTATGGCTGGACTGGGGAGAAGCAATGGGCTAGACTGCTTAACTTTTTATATCTGGCTGTTAATTTTGGAGACTACTGTGTAAAATACAAGCTGTCTTACCCTAACCTAGAAGGATACTATGATCCCTGCTGGATGCCAAAATGGACAAGAATAGCTTGCAGGAAGAATAGCTAGCCTTCAACTGCTGCTTTCTCAAAACCCAGCACCAAAGCATGTCATCACTGTGCTTGATCACTTAGTCCAGGTGGTAAATCTGCTTGCTGGCCCAGAGCTCGTGGGGCCTGGTTCCACTGTTCAAGCAGCTTCCCAAGTCAGCCCTTACAAACTGCATCTAGTCTCTTTTGAAGGGACTGTTGCCTAGCTTGGCTTGAACCTGCTTTTAAAATTAAAGCAAGTCTGAGTGACACTGATGGTTTGGTTTTGGTTTGTATTATTTTTTAAATTTAGTGTATGGTGTTAATGCTGTAAGACACTGACTGTAGAAAAGTCGTGCTCTCCTGGTGTGCTGTCATGTCTGTGGAGAGCTGTTTGTGGCCTGAAACAAGGCATGTATGTCTGGGGTGCTGCGGACAGTGATATCTATGTATGGGCCTGTTCATTTCCAGGCTGTGGATGGGCTGTGCTTAGGGAGGAACGTGGAAGATAATCTAGAGGAGCAAAGTTGTAAGTAAAAGCTAGGCTGGGAACTATTTGACCAATAGTGGCTTAAAAATACTACTTACAGCCTTTCCCTTTTCCGTTGCCAATGTGAACATAGAAGTGAGGAGTCACTCTCCTCGCTCTGTGCCTGGAAGTGCCTTGTGGGGTGTTTTGCATGTTTGTTTTTAAAAGATATTTTTGTACACAACATTCAAGTGGAAAATGCACTTTATAATTGCTGTGTAATGACTTTTAAAACGATGGTTCTGTTTTTATCTGATTGTTAAAATAAAGGTGGAACAAAATGTTGGCTATGTATCTTGCTGTCATCTTATTTAAACACCCATGGGGCTGGGGAGGTGATTTGGACACGGGACCAGCTTCCTGCAAGCGACCATTGGCAGGGAGGAGCACACGTCCGCACTGGACTCCTGCCTGAAACAGGAAAGAGCTGCCTATTCCTGCCACCTTCCTGCCAGCACAAACACAGAAAGGAGGAGGGGAGCCAGGCCCTTGTCTCTGTGCTCTTAAAGTTTCCCCACTAAGTGCTGTGTTCCTGAGCTACTCTTCACTCCTTCCCTGCTTGCAGTGCCAGGAACAGCCTTATCAAGTTTTTCTGCACTTATTTCAGGTCAGTCTTGGGCCTTCCTCCTGCCTGGCTTGATCTGGGATCGGTGCTTTATCTCTGCTTGATACTGGGGTGTGATGGATGCTGGGAGAGATGTTGCAGTAAGGGTCAGACTTTCTTCTAATACCAGGATCAAGTGAAAATTAGACCCTTTTCCACCTCAAACTAGTTCCTGTTGTCACTGCAATGAGAAGCACAGGCAGAAAGGGAACAGCTCTGGTGTAAATGTTGGCTAGGGCTAGTTTCAAGACTTGACCTGGCCTTGACCACAGTACTAGGGCTTGGTGATGCCCTGAAGGTGTTGCATTTCAAACAACTAACTACTGAGTTGAGTGGCTTTTGCCACTCAGAGATAAGGTAAGAAGGAAAGCTGGGGGGAGGAGGGGGAAGCACATACAGCCTTGGTGTGGTCTGGCTTGAGGGGCTGTGCAGGCAGTACTTCCCCTTGTGCTACAAAGCCTTGCAGAGAGTGAGCTTGGCCTTTGCTCTTTATAGAAATAAAACAGTGTCTTCTGACTGCAGCTATTTCTGAGTCTCTCACTTTCATAAGATGAACCATCCTTCCAGGGTGTTTTGCTTTCTGCAACAGCTGGGTGCAGTACAGCTTTTGGTTTCTCTGGCTCCTTTCCCCTAGCCTTTGCATCACAAACCGCAGGCATGCTGATGCGGTGGGGTGCAAGCTCTTCCACCAAGTTGTGAAGCTTCTCCTCTCGACAGGAATATGGGATTTGCATGCACCTGGGAAAAGGGTATTGCATGGTGGTTTTTTGCTGGTCTGTGGTGTTTTCCTCCCATGTAGCTCAGGGGAGCATGCACTGGCTGTCACCCACTGCTCTTTGTGCCCAGAGGCCTTTCTGGCGTTGTTTTTGTGGTGAGGTTCTTCCAGGGGTGGCAGATCTCCCTAAAGGCAGCTGAGAGCTGCTCAGCAGTAGGAGCGCTCAGGCCCTGGGAAAGGGAACAGCACAGGCTGAGGGGTCTGATTGGAAGAGGGGAAAGTCGCGTGTGTGATTTTTTTCACCTTGCCTGACAGCAGTTATGCCATGAGAAGTATGAGGCAAAGGGCTTTGCTTTCTTGACAACAATTTGCCACTACCTTTTCGTCCCAAATTCTTTGTCATCTCCCCATCTAACCAATTGCTGCTAAGAACCATTAAAAATGCTTCAGAAAGATGGTTTGTTTTATTTTTTTTTTACTACTGTTCTTGTAATCAAATGCATAACACAGATCACTTTTGAAAGGCTGATTGCTCTTCTGGTTGCAGAGGGAAAAAATAAACATTTTTAGAAGCTCTTTGTGCCCCTCCCCCATCCTAGCACATCCTCAGGTGAAGTGGGTGGTTTGGCCAGGACTGCTTTCACATCCGAACACTGGCCCAAGCTCATGAGCGAGACAACTGCAGTCAGCCATTTCCTGTAACAGGCTTGTGGCCCAAAACCCCATGTGACTACGGTTTCTGTTTGAGAGAGAAGAAAGTCCAAGCTAAGCCTGCTCAAGTCTGTGGCAGCTGAGGAGATGTGCAAGCATTAGAAGGGCCAAGAGAGCTCTTGGCTTTCTCTCCTGATGCCCAGGTGTTACTTGCTGGAGGGTACACACCTTGTAATTACTGCATTTATAAAGCCCTTGGTGGCAAGTGTGACTGTGCACTTACTGTTTATTAAACAAAGCTTTCTTAGAGTGCTCCTGGCATCACCCCTTCTCCACCCTCCCAGCCTTTGCTCTGATATTCCCAAACTTCTGTATCCTGTGGGTTTTCAGTGCCACCTCTTGGCAGAGATAATTAAGCTGGGATGTCATGCTTATCTCAGCTGAGGTGTTTGGAGGTTCAGGTTTCCTAAGTCTGTGATCCGTGGACAGCTCTGTAAAGGGAAGCGGTGCAAGTGTCCCCTGGTCTATATCCAACTCCCTTTGCCAAGCACAATTTCCCACTGGTCCAGGCATGCTGTCCTACAGGTGAACAATTCTGCTGAGCCACTGCCACCATGGCAACCTCATCTGGAGCACACTGGGTTACAAGTTGTGGATGCAATGACAAAGGCAGGTTGTGGGGTCTCTGCACCCGCATCCTGGCAGAACAGGGTCAAAACTGTTTAAGAAGTTTGTTAAAAGTACCTCCAGGCACCCCAGGAAGAGCACAGGTGAGAGTTTGCTGCTCTCTCCCCATTCTTATGCTTGCTAAGAGGGATCTTTACTGAGGAATATGGGCAGCCAGAGTTGTCCTCAGCCTTGTCCAGCTTCAAGAGCAGGTGACGGGCTAAAAAAGTTTACTCTTTGAGGCTGCTCACGTATTGAAGAAGGTCCTTGAGCTCACGTTTCAATGCAGGCTGAGCTCAAGGCCTTCCTTAATCAGAATGTGAGGCTCTGTTGCTTACTAAGCACCAGACAACAGTGCAAGCAGAGCTACAGCTGAGACACACATGCCTGAACATGGGGAGGTGATGAACAAAAACGTAGGAAATCCAGGAGAGGCTGACTGCTTTCAAACCTAATGAGGATGCCTGTGTTTCTGTACAGATGCTATATGAGCAACCCATATTCTTACTTTAGATGCTCACCAGGCCAGACTCAGCATGGGATGCTCTCATGAAAACCTGCCTGCAGCAGGGTAAGATGCAGAGGGTAGGAAAAATGTCTCTGCCAAACCATGGGAGTGTAAGTGCATCCAGACAGTACTTCATTGCTGGAGCAAATTTTTCTTTGGTGTTAAACATAGCTCTTACAGGCACTCAGAGTGGAGAGTGACCTGCGGCAGATGTCTCTACCTTGCTAACAGAGGGCAGCAGGAGGGTAACCAGGGTGGAAGACAGAGCGCGTCATTTCCCAACAGCAGTCAGTTTTTCTTCTTTGGTTTCTCCTCCACAAACCGTCAGCAAATGAGCCTCGCTAAGAAACTGGGCCTTTGGGGGCGTATCTCCTGCCAGCAAGAGTGCTTCCTTTTTGACACATACCATGGAGCTTCCTCTTGCTCTGTAGCGTCTCCCTTGTGCTCTACAGCAGGGCATTGCCCTCTTCTCTCTTACGCACCATGATGCTGTTTCCGCCACTGCCAGCGTAATCATCACCAAACTAACGGGTCATCAGCGTAATCATCACCAAACTAACGGGTCATCTTGGTTTCACAATGTCTTCCGCAAGCTTGCCTGTGGTCTGGGGGCAGGAAGGGCACTTGTGTGCCGTGGGAGGAGGTTGTGCTGAGGACACAGCTCTCAGCAGCACGGAGAGCACCCTGCACCCCAGGGACAGCACAGAGCTTTGCCATAAAGCCAGTAGCATGGGGCTGGGTTATGATGCGCCCATACTCTCCTGGAATTTCCACAGACTTGCTCCTGCTGGGTAGTTTGGCTGGCTCTAAACTGTTGCAATAAAACAATTATGTCCTTATTTATGTCCTTGTCTCTTTTTTGGTGGAGCTAAGTTTCAAACCAGCTGCTCTGGCCCAGCAAGGTTCTACCATGATACAGCCAGAGGAGCTGGCCAGCCTGTCTTTATCCTCCCCCTTGGAGGGCTACTGTGCCAGACAGTTAGCTGTCTTTAATGACTTGTTATTGACATTTACACAAGGCTTAAAAAAAGAAAAAGGGTGTCTTTGCTGAAAAATAAGTGCAACTGGCATGTTCCTTTGGTACAGATAAGTCATAGTCACCAAGTTAAGTACTTTGGCTCCTGGAACAGGGATACAGGCAAGCCCTTCCAGCCAATGCATTAGTCACAGACCCCTCTCTGCTCTGATGCTGCTATGTAGTCTTGGGAAGAGGAAAGGCTAAAACTTCATAACCCAGGAAAATTACGCTCAAAAGAGCAGAAGAAGAGGGTGAAATGTCCAGGATAGCTCCATAAATGCTCTTACAGCTTCCAGATGTTTCTGGTGTGGGAGTCTTCTTCAGACTGTGGTGATGTTTTTATATTTAATGAATTCTAGATAGGTTCAAGGGGGAAGGGATCTCTAGAGCTCTCCAGATATCTGCTCCAAGCAGGATCACTCTCACAGCTAGCTGATGTCACTCAAGGCCTCATCTATGTGGATGCTGATGACAGAGATGCCACCACATCTCTGCGCCCTGTCACAGGACTGCACTGCTCTTGTAGGGAACAGACACAGTCCTCATGAATCAAAGGAGCTCTGAGCAACGTTGCAGTCTTGCCAGAACACCTTGTTTGTTCCAGTTCCTGGGCAGAGTGAGGACATATGGACGTGAGGGGACAAGGTAAGAGGCAACAAGGCAAAAAAATTTCAGGGCTGGCAAGTCCTAACCCATATGTAGTCTGGGGCAAGGCAGCAGCTGCTATTGTCACACAGCGAGGTACCTGCCACCCCGCAAGGCATCCTGCAGTAAAGGGTAGAGCCCTATTCCCAATACAATTGGTGGAAAACTGCTGCAAAGAGCTGAAGACCTAAATTGACCTAGAGCCCACCTTCCAGTGATAACCATCAAGGTCAATCTGGGCAAACCAGACCCCAGTTTCCTTCCCAGCCTTCAATATTCAGTAATAGGGAATTAATGATCTTCTGTGCCCGATTTCCATCTTTATGGCCCCTGCCAGAACAAAATTGAAACATTATCAGCAGGAGTGTAATTCCTCAGCATTTGTGTGGTGACACTGCGGCGCTACTAAGACAGGCACTTTTAGAGGAAGAAATAGCATAGCCCTCTCCAGCCCCACTCAGGGTTTTATAACCATTCCCCTTTCACATGGTGTTCCCCTGGACATCTGGCAGGTGCTGCTTGTCCTGCACTTCCCTACTGGTTGTGATTTATTGGCATGTGGGTGGTCATCAGAAATGCAGAGTGTTTCTTCATCTATGAGCTCAGCTGAATGTGTCCTTGATGGCATTGCAAGCCAGAGTTCAGGGTGCTGTGGTGACAAAGACCACGGGGGGTACCTCCCACCCCTCACTCAACAGCACACTTGGTCGCTGGGGTAGGAGATGTTGGAATAGGTCTCTCCCTTGGGTTGAGGACTGTTACAGCCCAGCTTTACTTTCTCCAAGAAGCTGTCTCCAAACAAATTGACTCATAATAGGAGGCAAAATAAAACTAAATAAATCTATTGAACCCTCCACTCCCCTGTGGTGGCTTCTACAGGAGAAGAACTTCACTTCAGAGACCAGAACAATTATCACTTGAATGCTTTATAGCCATGCAAACAATTATAGCAGACATGTACTAACTTTTCAGTTGGTGGTCAAGAAGATTTCGTAGACAACCAATGAATATATGCACAAATCCTTCAGTGCTTCTAAATGCGCTGCAATAACAGCCCAGTGCTGGTAAACAATGAGCCATAAATCCCAGCAGGGATGCGCTCAGTGGGGGTTAAGCCAGGATGACTGAGCATTTTAGTAATTTTTCTTTTTTTTTTGTTTCAGTATCACTGCAAGGGAACACAGCTTTTGTTCAGGCAAGTTGTCTTGTGAGTGTTATTTCTGCTAATAGGTATCGTGTTCTAGTCTAAAGTTGAGTATTTATTAACAGTTCACTACAAAAAGATTTTGTCATTACTTATTTGCATCAAACTGGATTTAGTGTTTAACCACTTACCTGAACAAATCCAGGCACTGCACATGGGACTTGGTGGCCCACTCTGAGACGTGGGAAACCCACAGCAGTCTCAGGCTGCTTAGGACCCTCAGAACCCGAGGCTGTCTTTGGGTCTGGGCACCATGTGAGATGGCTCCAGCTGGCAACGCAAGATCACTTTGGACAAGCTGAAATAAGAGCAATACATGCTAGCAATGAAAGGTCTCTGAAGGCCTTGTCTTGGCCACAGTAATACCTGTAGGATGTAGCTGTTCCCTGGGCGAGGGGACCAGGAGCTAGCACTGGCCATCCTCCTCTGATGCACTGGCACCATGGAGCAGCTCAGCTGTGCCGGGAAAAGTCTATCTCTGGCCCTATGAGGACTGGATGGGGAAGCAGGACAACTGGCCACTCCAGCCACTTCTGCCTCTTGCCTCTCCTCTTTCTGGAGTAATTCCTCAGGATGGCAGGACAGGAACCTGGTTCCTTTGGCACCTGTTGGCCCACATGGCCATGGGGCACAGAGGTGGCCTGGCAGGTGACAGCCCATACCCACTTCCTCACCACTTGCCCTCAACTCCCTTGCTGAGGATGCCAGAGCCCATGCTTACACATGCAGAAGTCACACCAGGAAGGCACAGAAATTCATACCAATGATCGTGCCAAGCTGAGCCAGCACAGGCTCTCAGGCTCCCTCAGTCTTAATACAGCTAAGCTCATGCTCAGCATTAGCTGAGCTGCACTGCAGCAGGTTGCAGCTCCTTTGAACACCCCTAAGCTACCTGTCAACTTGATCCATACTTTTCATGGGGCTGGGAATGGGCAGCAAGGGCAGTCCTGGCTGATCCTCTTGGGCTTCTCTGTCCCCTTGTTGAATGGAGACAGGATGGTGTTCTGGTGCAGCACATACAGTTATTTGTCTTTTCTTGCCATCAGCCAGCTCCTCACAGCAAATCCCCCCAGCGATGACAAGTATCTTCCCCCATCACGGGTAGGAAGAGGAAAGAAGGCTTCAGCTCAGCTTTCTAATTAACAAAATGAGAGATCTGCCAGAGTCTGGAAAAAGCACCCATCTAGCAGGACCCTGCAGCTCCACCCTCAGGGAATTTGCATTTCTGACACTCAGTCTGCCTACTTGACAGAATACATGTCCAGGATCAGCTGCAAGCAGAGAGGCTTGTGAGCCAGTTCTGTCCAACTGCCTCTAAATAAGGCTCCACCCAGCTCTAGCTGTAGCCAAACAAAAGCAAAGGCTCTTCTCTTCTGGTATACACAGGAGGTCATAAGCTAGCTTGGAGTATTTTCAGCTCTGACGTTGCTTTTCAGCTCTGCCGCTTGTGTTCGTGCTTGGCTGCTTCTCCCTTTCCAAATTCCAGCAGTGGATTGCCTTTCCTTCCTTAATGATGTGAAGAAGGAAGAAGTTTGTATTGTGGTCTTACAGGAAAAGGGTGGATACAATTCATAGCAACTTGCACCAAGGGGACACTGAGAACAGCAAGGAGCCTCAAACTCCTCTGAACCTGAATCAGTAGCCAGAGTTTTGAAGGTGCAGATGACCCAACAAGAGCCATGGATGAGCAGTGACGAAGAGGTGTTGCTAGCTGCAGTATAGACCCTGAGAAAAGAAAAGACTGGCAAATCTGAACCCTTGGGAGATTTCCAGAACTCAGACTTTTCCATTGATGAAGAGAGTGATCCCTTCTCAGAGGACTGACAGTTTAGTACAGAGTGGCTCCGTGGTCCAGCAGACCAAGCTGTAAACACAGCCCTGGGGAACCAGACCACTCCAAACTGGTGCAATTCTTGAATTATGGGGATGAATAATCATCCAAATAGCTTTCTCCAGGCAATGCAGGAAGAGAAATGTCACCAACCATGTGAAAATTGAGGCCATATGTTTCTAGGATGCTTTCTGAGGGAGGAGTGTGTGACCAAGCTGGAGTGAGTTCAAGGCTGTTTCCCAGGCCAGACCCTGGCACAGCAGCCCCTCCTCTTCTGGTCACAGGGTCTCTTCCAGCTCTGATCATTATTTTCACAGCAGCCCAGTACCTACTTTTCTGAAAGGCTGCAAGTCCTTCAAGGCCAAGACAGAACTTGTGCTTTGTTTGTTTGGAAAAAAATACAGATGCTGGCGAACTGTCTCTGGCCTCTCCCATCCACACATGAAGGCAACTCCTCCACAGCGATAGCGGCCTCTCCTTCCGCTTGGCAGGTGTTATCTGGACCGCAGCCACAGACACAGGGCCTATTTTCTGTTAAGCATGCAAAGGAGAAGCAGTTGTCTGGCATAGCCCATGCCAGAAAACACTTGTAACAGCTGATCTGATAACACAGAGGTGCAGGCTCTCGGTCTCTGTGCGTCATTTCCTGAAGAAGCAGGGCGATTGTTGCTTCTTCTTTCCGTGAGGAAGCTGTTGGACATAACGTGGCACCTAAAAGGGGTTCTTCCACTGTGCAATTAGTTTCTGGGAATTTGGAGTTCTTTCACATCCTGAAGGATGCCATTTCCCACCTCTCGGGAGGCCTAATATTCAGCTCTCTGTGTGCCAGTAACGGAGCCACACGTGCATGTGCCAGAGCCTCCCTGATGCTTTGGCCTGGTCACCCCGTCCTGAACAGCCTCGGCTGCAGCTCCCACGTCTCCGGAGGGTACGCGTCAAAGGCTGGGAAACGGGGAGAAGGCAAAGCGAGCCCTAATCAAGCAAGGCGTCTAGTTATACCAGGCTGCTATTTCTATTGCAAGAAGCCCTGGAGCAGCAAAACTGCTCGCCTCGTGTATGTTCATTAGCAGCACAGATAAGAGCAGCATTGATTGCAGGCTATAATTAGATCTCTGGGACCTTTCTGAGCTGGCTTTCTCTGGCATTGTGCTACTTTGAAAGCCCTTCCAATTTCTTTTTTTCATTCTTTTTTTTCTTTTCTGAATGGTTAGGATGGCATTTCCCTATTCAGCAGATTTGGGACAGTTTCTGTTTTCTCCATTGTGGCTTGCAGAGCTCTGCCCAATTTGGTGCCACAAGCCCCACACCACAGAGTTAGCAAAAGCTCCATTGTTTGACCGCTCCTTGTCCCTTGGGCTGTAGATTTGGCCAGACCGTAGCTCTCTCTTAGCACTGCATGGCTAACTTGCCAGGCAGCCCTTCCTGCCTCAGTTAGCTTGCTGTGCTGTAGTTTTGTGAGTATCTTCCCCTGATGATGATTCTGATTTTCCTGGAATCACTTTCTTAGCATGTTCTCTACAGCCAGCCTAGAGCACTCCCACAAGAGATGGATGCCAGCGCTAAGCACATACTCCCAGCACAGTGGCCTACATGGAAATTATTATTCCTCCCCTGGAGTGCTGGAAAACAGCCTCAGCATCCACTGAATGAAAACAGGGTAGGAAGAGTTAAGGGAAAGACCCACGGCACAACGACCTGGTGTTCATATATCAACACTCCACATGGCAAATGGGACCCAGGGGATTCCCCTCCAAAATGCTGGTGTGTTGGAGGTAACCACTAAGCAAGGCTCTTCAGTAGGCATGGGCCTTCTGGGCTGCACCACATTCATCTTTCTTTGCCACATCCACAGACCATTCCTGTATCTTCTGCTGTGCTGCCCACACAGCATCTGGGAGGCAAGGGCAGAGGTGCCAGCAGCCCACCTGGGATTAAGAAGACAGAGGAAAACAGAGACACTGAAGCTTGGCCAACCCATGCGCTGAAGAAGGGTATCTGAGGAAGCATGTTTGTACCTCTGGTTTTGAACCCAAAGCTGAACTGACAGAGATAAAAGCATATTTTTGAGTGTCACTCTCTTTGAGGACAGAAATTCACCCAGGACAAAACATTTTGATGGTGAGCTACTTTTTGGCTTCCTGCATTCTCATCAGAGACTTGCTGCCCTCACGCTGACGTGTAACCTGAACTAGATAAACTGAGTGCCTGCCTCTTCCCAGTACCTTCAGGCAGCAACACAAGCATTGACCCACCCAATGCAAGTTAATCATGCTATTTTCTGAAATGTCAACATGAATTTTATCCTATTGTTTGTGCTTCAAAGTTATGTCAATCATTGGAAGCAATTTTACATTTATTTCATAGCCTCCCCTTCCCTCTCTCTTCCCTAATCTTAAATTGCTTTTCTGCTGATTTAAAGCAGTTTAAAGTTAAAGCTCTTCTCCGAGAAATGACTTTGTGAAACTGTATTTGCTTATGTATTAAATTTGTTCCCTGTGTAAGATCTGAGCCAGATCTGCTGAGGTTAGTGGGTCTCATATGGGTTTATTGCTTATTACTTGTCTGAACCCAGGAATAACCAGTCCAGCAAAGAGAACAGGTGTTTTATTCTGGGTATTGTCTAATTACCTGTATCAGCTCTGCATGTGCAAACCACAGTGTCCAGCCAAAAGGTCATCATTGACAGAACATGGCCTGGCTGGAGCTGAGGAACTTTATTATAAACAAGGGGTGAAAAAGAAATTACAAGCTTGAGTTTTGGAGCCCAGTACAGGTTCTGACCCAGCTCATGGTGGTTAGCAGCCAAAAATTTAAGATCAAGATCTCCATCTGCAGGTACAGCAGGAAGATGTTCTCTAAACTAAGCAGCATGAATCAGGTCTCTTCATTGGCTTTCTTTTATATGTAGGTGATTTTTGATCCACAAAAGCCTTTTGGCACCTAACTTCCCATCTCCCTTGTATGTCTTACAAGTTGTCTAGAGCAGCCTGTAATAAACTAGGCTTGGTAACACTGTTGAATAATTTCTAGCACAGAACTGCAGGAGTGGTAGGACAAGAACATTTCTAACCAGGAGAAGCTAAGGACAGAGCCTCTCCCCCCCCAAGACAACCATGGGGTTTTAGCAAATCTGTCTGCTGGGAAGAAGAGATGGCCACAACCATTTGTGTCCCAAGGCATTTGACAAGGCAATGCATAGTTTGCACTGGAGCCAAAGTCCATTAGTTTAGCAACAAAAAGCTGGCAGCACCTGAGTTTCTAATGTAACATGATACCACTATGTAGTGTCTGCAGTGTGAATTATTAACAGAGTTCCACCCAGCACCTCATCGCTGGGAGGCTGGAAAAATCTCCGACTTTCAAGGGCAGGTTCAATTTCCTTCATCAGACTTACATTCTGTAATTCTCCCCCATCTTAGCCTTATTTACATTTTTTAACTGACATGCATGATGTGTGGCTTACTGCCTTTCCATGAAAAAAATGTATGAGGGGGTGAATGTCACTGCTACCTTCTGTTGGAAGGAGCAATCTGAAGAGAAGGCAAAGAGAGAGAGAGAGAGGGTGGTTCTGTTTTCTTTTGATACAGTTTGGCACTGAAAATGGACACGCCTAAAAAGGAATCAAATGTTTAAAGGACACTATGGCAGGGACAGGTTTGCAGAGTAAAGACAAATCCTCTCCTGGCCAGACAGAAATTCAGGTTGTCTCTGCCTCTCCTAGGCCACTCTCTCATGCTCTCATCTCCCCCTTCTATCTCCCTGATAGAAACCCCCATTTCAAGTGTCCCATTCCCCTCCTGGTCTCCTCTCCCCACCTCAGTTTCCCTCTGGAAACCCACTGCTGATAGAGGAGCCTGTCATATTATCCTCACTTCTACCAGGGGCCAAGCCATGCCTCAGGTTTCTCCTGAGATGTCCCCAACTAGGTGGTACCTGAGCATCTGGATGCGCCTGCTACCCATGCAGGCTGAGCAGCAAGCCATGCCATGACGTGAGAAACGTGACAGCCATGCTGCTCAAGGGCCTGGCTTCTCACCCAGTCATTGGCTTGAAGAAGGAGGAGAAAAAAAATTGTTTGCAAGAATATCATGGAGAGACATCAAGACAGGGCTATTAATAACAGGTGAGACATAACCTGCAGGCCACATGTCATAGGGCCTCATGGTGAGGCCATCGTGTGGTATGTGCAACTCAGTGTGCCTTCGTGAGGAGGCAAATGTAACCCTCACTCCTGTGGACCTGCAGCTATTCAGCCTTTACGCTGAATATCCCAGTGCTTTGTGGTGTTCTTGGGAAACACCTCAGGACCCCCAGGAATGTTTCTCCCTTCTGTGAACGGCCTTCGCTTGGTCCTGTGCCCATCCCCTACCACTGCAGAGGATGCCACAGCAGACAGGCATCATCCTTCTTACTCCTCACTTAGCTGAGCAGCCATACCTAGACATAAAGAGCCTTTGACTCACTCTAGGCAATTGCTCCCATGACTGCTCCGTTGGCAGCTCACCCTGCAAGGTGCTGCAGGAGCCGCATGGCCAAGCAAAGCAGGCAGCAGATCCAGCAGCCAGCAAGTTGTGTTTCCCTCTGCGGCACATGGCTCTTGGCCCTGGTGGACATAATGCATTAGGCTGGTGACCTGCCTGCCCATCCCCTGCAGCTGCTCATTGCTGTGGAAGTCCCACCATCCTCAGGACTGCAGGTCCAGATGCTTTTCCCCCAGAATATATTGCATTTATTTGTAGCACCTCAAGAATATTCCTTACCTGGTTTTCTGACCACCTTCCTAATTTTTCCAGGGCAACTTGGGCTGTTATTTCATGACACGTTCAAAATGCTGGAAAGTTCTTGCAAGCAAGCAAGAACTCACTTGCCTTTGAGATGTGCAGTCTCAAACTCCCCTTTACACAACCCTCACTTTTGCATACAGACCACAGCAGCCCTTCTGTGGTATCCAGCCTGCTATCCAACGCCTCACGGACCTCTGGTGATATTATACCCAACACAAACCATTCTTCCATGGAGTCCAAGTGTCTCACTTTCCTGCCAGCACCATGCAGAGACTTCCAGCAGTATTTTCTCTTCTGCAAACCACAACTGGTTCCTGATTCACAGCAGTGGAAGCAGAACTCTTTATTTCACTGTGTTACTAGGAGATGAAATTACTTCACAGTTTTTGCCAGAATATCATTATTCCCAGTTTCAGTATGACCAGGAATGGCACGAAGATGCTGCTCTAGTTTCATCTACTTGAAGAAGTGTTTGGCATGCAGCTAAAGAGCAGAGTATGGCACAGTTAAACAAGAGTAGGGCGTATCTGCTGGTGGCCCTGCTGCCTTCAAGACCAAACACATCTGCCTAGAGAGCCTGCAGAGCCTTCTGGGCTGCCATCCAGGGATGGGACTGCCATCCAGGGGAACGGCTCTTGAGGCCAGTCTCCTGCTTTTCATGGGGTAGCCTGCCCACATGGGAACCATCTCCCAGGACAGCTTCCAGTGCTACTTGCTCCCTATGACTGTCAGATCTCTCTGGCTAAGGGACAGAGGCCAGCAAGGACCCCAGCCACACGTCTGAACCAAGCCCTGGTGTTAAAGCAAGAGTGGGGACAGGCTCAGAGGTGACTCCATTCACACGTCCACCCTGCTAAGACAAGGTGCTCTGCACAGTGCAGACATCTGGGTTGCAGCTAAATACGTCCCCGTTTATGGAGAGCAGATGGAAGGAGGCCAGTGATCTAGGAGGGACTGACAGCAGTGCAGAGGGACAGGAAGGGCAGCCTGGGAGAGGCTGGAGAAGGGTGATAAGGAAAGGTGGAGAAACCTCACCTCACTGGCTTTGCTCTCCCTTCCTCCCACTTCCAATACACAACCACCAGGAAAGCAGCTGTGGGTGGTGAGAGGGTGTGCCTTCAGGCTAGAGAAGGAGCTCCAAGGCCAGAAAGGCAGGTTGAGATGCCCCAGCACCACCAAATGGGAGTAATGGGAGACTGCCACTGAAAGAAATCACAGTGGGAGGCCTCTTCTGTTTGCCTTACCTGCCCTTACAAGTCTGAGGAAGGACAGCAGCACTCCCCAGGCTCACCAAGGCCATCCTACTCCACCACAGTGCTCCAGGTAGAGGAGAGTGAGGAACTAGTGAGAGGTCACTCCTCTGCCTAAGTCACAGCAGCAACTACAGACAAAGATGCCTCAAGGTGAGGTAGGCTGCACATTTCTCATCTGCCCAGCAATCAGCTCTGCCCAACAGATTCCCCTGAGGAAAGGAGGAGAAAAATGTGTCACACCCTGACCAGAAGCCAGCCAGCAGCTTACAGTCACATCAGCTGTCATAGAACTGCAAAATAACCTTTGGCTTAGCCAAGCCAAACCCTGTTGCTCTGAAATTAATTTAGTAAAGCATATGGAACTTCAGTGAGGAGGTCCATGGGAAACACCCCAGAAGAGAGACAAAGTTTTCTCAAAGCTGCTGTGGGGTAGGCTAAGGCGGCCTTCCTTAGATTACCATGAATGGTCATCTAAGCAGAGGTTAAGCAGAATCAGCTGTGATTTTTCTGAAGCCAGTTAGACTTTGGAGGCAAGAAATTATCCTCATGAGATAATGTGAAGTTGCACAGGACCAAGAAGAAAGAAAGCCTTTCTTTCATAAGAAAAGGCTGGGCCAAGCAGTGGCTCAGTTAAGAGGAAAACCATGAGATTTTTAAAAGGCCAAACATCAAGTGTTTTAAAACTGCATGATGAAACACTTGGTGAAACCCAACCCAAAGTATCATCTGAGCCTTGATTCACATTCACTTTGACCCTCCATGCCAGTTTGGGGTGAGGAAAGAGTGAAAACTCTGTCATTTTCTTAGCACAAGCAAACCCCTCCCTTCAAGCGTGTTTTAATTTACTATGAGAGAGGCCTGAAGCCTTGCAGGGAGCAGTGCCCGTGTAAGGCACAGCTATGACTTTCTCCCTGGGTTTCAACCCAGGCACTCAAGCCTCACAATCACCCCTCAGGGAGGCTTTTTAACAAAAATAAGGATTAGCATGGAAAAAAATCACTCCACGGGCACTGCGTTAGAGTCCAGGGCTTCCTTAACTCATAGCGTTGGCAGAGCATCCCAAGCTGGACTTCAAAGTTGGACCCAGGCCATGGAGATCTTAAAATCCCAGTGGGACTCGGGCTTTGCTGTCTGGAAAGGCTCTCTGCCAGGTTCTGAGCCTGCTCCCCCTCACTCAGGGCAGGGTTATTACTGCTTGTTGGCTCCTTATCTTTCCTCTGGTTAGAGCAGTCATATTTTCTCCAGCTGTTGCAAGTTTCTGTTCCTCAGTTGTTAACCTTCACACTAGAGCCAGCTGTGAACTCACAGGATACCTGTCCTCCCCCTTGGTATGAATCCCAAATGTTTTTGGTTTCTTCCAGGAGATGGTGAGAAGACAGCCCTCCTTCTTGCTGCCTCCATGGCACAGGCTAATGAGGACACGTGCCAGCTATTCCTTCCTCTGAGATAAGGTGAACAGACCCCATCGCAGACAAGGGATGCATGCAGCAACCATTCCAGCTTTCTCCTACCTCCAGCAAAGCTGGGTCAGTTATGCAGTTAAAGCACTGAAACCACTGTCTTGCGTGGAGGTAACCCAACACCCATTCACAGATCTTCCATGGTAAGGACTGATTCATCTAAGTCAGGCAGCAACCAGTGCTGAGACCTGGAGATGGGAGACACCTGGAAAGGCAGAGTAGGTGAAGTTTCCCAAGAAGTGAGGAAGAAATGGCATATCTCTTCAGTGAGTTTGTGAGGTTGAGATGGCAGCCTGTGAAGATGTGAAAGGATACATAGCGCTGGGCCTTGGTGCAGCGGAGCCAATGCTCCTACAGACAGCAAAAGCCCCATGAAAAGAGGCAAGCCCTGGCTGCCCTTTGAGCCAGCTGGAAGGATCTCAAAGGATTTCAGGATGAGAGGCAGTAGGCAGATAAGGGGTCAGGCAGAAAGCACCAGTGCAGCTCCAGGAAGCCTTTTGCACAAATGGCTGAATGCATACAGAATGAAGGTCAAACAGGAGACAGAGGGACGCCTTGATATCTGCCTAAGACTACTGAAGAGCAGTCTGACCAAGAAAGATCAGTCCTACAAAGCTCTAAGACCCAGCACTGCTTCTCTGGGTTTGCTCTTTGCAGCAAGAAGTGTGTGACAAGCTCCCAGCCCAGGCCATGCTAATGGACTTTAATATGACCACAGAGGAATGCTGCAAAGCAAAGGCATTCACAAGAGATGAAGGCCATGGTGGACATTTTGGTGATGATTACCAGGTTTTAAGCTTGTTGGCAAGGTTTCCAGACATGGAATTTTCCCCATTAGTCATCTGATGGACCCATGCTGGAGCCAGAACCTCACTATCTTCCATATAGGGAATCAAACCTTGTGTCACTCCCTGCCACTGCATTTCTAAATCCTGTTTAAAAATAGGATGTTTCTGAGTTCAGCCTCCCCTAGTGAAAACCATAGGAACTGTTGCTATCCAAAACAGTGTTGTCATGAGTTGTGTACACTGAAAGACTGTAAAATGACTGCAGAAAGCCAGTGACCTCAGAAGAGGTAAAAATGGCTGCAGAATTACTCCCTCTCCATTCAAACGTGTGGCTTTCTCGGCCAGTGCCTGCCAAAGGAGACAAACGCTTTTTAATTATTTGGCCCCCAAAGTCATTAAGTAGATGAGTACCAAGCTAGCTGAAGTCTGACTTTTTTTTTTTTTTAATGAGCATACTACATTTGTTTCAAAAAACAAAATAAAACATCTTTGCAATGCAAAAGAGCAAAAGCCAGAAGTCTATGTTTGATTGGGTCTCGTATGTTTGGCTTACATGCACTTTAGGCAGGAGAGAGAAGTGTGCAAACATGGGAACAAGGCCAGCATTTGCAAAATTCATGAGAAAAAAACCCACAGTCACTGCTTCCACTGAAGCACTGCCTCCCATGAATTTATACTGACACGACCAAGAAGAGAACAGCATGCAGCATGGTCACCTGTGCTTAGCTCTCCTTCACTTCTCCCTCCAGCAGCACAGGGATATCAGATCTGGGTAGTTTCTCAGCCCATGATGCTGTGGAACAGGACAGTTTCTCAGCCTATGATGCTAGGAACAGGACAGCCGAATAAGCTATCTGTAGTCTTTCTGCCAGTCAGATCTGCCTTGGTCAAACCATTACTCCTAGGAAGGTCAGAAGTCTGTATGAAGGAGGGAACTCCTGCAGCAGGCTTTCAGTCTGCTGCAGCAGAAAACACCTGTGAAACTTCTCCTCCAAAGTAAAAATCCAGGCCAAATGTTTCAATGGGAATCCTCCTCTAAGGAGTTCACACACCATGTGACTTGGTGCAGGACCACTGGTGGTGAGAGATTATCTGTCACTGCTGCCTCTGGAGAGCAGAAAAGCCAAGCTGGAAGTACTGAGATTTGGGATGCTCATGTTGCTCCATGCCACTCAGCAAACAGACAGCCCATCTGTCGCAGTCCGGTGTGGCAACAGACATCCATGACCCGCCTCCTCGAGGGGGACCAAGGGCAAAACAAAACACTTCCCTACCACGCTCGCAGGCAGTTGCCAAGACCAGCAAGTATTCAACAAGTTTATTACCAAATACACCCAAACAAAACTGTGCCTACACTATGGAAACACTACAGTACCAGGAGATACCATGCTTATCCACTCACTTCCCCCACTTCCCCCTTCCGGTCCCGGTGGTCCCGAAAAGGATTAGAAATAACGGAGGAAATAGGGCAGGATAAAAAGCCCGATTATATAAAAAATATGTGCTTGTATGTGTGGGTGGTGTGGTGGGTGTGTGTGTGTATGTGTGTGTCACGTTCCTTTACCCTTTTGGCATTCCTTGTCAGCAGCAGCCCCATGGTAGGGGGGAACACCCTGGCCGGCGTGCCCTTTTTTTCCCGGTATCAGGGGTAGCGTCTGACTGGCGGCTGACACAGCAGAAAATGTCCTCGGCAAGACGAATAGGCGACAGACAATGAGCAGCAGCCTCGCTCTCCGCAAACCCACCGCCAGCGACCTGCCCCCTCGCTTCCGGTTCTGGTGCGGCCATGGTGGGCCTTATGGCAGCTGTAGTTCGGTGGGGGCCCTGGTTTCGCGGGCATGCGCGGATGCCTCCGGTCGCAGAGACGGTCTCTTATTACCACTGCTTCTCACCACTGCTTAGTCCTTTCCTCGCTGGCTTAACAAGACATCTCATTATTGTGGGGGGGAAGTGGATCCATCTCCCACACCATCACAGCAGTTTTCAGTCCATTCCCAGGAAGAGGGCAGAGGATGAAGTCCCCATGCTGAATCTGAGGTGATGTGACCTAGTGCCAGAGCCCCACAGTGACTGTAGTTGAACAACTAGCAACACCACATGCAAGCGTGCCAATATGGGACACAGCTAGGCTGCTGCGGCTGGGCCTCTGTCCACCATAAGGCACACAAACATGAGACCCCAAGAAGGAGCTACGTATGCAGCTGACGGTGTGTCCAAGCCATAAGGCCTCTGGCAGAATAAGTGCTCTCCGCTTTCAATTCTAAGCAGTTGAGCAAGGTGAGTTTACTGTGTTTTCCCACTCAGAGACCTTTTCTAGGTTGCTCTGAGGACAGAGTACAGACCACCTTTGAGTCAAAGGCTTGGCTCTGAGCAGACCACATTAAGCAGAACCCAGAACGAGAGCAGCTCGCCAGCAACTGGAAGGCCTTCTCAGGCAGAAAAAGGCTCTCAAAAGCATTCAAAAATATCTAGAGCCCTACAGCCTTGTGTGGCAACTCCAAGAAAAGAAATTCTGAAGACTTAGTACTGGACAAACAGAGACATGGGGCTAGCCCTGAATTTCTCAACAACCCTGAAACTCAAAGCTTCTACGTGCACTGCTGGAAATACCGTCCTTAAGCAGACAGTATTTCCAGCAGTGCAAGTAGAAACTATTGCAGCTGGCTTAAGTGATGGACAACTGCTGTGAAAATGCCTACAATGGTGCAAAGCATCCAGTGGGACCTATTTTCTGGAGGTTACTGCCCTCAGATATATCAGTGTCTTTCGTCGCCCACTGCTAGTCGTGCTTGCCTCACTGCAAAAGATTGTCTGAACTCACCTGGCCAACATTTTGCTCCAGTTAGAGCTGGAAAAAAGGCCATTTGAAAATGCAATGACTTTTCTCAATATGAGACCCTCACCACCTCAGGGACATTTTCAGATGTTTGACATTTTGAATATGCGCAATGTGGAAATTTATCCTCAGCTGATCCTTATAAAGTAAACAAGGAATAACACAACGTCTGCAGAACTGGTGCATCCCAGGGGACAGCAAATACCTGAAAATTAGAATAATGTCTAGGGTAAACATTACTTTGGTACTTTCTTAAATTTCCTTGGTAGACATAAAAGACTTGCCATATATTAATAAAACAAGAATTCTCTGTTTCGGTATTCCACAGACAAATCAAGAGCCTGTGGTATCAAACATGGGCAAGTTTAGGAAGAACCCTAGGGCTGGGAATAAAAACCAAAACACTAGCTATTTGGGAAAAACTCTGGTGCTCTTTAAGGAGCCCCAGGAAAGGCTGAATGTTAAAATTTGCTAAAGCATCTCAAGTAATGTTGATGGCTACACATACCCTCCTGCTTCTTTCTGAAGAACAACCTACTAGCACTGACCATGACTTGGAAGCCATTGGTCCTTCTCACCTCTGACTCCTTGTTGGGTGACCTTGGACATCTAAACAAGGGCCGGATATAAGCACTAAGCAAAACTGTGAAGTTCCACATCTTGCCTTGACCCTTTCCCCAGTCCTGCCTCTCTCTGAGCCCATTCAGACCCTTCCTGCCTGATGTGACTTTTCCCCAGGTGTTGGGAGCTCCAAAGTACCTTGACTAAAAGATGGGAGCAGCACTATTTCCTCACACCCTGCCTCTCACCTACAGTCATGGCCCAGGTAAAAGCCATGTCTCTGTCCATCACGCCTAGACCATTTATGACCAAAACCCCCCCGTCCAAGGACTGTTCCCACCTTACTGGTGAGGAGTATGGTTTTCTGCCAACGTAGTATTTTTGGGGCCTGTTTACATATAATCACTGCCTGGCTCACTCCAGTTTGTTGACGTCTTTCTTCTTGAAGTCCTCAAACTGGCCACTGTGCTTCTGATACAATCCTACAAACACCAAGAAGAGGGAAACCAATCACCTCCCCTGCTCCTGTCACCTGAGTGTGAGCTAGACAAGAGAAATCATCCCTGAGCGTAAAAGACACGTAGCCCCAGAACGTCAAGGATAGTTTTTATCTCATCCAAAGACTGAAGTCAGATGAGCACTACCTAGAACCATGCTTAGAGGCATGGTTATTCTCAAAGACAGACTGTTGTATCTCAAAGCTGACAACCTCTGCAGAAGGCAGGGCAGCAGCTGGGAGAGTGGGTGTCCTTGTGCCCACTGAATCCTGGGAACATGGCCTGCAGGAAAGGCATAGTCACTGACAAAGATGCACCTGGGTGTTAAGATTATGCTAGAATTATATTTGCATATTATCTATTGAAAAGTCCCTTTCTTTTTCACCTTGTGCAATCTTGTTTTCTGAGTCCCTTAGCACTCACTAAAGATTCTTTTTCGTATTGAGCCTGCCAGTATTGGGGTTAAGATGAACTGGAATGAAACCTATAGCTTTGTGGACAGAGGGTGTCCTACAGTCACCAGAAAAGGCAAAGAAAGGGGATATGTTACCTCCAGAAACCTTGAGAGAATTCAGAGTCTGAGAAGTGGCTGCCAGCTAAGGTCTCAGTGGACCCTGAGTGAATACCACCGCCACTGGTAAGATGGTGATGAGGAAGAAAAAGTGCCATCAGACTGGACTCTGGGAAGGTGTTTCAGATGGCAACCTGAAGCCAGCATCCCCCCACCGCCAGCTCTGGTTTCAGTCTCCTCTAGAATATTGTCGACTTTACAAGTTTGGTATTGGCAAGCTGGTGAAAGGATTTGTGACTGATTTGCCAGGTAAAAGGGGACAAGTTTGTAATGATGCTGTCACATAAGGTCAAAGTCACCCATGAAATAGCGCAGGCTGCAGGCCAGACACGCAGATGAGCCCACAATAGCATTGGCTGCCAAACTCAGAAAGCCTTTGACTGCAGTGTTATTACCTAAATTTAAGGGCAGCAGGACTGGTTGAATTATTCATTGTAAGCAAACTTTCCGGCAAACCTTGGCCCTGTTACCTGTTAACAGACTGTGGGCAAACCGCCTTTCTGTTCACAGATGTTTGTTATACAGAAGTGTACAAACTGTTCATGCAAAACACATTTCAGCCTAGGAGCTGTCTGCCAGCCCTTGACATCTGCAACTCCCTGCCCGTGAGTTATACCTGTCGTGTCTCAGATGACAGAGTGGTAGCCCTGCTCCCTGCAGTACCCCTAAGTCCTACCCATGGGCAGAACTGAGATACAGCCCAGGGAGGAGGAGGATTCTGCCTGTGAAATGTGTAAGTAGGTTTCACCATCCTTTTTTGCAGACACTTATGCATGTATTTGGCTTGTATCCATTTTCCACTTTATTGTTTCCCTCTGGGAGATTATCTTCTTTCTCCCATGGGTTTTTTGCCTGTCTGGGTGACCAGACTTGAGATAGTGCTGAGAGTCCATCATTCATGGATATTCAACTAATGTCCCTCTCTTTGCAGCCAGCACTCTGTCCCTTTCTGCCTTCAAGAGCCTCACAGCCATTTCCAACTCCCCTGACTAAATACTCAAAGCACTCTTATGCTTGTGGAAGAGGCTAGTGCTGTGCTCTCAGCGTTGCAGGCACACCCCTTTGAAGCCTTGCACTACCCTCTCCAGCTCCGTTACCAGGGACTGCCTTAGCTCAGAAAAAACTGCTTTCTGGGAAGAGGAAGGATGGGACTGAAGGCAGCCCAGGAAGACCAGCTGCTCCAAACTTAGAAAGGGAAAATAAAATGCATGAATAATCTTTCTTTTTCCTCTTCCTTTCTTTTTAATTTCCTTCCCTTTTATTGGGCATTCTTCTTTTTGCAGGGGAGGGCTAGTTTTCCTGCCAACACCTTTCACCTATACTCAGCTACGTCTCACTGTCTTGCAAGGCTTGGTTCACTGCCTAGCGCTCGTTTGCTGCACTTGTTCTCATGCAGCTGCACAGAAAGCAGCTCTATCCTGCTCATGCAAGTGTCTTCTCATGTTCTACCAGCAGAAAGGAGACAACATGTCAGGCTCTGTGGTTTGTGCAGACAACCACAGAAACAGTTTGGCAGGCAAAGGTTGCCCTAAGAGGGAGTGACACCTAACCCTGAAAGCACTAAGACAAGGTATCCCAAATGCAGCATTTCGCTCTGAGAAACTGAAGAGCTGAAATCCCTTCACCCCAGCTTCAATACTTGCACCAAACCACTACCAAAGTCAAGTATCTCTCTTTCCTCACTTCAGCAAGTGCTTCAGAGACTCTTTCCAACTTTGAATCAGTTCAAGACTTCCTAAAGGCCAAAGGCTAAGCACCCCAATCTGCAATTGAGGACCTTGGCAAGTAATTTTTTTCCTCAAAGATCAGCTCCTCCACCACTCCTGTGCAAACAGGCAGCATAGCAGAAAGTGATCTCAGCCTTGATCCTATAGCAGCTGTCACTATTCATTCTCACTGAAGTGCAGAAACAAAACAATTCAATCCAGATCTAGCTGTCTTCCTCCCGTGCTTTTTGGGAAGGCTAGTGAGTGAGTGAGCCAGACAGAAACTTGTTCTCATTTCCCAAAGCCTTTGGAGTCTGGGAGATGATGCCTTGACCACACAATTGCATTCCCTTGCCTAGCTGCATGAAATCTCCATCTCTCTAGCAAAGGGTCTGTGGAAGCTCATATGCTGCACAGCAGCAGCACAGCTTCTACCTCCCAGCTAAGTCATCTTAAGAGGCAGCAAAGACCAACGGGACAATTCATCCTCTGGAGGTACCCGTCTCTTCCTGTTAAGCTGACTGGGCCACAGGCTTGCTCCAGGGGCACCATTCCAGTGCCCACGTACAGGTATGAGCAATAGCGCTACCGAAGATATCTCAGGTTTCCACCCTGGCCTCCAGCTGCTGCTTCAGAAGACAGGAGAACTGCTGTAGGTATCTGCAAGCTTTGTGCAGACAGCTCAGATAACAGAGGGCACTAGACAGCTATGTTTAGGTAACTACATCTTTCCTCTAGCAGGCCCTAGATGTCTAATTCTGAAAGAAGTTAAGATAGAGTGAATTAGTTGCTGTTTGTGCCAAGTTATTCTGATGCAGGAAGAAATAAAGTGGAATTAGAAAAAGGACTAGAGTGAAAAATATAAGTGTGGCAAACCCAGCAACAGATATCCTTCTGTCTCCTCGAGAAAACAACCTCCTAGTTGATGTCCATTTGCCCATTAAACTCTGCCAACTATGCACAATTCATCATGCTTCCTTGAGATGTTCTGTAGACTATGTCTGGAAAGACTGATGGACTCCTTTTCCATTTCAAGGCTCATCATTTGAGGTTGTAGCCTTCAGACTGGATCACCAAACCTGTTTTGTAGCAGGACACTGCAGTCCCCTGCCATCCTTTGGGTTTGCCCTCATATTGGTAGATCCTGGAAGGTTGGCTGCAAGCACAGCCAGATTGCCCTCTACATTATGGGGGATCCCAACAGTCCAGCAAGTCATTGGTGCCTTAGCAGTGTGCTGCATGGTCGACAGACACCTTGCAACCCAAGGATTTGGCTGCATATACACTCCCAAGACCACTTTTCACACTCACCTGAAGCCAAAATAAATCCAACAACATGGATCAGTGGAGCATCCTGGTGAGGCATTCCAGTGCCACTGCTAAAATCACTGGCAGCTCTTGGTTCCTAGCAAGCTTTCAAGAGTAAGACAGTGTGCTGCAGGGATGCAAGGAGCAGAAAACAGTGTCAGAGCTTGCTCTTAAAGCAGCAAAATCAGATCTTAAGTGAAAGAGAAGAGGCAGCTGGAGAAGGTGACTTGAAAAGGTGACTTTGCCTTATAGACATCGGACTAAGAATGGTTCATTGGACCATGAATACTTTGCATTCTAGCACCGCCTATGCACTGATGGATCTCTCTTCTTGTAGCCACACTGCAGCAATAACTGTAGGAAAGCTCAAGGTGAGACTATAAAAAGCGTTTAAAAAAAACCTGAAGTGGTTACACTCATGCGTACTCACATACATATAATCACAAGTACTATGACATGTTTCCATGTGGTCAGTCCAGAAAGGGACTGCATGGGTCCTTGCTCTTGTCAGGAGTACTTGCAGCAAGATGGAAGAAAAACAGCTGCCATCTGAACTCTTGGGTCGATGAGCATAGGCATTTTTTGGATGTGCTCTCTGTACCTGTAGGAGTCTGACCTGTGATTAGGACCATCTTGTCCTCTTTCTGTGAATCATTAGGATATATTTGCCATCTTTTGTCTCCTTATCTCAACAACTAATTGCTCCAATCCCATTCTTTTATCATCCAACCAGCTTATTTTTATGCCTTGAGATTTCAGGTTTGTCTTGTCTTGATTTAGGCTGCCCCTTGTTCATCCCATCAAGATATTCTAAGGAGCTGTAGGTGTGCTATAATTTTCAGGACCTGCTAACACATGTGCCATCAGCACCTGTCATTCTCATATACCTCTAATGCCTTCCTTCTGATGCTAGACACTCTTATTCTTGCTCCATTCGTATCAATATGTCTATTACAAATCTCAAGGACTCCTGGTAGCACGAAAGAGCTGAAAAGCAATTGCTGATACTCCTTTGCAGTCATTGCAAACAGTCTACAGGGTTTTATGCTGTCAGTCCAAGTTGTTGGCCCCAGGTTGGAATTGACCTGCCCTCATCCAGGTGGTTGTGATTGGGGTGGCAGGTGAGGCCAGGATTGTATTAACCAGGAGCCGATCAGTTAGAAGAACTTCCTGTTGGGTGTGGCTTCTGTTGAGGCTGGTTGCATCTTGCTGAGCTCTCTCAGTGGTGTCCTTCCATGTGAAGGGCCACTGAGGGAGCCATCTCTGTCTGTTGTGTCCAGCAGATGATGCTGGCACCACAGTGGGCAGTGGAGGAGCTGGGCCCACAGGAACCTATGTCAGGACTGTCTGAAAGAAGACTTGTGAGGGGATGTTGCTGAGTTCAGGGTTGGCCTGTGTGATCAGGCAACTGATGGCAGCATAAAATGATGATGGCTGAACCAGCACAATACTGCATGCTCTCGGAGCTCTCAGAAGTCTCAGGGCTAGATGCAGGGCAGGCAGACTGCAATTTTCCATTGGTCACGAAAACATTTGCAGAAGATACATCCTGCATGTCCAGAGAGGAAATACAGAGCCAGCTGCTTTGGAGATAAGGAGCCTCAGTGGAATTCCCTGAGGCAAGGGCCTGTCTCCAAGAAAAGCTCAGCCAAAAATCAAGATGGCAGTTGCACAGCCTCTTCCTCTAGTGGCAACCTACAATAAGATCTTGTCTACTGAAAGGAAACAGTAGAGGGTTTTGGGAAGACAGTAGCTGAGAAGACAAGGCAGCTGATTCCCATTTCTAGTAGCACCCTTACTCACCACATAAACCTGAACAGCAATTTAATTCTATACTTGAATTTCATCCTCTTTAGAACAGGGCTAGTAACTTTTCTGTAAACCACAGTTGGTGTATAACACTTCCTACGCATGTCCCTCTCCTTAAGCAAGCACCAGCTCAACTGCACATACTTTGGGAGGTTGTATCCTTGACAGTGAGGGGCTGCTGAACTATGATAAGACACCATGGTCAGGACCACAGCAGAGGAAAAAGAAAATAAGAGGGAGAAAGGGAAAAAGAAAAGGAAAGCCTTAGCCCCAACATGGACAGCACAGCTAGTGCACAACAGGGTAGAAAGCTTGAACAGAAAAGCAAACGGGGGACAGAAAGCAGTCAACTGTACTTCAAGGCATCCTACAGACAGTCATGCCAAAAAACCCACAAGTGAACAGAGCAGTGGTTGTCTGTCAGGTTGAAAGGTAGTTGGTGTGGATGGAGAAGCAGAGATCATCTAGAGTACATTAAGACAGTTTAGTCCATTCTATATGTGCTCCAGAACTCAAAGATTGAGGGGGAGAGGGGGAAGCTTATTCAAGACATTTATATTCTAAAATATGACTAAATGTACAAAGAGCTCTAGAGCATTAGAGCATGAGGAACTGGCTGAGCTGCAGGATGTGCCTGAGGAGATTTCATGCAATTTTAAAAAGATTACGCAGACAGCAGAAAAGGAAGAACAGATGGAAAGCTCCCCACAGCAATGGGCAGTTGGCTGCAGCCACCAGCTCAGATGTTAAGCTGTGAAGCCCTTTCATATACAGTATGAACACAGTCAGATAAGGTTACTATATACCCAGTGGCACACAGCCAAGCTCTATGTTCTTCACCCCTCAGACACAAAAGCTGATGTTTCCATCACAGTGTATTTTGCTCACTACCACAGCTACCAGGAGGGTCCTGAATTAGGTCTGTGATCTGTTGACTCAGGAAAGAAGTTCAACAGCCTTGAGCAGGACTACCTTGGTTCAACACCTAAGTTTCATCCAGTAAGACACATATACTGCAACCTTTACAAAAACATTTCACACAGAATCAGCCAAGCACAGAGGAGTTCACTCACTCTCTGCCAAATTGTGCCATTAAACAACAACAACAAAAAAAATCCTATGTTTATGTCAATCAGTATCCACCAGATGGGCATGTCTCTTGGCTGGAAGACAGGAAGAATGCATTTCTATTTTCTGCCTGAAAGGGAGCTAAATCATATGCACTTACAGTGACTCTGTTCTCATAGTGAAAGATCATTGTCTGAGGATCATTAATCTCAGAAGCCTTGATCCAGCACTCACAAGAACATCACCATCTCCCAGACTAAACTATGGAAGAAAACTTCCTGCCAATATGTTGGGGCATGGTGTTTAAAATTCAATTAACTTCCTCTATGGAGCTGCCACCAGCCCGGCCTGATTAATATCTTCTCTGTGCTAGAAGCTGCACCCCAGCTGGGACTGCTCCACAAAAACGGTCAGCAAGGCTGATCAAGGTCCTCCAGAGCTCCATGGTGCCACACTCCAAAGCGTTCAACAGCTACACAGCGCTAAATGCTACACAACTATCAAAAGAATGTCTTGGTCTGAACAAAATACATTTTGTTTGTCACACACTCCTGTACTCAACAGCACAAAACCACTTTCTCAGCACCACTGTTTCTTCTAAAGTGCTTCCAATTTCCTAGTCCTTCTGAAAGCATATGTAGATCTCTTCATCTTCCCAATCCTTCAGATACAAACTTTAAAAAGACTTTTATAGTTTAAGAACATTATTTTCCTCTTCCAAGGCCAACACATTTTTTCCATGCTTGAAGGCTAATGACAATCTGTCAGAAAAATCAAAGGCATTTGAATGGGCTTACTCGGTGAATCCAGCAAAGCACCACTCTACCTCCTCCATGTGACGCCACACTTACCAATGCAGTACTAGTGTAGAAACAGATACCCATCACACATCTAACTTCACTGGTGTTCAGTTTCAAAATGACCCTCTCCTTGCCACGATTTTTAATCTCTAATGGTGGTGGCAGCCCCACAGGAGATGCGTGTTTGATAGCAGGCATGAATGAAAGCACCATTAAACCATGAGAACTTGCCACAAGCTTTTTGCCATGACTTGTGAAGGAAGCCTAGAGATTCTCCATTTATTTATCCTGTCCTCCCTGCTGTTAGTATCTGTTAAATGGCTGCAGCATTCAGGAACCGCAACACCACACTATATAGGCTCCTAACAAAGCAGCAGTCTCTGATCTGATAAGGTTTCTGTTAGACCTGTTCATAACAGTTAGGCTAGCAGCGCAGACAAGATTACAGTGTAGAGTACAGCTGCTTCCAGACATGCCTTGTTAGAAAATCAGTACGAGCAGGGTCAGGAAAGGACTATTTCATGTAAGAAAAACAAGCAAGAAGAAGGAGCAACCTAATAAATTCCAGAGAAGCCAGGCCCAAACCCAGCAATTTGGAGGTGTTTGAGAAAGGTCTGAAGAAGAAACAGAGCCCATGTGGCTCTGCAGATTAGCACAGAAATAAAACACCAGCATAGCTGAAGGAAACAGCTCCCAGAGATCTGCAGCACACCAACAGACAGGCTTTGCAGGCACCACAGCAATTCCCTCTGATGCCAGATAAGGACACCTCATTTCTTTTTCCAGCCATGCCCCATCCAGGCTTTTCAGCTCAAACAAATGCCCCTGATCTATAGGGCTGCCTTTTTACTGAAGACTGCCAAGTGTGGTGACCTGCTCTATGGACATTATTCTCAGCAGAACATGGCTTAACTTTCCAAACTAAGAGATGGCAAGACACTGTGTTGGTAGGAAAGAACAGCTCTCTGTCAGTAATGAGAAACAATAGTCCTCCAAAGAGTCAAGCTGGTCTGAAGACCCCGTCTGTGGCCAAAAACACATGGAGAATTCCCAGTTAACTAAGTAATCCCAGCAGCAGATTAAGACTACCAGAAAATCCACAGATTGTTTTTCCCCTTGACTGTTTTTTGCAGAGCAGAATTATTTGGAAAGAAGGTGGGGAGCTCTCTTGAGCAGCCTCCTATTTGGAGCAGAGCTATCGCTAACACGAGGTCGGGGCACTGGCTCTGTCTTCCCTTTCTTTGTGGAGGACAGCCACATATGACCATGCTATCCCCCAGACCGTGCTTAAATGCAGCCAAGCTTAGTGCTGCAGCAGTGGTTACCCTCTCTGTACATGGTCTTAGGCACCCCAACAAGCCTCTTCTCAAAGTTCACCAACTGTATGAAACAGACTATGAGGATAGGTATAAGCACACACCTGCCCTACCTGCCTAGATCAGCTAATAACATGTCACTTCTCCCTTCTTTTTAGGTCTCTACCATCTTGGTGAGTATCTGCATGAATGGAAATTAATCACAAACATTCAAGAGTCTCATACTGCTGCCTGCTACACCTGTCTCTAAATTATATATAAAGTGCTTTCACACTGCTCAGAGCATAAGTATTCAACTACTTATCAATTCAAACTATGAATTATTATGAAATAATGAAAGGAACATAGCAAGGAGATCTCCAAATCACACTGATTGCAGTCAGAAGTAAACACAAGTGATGCCCAAGAGTGGTGTTTTGCTGAGCATGTAGCTGTCTGGGAAGGTGTGTCACGCTTCACGGCCAGCCTGAAGCCTAGGACCTGCACACCACCCCGAAGCTGAACACAAGCACGATGAAGCAACTCCTGCTTATTGGGACATCTCTGGCTCACAGAGATCCATTTGGCTACGTGTGCTCTTTAATAATCAACATCACTGAAACAGGGAATATAAACAAAGGAGGTCAGAATCACCTGCAAGTACTTTACCAATGCAAGAGCATTACTACCATTCACTTCAAACAGCAAAACACCACAATGAGCAATAACTTGGCCAAGAAAGTAGGAAAAAACCCAACCCACTTATGTACCTGCGAGCAGTGTCACAAGATTTACAATTAGCATGTGCAGCTATGACCACAGAGTTAAGATCGCAGGAGTAGGGCACGGCACTACCCACAGGGTACCCCAAAGCAGCCACAGAGGAGACAGCTGCATGAGCCATGCAATCACATCCCTAACCAGAGCACACCCAGAGGTCACCTCTGCCACAGAGAGGTGTCCAAGGCTCTTGTCATTTGTTCAAAAAACCCCTTCCTCCATGTAAGACCACTTAGTGCAAAGCAGTCGCAATCCTTTCATTTAAGGAGCACACCCCTGAAGCTACTTCAGGCTTTTCTCCCACAACACAAAGTCCTCCAAAAGCCAGTCAGTATTGGAGGCTGTGAATGCGCAAAGACCAAACCAGAAGGAACCAAAGAGAAATGAGTTTTCTTGATACGATGTAGAGCAGCAGCATGGACAGACCACCACCTTGCTACTTCATGTATTGCCATTAAAGGAAACCGCCTGGTAAGCTGTTACAGTTACCCATGGGGCTGTCAAAGTCCCTGAGAGGGGGCCAGAATGGTCTTGGTTGGGCTAGGATGGCCTTGGTTAGGCTAGAGTGATGTTCTATACATTTAACCCGTTTCAAAAGCCTCCACTCAGTAAGTGGGTCTCTTCACATCTATACTTCACAGGCAAGACTTCCAATTTCTTTTTTAAAGGGCATGGTTGGCTTTTTTTTTTTTTTCCCCAGACTGAAAAGAGCATACAAAGATCTTACCTAGCACAAACTTCTTCCCAGGAGAGGCAAAAGTGCACTAGTGGAAGAAAACAGGAAAGGGAGGACTTAAAACAGCCTTGGGAACTGTAGGGAGAGAGAAATGAGTTGTCCCTTAGCAAAGCTGTGGTCAAAAAACACAGCTTCCACAAGGTCACTGAAGAGCAGTGAAGGCCTGCAGTGAAGCACTGAGAGCTCTCCAAGGGCACAAGAACCTCAAGTCAAGGTGAACTGAGGTTATTACTTATTTCCACTGCTAGGAACAGCCCCTGCCTCATGCAGTGTCAATTTCCAACAAAATATGGCAACAACAACTACCTTGTTAAATTTATTAAATTACCTTATTATTAAAGAAGCACAGACAGGAGTGGTTTCTATGGACAACTGACCTGCTGATACATGCCCCTGTAGCCGTCCCTCGCTCAGAGGTTGACGGGAAGCTACAAACTGTTGTAACCTCCTCTTCCCCATGCAGCTAGCAACATTTGCTCACTGAGACAGAGAGGTTATTGCTCTTTAACCCGCCCGAGAAACCTTTTTTCCTCTCTAACACAACCCCGAGAATTCTGTGAATCTCTCTGACACTCATATAAATACATATTAAGAAATCTACTTGAAAGGGCTCATGTTGAAATTTGTCTGTGAACTCCTGTATTTAAAGTTTGCTAGTGGTTTACAAAGGCTGTCTGCAGGAGTGGCAGAATTGTGCAAGTACAGCTCCTGAAACATGAAATAAATAAATAAATAAATAAAACCCCAACAAAACAAAGCCTCTTACTGTATCAGCAGGATAATGTCTGCAGGGTTGTCTTTTGGGTTTTTTTTTGCATAAAAAGGAGATTGTTTCTTACATAGCTGTCAATGAATTTTTCCAGCATGGGATGACTCCTCAAATAAAAATATTCGTTAAAGCAGATATGTACTCAGCAAATGTCACCGGGTGAACAAATGGAATCAACCTGAAAAAACCGTGGTTGGCTGAACGCAAGCCTCACTACTAAAATCACCATACCACATTTTTTTTTCCTCAAATGCCTCCTTCCCCTTTAGTGTGAAAGCATCCAGGAAAATCGATCTCTTTACTGAGTACTGTGAACTAGTCACATTAACAAGATTTAAGCCACCTAGCCATGGCAATGTTGTAGTCCACCAGAGAAGACTAGTCATGGGCCATGCTGAGACCAGGATGCCCAAGACTGCTGAAGTCACCTCATGCTTTATAGAGTGAATTCAGTACCTGGCACGTTAATAAATACCACCTTGTTTTAATAAGTTTGTTTACATTTCAAGTAAACCATTGCACACTGATAAATTCACCGCATTTCAAAATCACAGAATCAAACATCCTGTGAAAATAGCTGCACTTTACAGTTTGACGTTAATCCAACGGAGAAAAAATAGCATCTGGAATGATTCCACTGACTTCTGCAACTCACCGGTATAAAAAAAAAGTACTCAAACAGTAAACAGAAAGCAATTATTATTTAGCCCTTATCTCAAAATACATTCTTGAAGTTATTTAACAAAAATGAACAACTCTGTACTTAAAATAAATGATGTAAAACTACAACAGCTCTTCACTTATGAAACTTGTAGGATAATCTGTAACAGTTTTTTATTGGACTGCAAGCCTGGTTACAGCCCTGTAAATAAAAGACTAGTGACAAAGTCTATGACACTGCCCAGCATCCCAAGGGGATATCTGCTGAGCTAGACTCAATTTTATCGTAGAAACCTGCACCAAAGTAACTCAGAGACATAAAAAAAAAAAAAGTAAATTACCATGGCTCTTCAGAAAAGAGGATACTATGGTTGCTATAGTGAAAAGCAAATATATAATTAACAATTTGTACAAAATGGTGGTCTGACAAATAAGTGGTATTTTCAGAGCAAGTATATGAGAGATTTGGGTTTTACCCTTTTGGAAATATATCAAGTATTGCTATAGAAAGAAAGGAAATTATAAAGTTCAACAAAACTCTACAAGTAGAACAAGTATTTACTTTCAGAAAAAAATTACCATAATCTAAAACAGTTGCGGCTGTGCAAATCTGTGGCTCAGGAAATAAAACTGCTTCCTTCCTACATATGAAGCAACTGAGAATTGACCAATACTTCTCATTCTTACATGAATTTAAAATAAAGTTTTCACATTTCCATTGATCCAATTTAACAGTCAGAAAAGCAAGGGGAGCTGGGAGGAGTTTGATGAACCAAGCAATGAATGTTCTCAACAATGCCTTATTATGAATTGGTTTGTTTCCTGAACGCAAGTGGTAGAAAGAATGAATTGATCATAATACAGGGATACCAACTCCAAACTCCCTTTTTCTTTTTTTTCTGACTAAGAACAACAAAAAAACATCATTCTGCTCTTCAGAACAAGCCATTCTAATGCAAAGCTGATCACATTGATGTGGTATTTCACAACAGCCCATGGAGGCAAAGCAAATTAACACTCTGGCCTGCTTTGAAAATCATCTATATGGAGCCTAGAAGGAAAGCAATCGTTGTTGTTGTTAATAATTAGATGTGGCTTCACTACTAAAATTGTATTAATCTTCCCATGTAAGATTTTGAGATAAAAGCATAACTTCACGGTGGCAGAGGTATGGGAAGGAAACTATGAACTCGAAGCTTCTTGTTTTATGTACTGACCGCATAGCACAACATTTTGACAATCTGGCATGTTTCATTTCACTCATTTTTAAGGCCAAGTGGCTGACAGTGTCTAAAAACAACATTCAATGAAGTGCAGATGTGAGTGTGGCAGGAACAGGAGATAAGACCCTCAAAGTGAAAACTGTAAGAACGTTCTGTCTTTAAATACAGGTTTAAAAAGTTACTATCATACTGTCATACTGCATTGATGAAATTTTTATTCAATACACAGCTCTTCTATTTGATGTGGAAGCAGACAAACATATGCCTTAAAGAAAAAAACAAAACAAAACAAAACCTCCAAATAACACAGTATTTCTCTACTGCTTTAAAACTGATGGACATGCTCCCATTTCTTCACTTTGTCAAAAAACAAACAAGCAAAAAAAAAAAAACCCAACAAAAATCAACAAACCAAACTCCAAAACCCGAGCAGGAACCCTCAGAACAAAAACTTATCAGGAAAGGGCAGCCTGACCACTTGTTATTTCAGTTCTTCCAGCAATGTCTTATTTGTGTGCAATGAATAATCAGATGCTAGATACCATCAGAGTATGGCACAGCGAATAAACACTACCCACAGGCTGGGGTGGAACAGCACCGCACAGGCCTAATCAACCTTTGCATGTGTTTAAATTACATGTTCTTAAAAGCTTAACACTTTACTTGGATTCTGCATATCAACTTTACAGCTAGAAAAGCTGCAAACAACAACAACAAAGAAAATAATCAGTATATAAAAAAAAATAAAAATGCTGTATCACAGGCTTCAAAGAGCAAAGAGCTTCCACGCTCCTCTTTATTTAAACAGAGACAATCAGTTAAGGTGCTTTCAGGTTCTGCACTGCAGACAGGTTGGCAGAGGTGGCCATTTAATAAGCTCTTTACAGTCTTTAGTGGGTATCTGGGAGCAGTTCCTAAGGCAGAACCCCTGAGCTGCTAGTTTCTGTAGCGGGGCATTTGCGGAGCAGGGGCTCCCTCTAAGGGGGCTGCAGAGGAGACGGTCATAAGCTGTCCAGAATGCATTCTCTCATTGACCCGCAGCTCACAGCCATCCTGCAGCATCCTTATAGCTATCCTTGCAATGTTTTTAGAGTCATCAAGTCCGCTGTGAGGTCTCCCGTCGTAATTCATGCCCAGCATTTCGAGCATGATTGTCAGCTTGGTCTGGTTCCTAGGTACCTGATGGAGAAAGTGAACCACATTCAAGAATTAGGTTCTGTATCAAATCTTCTTGATCTAACACAGCGCAGTAGAAACATATGCAGATTTTAAGCTACTTCAGTCACATACTACTTCCATTTGCCTTCTGTCAGATCACTAACAATTTAACTTCAAAGCACTTCAGTGAGACAGACACTCATTTTTACAGAGGAGACACAGTCAACAGGAGCTTGTCTAGACTCAGGATAACCTCAGGAGGCTCTCTCACCGCTACAAGCACCAGCTCAAGATGTGCTACTGCTGGCATCGGTGAAAGCTATAGCCTACCTAGGTTTACCAAGCCTTAAAAAAAGGGATTATAACCCAAAGTGGCATTGCAGAGGGAATCAAATTCTGTTCTTCCTTTAAACTGCTAAGCAATTAAAGAAGCACCACGCTCCTCATTCTCACTGACATCAAGCTTCTTAATTCCTCCAAACACCACAGGAACGGATCAGCAACACTTACAGCAGCCCATGTTTACATGGATGCCCAACAGCACGAACAGACATGGTCAGGAAGCCTAATTGACTTACCCATGCAAAGTGCTAAACCAGCAAAAGCCCCACATCCTCCTTTGATTAACTACTAAACATGCATTTGTTCTTTGGAAAGGTCAAAGAAAAACAAAAGGGGAAGTTTAAAGGAAAACTTTTGTTTGCTCTCTTGGTGGTGGCATAGGTGGGGGAACACGGGACATGACGAGTTCCAGGATATTGCACCACACTACTGGGGATTCAATAGCCCGGCAGAATGGTGACAACACAGCTGCCAAGATTTGGCAATATGCTACTCCAGTAATAACACCAACAAACTGGGCAGGGAATACCTACTGCAGGTTGAGGGATATTCCACAAGAAGGTTACAATACATTCCCTGTCGTTAATTTTATCTACTATTATTACTTAACAACAGATGCAATAGCAGCACAGAACAGCTAAACAGAAGCACCGAACGATAATAAATGCTACAAGTGTTCCCATTTATTAAAAAAAAAAAAAAAATCACATAAAAAGAAACTGATTCCTTCTGAGTTAGTCTTCATTGTTCTTGTTGAAAAAACTCACTGCTCAACAGAGAAGGAAAAATAGGTTTGCCTAGGTTAAAGTTGGTAGGACTAACAAGATAACGTTCCGTGTTCTCCCTCGTTTCCAGAAGAAACGGACAAGCAGAGAAGGCACAAAAATAGAGGGAGAAATGGAGTAATGTTTGCCGAGCGCAAAGTAAAGCTCTTCTCTTATTCAATGTTAACCTCTTTTTTTCCTAGAGGTTACATTTAGTATGAAAAAGCTCTTCAAGGGACTATCATCAGCTAGGCTGAAATCACACTCAAGCAAATGCTTTAGTAGGCTGACTAGGAATTCACTGGAATGTCCAATAATCCATTTTATGGTAATCTGACAGCGAAAGAAAGCAGCAGCAGGGTCCAGCACTGAACCTGGTATTACTTTTGTCTCGACAATTTGATTCTGCTGTAGATATGTCCTAATCTTTCTCTGTCTCCATTACGCTGTCAAAAGTAAAGATGTCTGAGGGTAGCAGGGCAAATTAGTTCTGTGTGTATTACATGAAAACAGGAAAGAAAAAACAACCTGAAAAATCCATAGGGTCTTTTCAGCTGAACTACTCCAAGACACACTTGATCTAACAGGACTGGTATTACATTTTTAGACAATCCTTCAAGGAACATCTCCTGATTCTTAAAAACTAGATTAAAATTAAAAGGCATTAGATTATATAATCTTCAATTAGTAAAGTGAGATCTGAGCATGAAGCACATTTGAAAATCAGGCCCCAGGCAACTAGTTTAAGTACTATAATTTTACACTACACAAGTAATGATGACAAGCACAACAGGACATTCTGGACTTTTAAACCACATTTTCCTGGAAGAGAAATAATCTGTACAAACCTTATAGAAGTTTCCGTATGATTTGCGAATATTGATCCACTTTTTGGCAAAAGAAGGGTATTTGATACGGCTAATACGGCACTGGATGTTCAAAAATTTACTCATATCCCAAGATCTTAAAAAGCCAAAAGAGAAAAAAACCCCAAAACATTAGTAATACATAATTCAGATACCCTGTGTTCTACATATTGCACAAACAACTGTCTTTTCTTTGGTGGTCAGGAGGAGGAAAACAGTTTAGGGAAAGCTCTTTTGCTATTGTCATGGTAAAGAATTTTTTAATGTGAATTTGTTTCTCATGGAGAAAAATAATGACATGAGAAAGATTTTCTCTAGGATGGTTTCACGTCCCAGATAGTTAAAAAGAAATAGGATGCCAACTTCTCCACCTACCAAATCTACTCCAAATACTGCCAATAAACTACATACTTACTCAGCCCTTGGAGAAGCAAGTGACACCTTAAATGTGTGCATACCCAGGTAATCAGGAACATCTCTCTGCTTAACACAGGCTACTGAAGCAAGACTGCACTTACATCTAGGAGAACCAGACCTTCATGGAAAGAAGATGGAACTATAATCCTACACACTTCTAGCAGCCCTCCTGAAGGGAACCACCCCAACAAGTCTGTAAGCTTCAAGCTAAAATGAAGCCTTTTTTTTCCCCACCACCCCCTCTCTTGCAGCTCTTTACACAATCTCACCTATACAACATATTTCACTGCACCTATTTTCCTCCAGGAATTTCACTGAGGGAATTCCCCTGGAGAGGAATTCCAGACATTCTAGGCCTAGTAACATAATTCTAAAGGAAAACTGGTGCAAGACTGGTTTTCTTTTTGTAATTAATTCTTGCTTCCAAAGATAGAAACCTAACCATAGGCAAAATATTAGTCAAATAGCAGTATTTACCACAGTTCCTTAAATTATATAAAGTTGGAATGACGTTATTTTAGCTCCTTATTTTTAAGGTGTACATGGATCTAAACCGATCTGGGCAAAGAGTCCAGAAAGGCTGGACAAGTCTTATGTGACCGCTTTTAAACGGCTTCACTGCTCACACTGGACACAATCACATTTCAATGATATGGGTTCTTCACCAGAAAAGCCCTGCAATTTATAGTCATTGTCCAAATCTTCAGGAGTTTTGAGAAAAAAGTCTCATGGCTAAAAAAATTGTACCACTTCCCTGGTTGGATTAGTTAAAAAAGGTTTTGTTATGAATTCATTAATCTCATGTAACACATTATTTTTTGAACCACTCGTATTATAGACTAGAATATTTATCTGTGTTTTACTTGACAGATGTGTTATGAAGTCATACTAAGAGCCCCCACACTCTTTTTTCATCAACTCCAGGGGCTTTTGGCATTCACCTCCCTTTGGTTCAACACAGTCACTGTAAGAGAGTGGCACAGGACTGCCACTTTAATACAGCACAGGCACAGCAACATGAAAATCCATCACTACATCCAACACAGCTCATGTTAAAAACTCTCTGTGGTACTTAAATCCCTCATTCCAAGAGAAGTAGAAAAGCAGAGATGTTAACAGAACAGCAATGTTTCACAGCTAAAAATCAAGCCTCACCTACAGAAAATTTCTCAGGCAGTGCTATATAGGGTAAGGCTCAAACAGTATCTTCCATTGTGTAACAAGGCCAAGATCACAAGAACAATGTTGCATCACAGATCTATCTAGATCTCAAGAGCTATTCACTTTACAGTGATGAGGGGACTCGATTTTCCACACCGACCTTGTGAGACAGCAAGCTCAGGTGGCAGATCAAGGAGTTCCTCACACACATAGCTTGTCAGAGGTGTGACCCACCAGAGCCACAGTCCTCTAAACCAAAGCAGAGAGCTTTCTGTGTTAGCCATTTCTCCTGGTCTGATAAACAACATAATCCATCATTGCTTTCTAGTGAAATATGCAAGATGTTTTAAACACACAGAAGATACAACACAACCACCACACATCTCTGAAACCTCGGGATGTAGGTGAGCATGGGAGTTGCCTAGAACTGAACAAGTCCAGGAGGTTCCTGGATTGTGTGGAAGGTAACTTCCTGACACAGCTGGTGAGTAAGCCAGTGAGGGAAGGTGCCTCAATTGGACCTGTTGTTTATGAACAGAGAAGGACTTGTGGGTGATGGGACAGCAATCATGAAATGACAGCGCTTTCTACTCTTGGAGAATTAAAAAGGGGGTCAGCAGAACTGCTACCATGGACTTCTGGAGGGCGGGCTTTGGCATGTTTAGGAGACTGCTTGACAGAGTCCCTTGGGATGCAGTCCTGAAGGACAAAGGAGTCCAGGAAGGCTGGACATTCCTCAAGAGTAAAATCTTAAGGCTAAACGGGAAGGTCCCAAGGGACTGGAGGTGAGCAAATGTGACACCCACCTATAAGAACGGCCAGAGGAGAATCCGGGGAACTACAGGCCTATCAGTCTGACCTTGGTGCCAGAGAAGATCATGCAGCAGATCATCCGGAATGTCATGACGTAGCATATACAGCACAACCAGGTATTCAGGCCCACTCAGCAAGGGTTTATGAAAGGGACATCCTGCTTGACTAACCTTCTTTGACAAGATAACCTGCTCAGCCGATGAGGGAAAGGCTGTCCATGTTGCTTACCTGGACTTTAGTAAAGCTTTTGACACTGTTTCCCACAGCATCCTCCTGGAGAAACTCATGGCTTAGACAGGCCTAGGCTCTGCTGGGTGAAATACAGGCTGGACAGCCAGGCCCAAAGAGTGATGATAAATGGAGTTCAATCCAGCTGGTGGCCAGTCACAAGTGTAGTCCCTCAATGATTGGTACTGGAACCAGTTTTGTTTTATGTCTTTATCAATGATCTGCTTGAGGGGGTCAAATGCACCCTCAGTAAGTTTGCAGATGACACCAAGTCTGGTAGGAGTGTTGATCGGCTTGAGGGTAGAAAGGCTCTACGGAGGGATCTGGACAGGCTGGACTGATGAGCTGAGGCCAGTGGTATGAGGTTCAACAAGGCCAAGTGTCAGGTCTTGGGTCACACTTGGGTCACAACAATCCCATGCAATGCTACAGGTTTGGGGAGGAGTGGCTGGAAAGCTGCCTGGCAGAAAAGGACCTGGGAGTGCTGGTCAACGGCTGGTTCAATATGAGTCAGCAGTGTGCCCGGGTGTCCAGGAAGGCCAACAGCATCCTGGCCTGTATCAGAAATAGCATGGCCAGCAGGACAAGGCACATGATCATCCCCCTGTACTTAGCCTCATCCCTGGTGAGGCCACACCTCAAGTACTCTGTTCAGTTTTGGGCACCTCAATACAAGAAGGGACATCAAGGTGCTGAAGCGTGTACAAAGAAGGGCAACAAAGCTGGTGAAGGGCCTAGAGCACGTCTGAGGGAACTGGGGCTGTTTAGCCTGGAGGAAAGGAGGATGAGGGGAGACCTTATCGGTCTCTACAACTACCTTAAAGAAGGCTGTAGCAAGGTGGGTTCTGGTCTCTTCTCCCAAGCAACAAGTGATAGGATGAGAAGAAACAGCCTCAAGTTGTGCCAGGGGAGGGTTAGGTTGGATATTAGGAAAAACTTCTTCCCCAAAAGGGTTGTAAAGCACTGGAACAGGCTGCCCAGTGAAGTGGTGGAGTCACCATCCCTGGAGCTATTTAAAAGACGTGTAGATGTGGTGCTGAGGGACATGGATTAGTGGCAGTGCTGGGTTAACAGCTGGACTTCATGATTTTAAAAGGTCTTTTCCAACCTAAATGATTCTAAGATTCTACGAGGATGATTAAGGGACTGGAACATCTCTTGTATGAGGAAAGACTGTGATCCCTGGGGCTGTTTAGCCTGGAGAAGAGAAGGCTGAGAGGGAATCTTATCAATGTTTATAAACACCTGAAAGGTGGGCGTCAGGAAAATGAAGCAATCAGTCTCTTTTCAATGGTGCCTAGTGATGGGACAATGGGAAATGGGCACTAACTGGAACACAGGAAGTTCCACCTCAACATGAGGAGAAACTTCTTTCCTCAGCTCTATCAACTGAGGGTGATAGAGCACTGGAACAGGCTGCCCAGGGAGGTTGTCGAATCTCCTTCTTTGAGGACTTTCAAGACCCATCTAGACACGTTCCTGTGTGACCTTGCCTAGATGAACCTGCTTTGGCAGGGGGGTTGGACTAGATGATCTCTAAAGGTCCCTTCCAACCCCTACCATTCTGCGATTCTATGAAACTGCACAATGTTATTTTCAGGTATTATGTGCTATATGAAAACTAGATGTACACAGAGAATTGCAACAATAAAAAAGGATAAAAAAAGTCTACTCAAGACCAGTTAGTTGTGTACAGAAAGCTAGGAAAGAAACAGTGCCATCTAATGGATTTAAGCTTCATTCCTCATTGTTTAGTTCAGCTTTTCTGTTCTTCCTGAAAGCAAAAATTATAATAAAATAGCAAAATGGCAGCGTCATGATCCACCTTTACAATACTCTCACAAGGATTAAGCCCTGTTTTGCAGTTTTAGATTGTTCTGAAGGTTACTTAAGGACATACCCATCTGTCAACATGGAGTAGCTATACTTTGTTCCCAGTTCTCGCTGTCTCATCCACTCGATGACATTCTGCAGAACTTGAGGAAATGTATCAGCTTTATCAACAACGTCCTAAGAGAATAATAATTTTAAAAAAGATATGAACATTTTTTCAGAAAAAAGCCCTGCATGAAATGTAAGAATTATATTGGTATATAGGCACTTACTCAATCACTTGCTAAGATGGCTTTACAAAAACCTTTAGAAATAGATTACACATTAAAATATCAGAGAGATTTTTCTAAAATGAAAAAAAAGCACCACTAAAAGAGCCAACCACCAAATGGCACCTATGAAGGTGACACGGTTAGCCAGCTGTGGAACTTCGATTAAAACTCTGGAGCTTGTTTCCCAGGCTTCTGCTCCTTATCACAAACTATTGCCATCATAAGCCTAAACCCTTTAGAATAAAAATCTTAGAAGAGGAACTGATGCAATTTAAAAGGCGCTTTCCTCTGCTAAAGATTAAGATTGTAGACTCGAATTATGAAGCGAAAGCTATTCCCTGCAGCTGCTAACAAACACCTAAATGACCAACTTAGTGAAATCAATTCTGTGATAATTGGGAGAGAGGGAAAACACAAGGATTAAGAGAATATGCCTTACAGAAAAATCACTGTGAAAGATTACCAGTCTGAAAACATCCACACCACACCTCTTTTATTTTTTTTATACTTTTTTCCTGCAGAAACAAAAAACGCAAATTACCTGAGTGATTCCTGTCAGACTGATGCAGAAGTCTGAAAGCTTGGGATTAATCTCTGGCTTCACATATTGCTGGAAGGTATCCTCCTGTAATGAGAGGATCAAACACTCAGCAGCAGCACACTATGTAGCAACTTCTCTGGCTTGCCCATAGCTGAAAGGCAAGAGCAGCTACTTGTCCTGCCGGAGGCAAAAAGGAGTGTGTACCTCCCCAGCCAATGTGAGCGTCCTGACCGGCCATCATGAGATTCCCAATGGGATGGATGGATGGATGGCTTTCCAACTGGAACATGTCCCTCCTCTCAACTGGTAGGCACCAAAGAGCAAGGATGTGGATGTAAGAGAGGAGGATGGACTGTAGTAAAGGGGAGGATTTGGGAAAAGGAGAGCATGAATAAGGAAAAAAGAATTGAGAGGCATGAACAAAGCCTGCTGTTTTTTAGGTGGTATCTCCAAAGGCTCACCTGTAATTCAAGGGAGGCAACAGGCCGCACATCTCAGAGGCTGCATGCAAGTCATACACCTCTGGGTGCCAGCCAGTCAGAGAGACACAGTGACCTCACCCTGGGAAACTGAGCACTACAAGAGTGAAGACTACATGCCAGTTTCACGGAAAAAAGAAAGCCCCAAATTCCTGCTGCTACACAAAACCTTCTGGAGAGAAGAAAAGAAACACACTGTTTCCTGCTACTCTCAAGGTAACAAAACAGCCTTGCTAACTTGCACACGCCTCTCTCTGTAGTTAGTCATGTAGGCAGCTACGGTCTAACGTAGCATCGCAGTGACTCCTGGAAATCCTCCTCCTCCTCCTCCTCTTAGAAATTCTTGATAAATGAGCCATTAGTCAGAGGAGCGTGCACTTCCTCCATCTCTGAGTCACTCGGTTTCAGTTAGACAGCAAGTAGTTTTTCCTACTAGAAAGCTGTATTGGAACAGAGCACTGGAGGCTGCCAAACGCTTACTAAGTATGTTTAAAATCAGGGTACACAGCTGACAATCTGCCAAGTACCTTTTCAAAACAGTCTATGCCGCCAAGAAACAGAGTACACTCAACCCCAATTTCTAGCTCTCTGCATCAGTCTTTTCTAGATTGCCTCACAGAGGACCACAGAATTTGCTAATTTTTGTTTATGATGAATCCCTTGAGTCCTAGAAATAGCTTTATGGATCCTAAAGCAGGGAAAGAAGTGGGACGGGGAAGAACTTAAGAGTCCCTCATATCACTAGAGGGAGTTAACAGTAGGAGCATGATCTATTCCAGATGCTTTAAGAATAAAATTTTCTCTGTATGTAAGAGGCACAGTGGATAGGTCTCTATGAAAAAAAAAGAAGTAGTGCTATTTTTAATGAAGTTCAACATCTGCCTAAAAACAAATCTAGACTTTCTGAAGCAAAGAAGTTATATGGAAGAACAGCATACTGACGCAGGAATTAGGTCACTTACTATTTCCAGGGTACGTGTGTTTACTAAGACAATAGGAAACTCAATTATTTCATGTATGAATTCAGGTGGGTTTCCTTCTTCACATGTTGCTTCAAAGTCAACAACACAGATATAATCATAGTAGCTGTCACCATTAATGGGCTCCTTCTGCATCAGCTTCTGTTTCTTATAGTAGTTTTTCAGTCTCTTTTTCAGCACATCTTTCACTCCTCTAAAGAGATAAGGAAAGTGACAAAGATCACACTCTAATTAATTATTTCACCATTGTAGAACTGAAGCTATATTTAACATTTGAAAGTTCATCATTTATTAACCTCATTTTGAACACTAGTGCTTTATGAAGTCTGAATTCAAATATATCACACAGTTAACGTTCCATTATCTGAGATAACACAGAGGCTGCAAAGTGCCCTGACAACTAACACATCTAAAATAACACCAGTATTTAGGGACAGACAGGGAAGCACAGCACAGAGACACTCTTCAGGCACCTCCAGTTTGGTAAGACTCAGTAGCCCAAGCCTCTGCAAAGCCCAAGTCTTTGCAGATTGCTCACAGATGATCTCTGGCTCTGGAAGCAGTACTGCTTCACCCGCACTTCCGTGTGCCCTCTGCCTGAAGCGACTGATGCTTGAGGTATTTCTGCATCAATGGCACAGGTAGCGCAGAGTCCAGCTAAAACACCCACCTTTTAAATTTGTCCCAATTAAGTTTAACATTGAGCTTAAGTAGCTCAATTAAAGTACTTGAGATTTCAGTTGTCAAAGAAACTTCCTGCTCAAGATCCTGCTTTTCAGGAGGTTTGTGGCTAACACGTAAATTCACAGTGGCAAGTGATTAAAGTTACTGGCTGCATCTTTTTAACACATACATTGTACTATGCAAGTGCAGGTGCCAGAACTGCCACATACCAAACCACATCTGAATAAACAAGGGTAATTTACACTTTGAAGGAAGTTATTTTTAAAATTACACATTGCAAATGAAATCACAGAAGCTGTAAGAGCTACTTGTAGCAAGTGGTGCTATCAGAAAAGCAGCCCACTGAGCCACAGGGAAAAACTGGAATTAAGACTACTAAACGTGCATTTGAGAACATCAGCTTCTTCTGCAAGCACATATAACCCCATTTCACTCTGGTTTATTAATGTAGTTTAATTCAATGATCAGCTAATTCAAAGTCAGAACAGTATGGGAGCTGACAGAGGAGAAAATTCTCTTTTTCTTCATCAAACCTATAAAAGAGGTTGAAAGAAATTATCTGCTATCAAAATAACCCCAAGGGAAAGGATGGTGTGTGGCAATTTACTCGATTCACTACATAAGAGGTGATGCAGTATTTCTTCACATGTTCTGACCAACTTAATTTAATATATTGACCAAAAAAGTCTGGCTTAGCTAAACGGAAAGTTTAAAGCTTTCTGCATTTACAACTGAATATAAAACACAAATAGAAAATTAATAACATAGGAAGAAGCCACAAACACATGACTTACTCTTTGAATTCTACTTTTTATTTTAAAATCTGAATAACTGCTGAAGAGCTGTACAAATCCAATCTGTTTTACCAAAAACTTTATCAGGTAATGATAAAAATTTTCCTTCCTAAGGAACTAAATTAATTTAACCAAAGGAGTAATTAAAAAAAACCTACGCAGCCAGAACAACTGCAGACAGACAGGGTGGAGGTGGCAGGCTGTACTTCCCACCCACACCATTTTTTTTCTTTTATCCTGTTCAAATGAATCTCTGTGCCTTCTTTTTATTTTCCCCTCTGAACATCCTTTCCCCTACATTCTTGCTCTCCAGAAAGCCAGACTTCTCCTTCTAGACTCCATCTCACCTTTCACATTGCCTCTTCCTCCAGAGCAGTAGTTTCTCACTTTGCTAACTCCCCACCACTACTTCATTACTGCTGCCAACAGAAACAATACACTTTGTTTTTCCCAGCTGACCTCCACATCTCAAATTTGTCTGGCCACAGCAATATTGAAGGGTCTTAAGGGCCATTTCTGATAGAGCAGGAACCACCCTCCATGTTCCTAGCCTCCTCCTCCATAAGCACAAATCTGGTTTATAATATTCACCTGTTCACGTTTTCTATCTCATGTATTCAGATTAGCAAACTCTCCATCTAAAGGCACCTGTCCTCTGCATTGACTAAGTTCTGAGCCCTGCCACCACAGAGGTTCTAGCCAATATCAGGTCTGTACTGGGTGCAGTAAATAAAAATACCCATGTTCTAAAGCGAGTTTCTATACACAGAAGGTCTGCAACACCACCTGAGAACCCCTGCAGTTCTTCTTTCCCCCTTGACCATAAACGCGTTGAGAAGTACCCTACGGTTACATACTCTTCTGCTGCTTTGTGCTACCAGTTGAAGCAGCGCGCATTTCTGACAACACATGACGCAGTATCACATGCCCTAATCCTGCAACAAAAGCGGCATCAAGATCTCACATAAAACATCTGGCCTTTGCTGGCACGTCTGCTTCTTGCTTTGTGGTGTGTTTTTAAACTTCAAAATAATCATCCCCTGTGGCTCTACTGCTCTCAAAGAGAAATCAAAAGGTTTACGTATTAGCCCAACCTGGTTTCAAGCTTGAACTCTGCAAGTTTACTTCTGAGCTCATCTCTGGTCATTCTGTTGATACAACCATTGGTTATAGCGATTTCCTTGTAAACCGGATCACTGAAGTCATTCAAACCACCAGTTGAGTTTTTCCCATTAGTTTCTTGATCGCTGATCCTACAACGATGCCTACCCTAGAAGAGAAACACGAAGGTCATTTAAGGACACGACAGGAAGCAAAAGCACTAAGGTTTACACGCTGCTTTGGCACCAAAATGCAGTAAAGCACCACTCTGCTTCACACGTGACCCAACGGCGAGAACTGCCTTGTAGATGGGTAAGAAAATCAACACTGAAGCCAGCACTGAAACGCTGTTTTCCTTCTCTTTCATGAAAATCAGGAGACAAGAATAAAGGGATACTAACGCATGTGGCTGAAGCCACGCCCAGGGGCAGCTCTCAGCGACAAAACCCGAACACTTGTCCCAGTTTCAACAGAAAAAAGTTCTCTGGTACGAGGTGGCAAAACTCTCATCAGGATCAAGAAATTTCTCTCGATCTTTTAAGCGATCAGAGTCTGCAGCGGACGAGACACGGGGACAAACGTCCGGTATGTGTAAAATAAACAAGC
>VZZY01020164.1:251223-289242 GCA_013400335.1 Eurystomus gularis | reverse complement strand
ACGAAAATGGTCAGAGGGCTGGAGCACCTCTGCTACGAGGAGAGGCTGGGGTTGTTCAGCCTGGGGAAGGCTCTGGGGAGACCTTATTGCGGCCTTCCAGTACTTAACGGGGGCCCAGCAAAGAAACGGGGACACTTTGTTTTTAGCAGGGCCTGTTGCAACAGGACCAGGGGGAATGGTTCTAAAATTAAAGCTGGTAGATTTAGACTAGATACAAGGAAGATACTTTTTACAGTGAGCGTGGTGAAACACTGAGAACAAGTTACCCAGAGAGGTGGTAGAAGCCCCATTCCTGAACACATTCAAGGCCACGTTGGATGGTGCTCTGAGCAACCTGATCTAGTTGAAGATGTCCCCGATCACTGCAGGGGGGGTTGGACTAGATGACCTTCCAACCTAGAGCACTCTCTGTGCCACGCGTGCCTGGGCTGCCTCACCCCTGCCTGTCCTGGTGGGCTCAAAGGCAGCCCTGAGTCACACCAGCTCTTGCCCCACTTCTCTGCAGGGGCATCTCTGCCTTCGTGCTTCTTCCGTATCCCTCCTGAGCTTTTTGCTGAGTAGCCTCCTGGGTTTGGGGTCACAGCAGCTTTCTGGAAGCTCTGGCCACATTATGGGGAAAATACACTGACCAGACACCTTATTTATGCTTCCACATTCCTCTCCTCATGAGACTGACTTTGCACAGGGCATCCTGAACACAGATCTGGGATGCCCATAGGGTGTGGGCAATCAGTTCCTGGCCACCTGAGCAACACAGCTGGCCCCCATCCCCTCCCTGCCCAGGGAAGTTGCCTTGGGCTCTTCCCCATATCCCTTAATCTAGTCAACAAGTGGGGTGGCATGGATAACATGAGACATGTGTGAGCCCTCCAGGTCTTTTTGGCCAGGAGATGAAGGCAAAGGGAGGAAGCCTCTATGTCCATCACAGGCCAGTTAATTTTCTGCTGGTGCTTCCCACAGACCTGGAGTGCAGCCCAGGCACATCCTCACAGATTTCCCTTGTGCCTTAATGATGGAAGCCGATGCTTACATGGCATGCATCTGACTGATGAAACCACCCTAACACCTCCACATCTACCAGCCCCTAGATACCTTGGCAGACTCTCATTTGTCCTGTTGTGGCTGAGGCCACCCTCCTGTCTCAGTCCAGCATTCCAGCATCTCGTTGCAGATGCTGCCATCCCTTCCCCTAGACCTGCTGCACAGCATCACCGTGTTTGGTGAGGTTGCCACAGCAGTCTGCATCGTCTCCTCCTCCAGATGAGAGCAGTGATGGATGTGAGGTCACAAACAGCTGCTCAGGGCTGCGTGGCAGGGGACTCGCTCCCTACTTTTAATTCACCCTCGTAACGCTTCTGCTAACACCCATGTTAGCAAGCAAGAGGGCCATCTGTCTTACTGCTCTCACCTATGAACAAGAGCAGAGGTCTGCAGGGAACCAAGCTTTAAAAGAAAGCAAACAACGTGGAATGAATGAGAACGACTGAGCTGGCCTCACAAAACATCCTCAACACAGTAGAGAACAAGCTGTTCCCCAGAAATCCCTTGCCTTACTGGAGTAGACAGTGGTTCACAGACGTTAATCCAAACACGGGGCTCCACACTCAGATTCACTCAAAGCCAAATCTCTAAATGATTTTGACTCATCTTCTAACAGTGCTCCTAAAAGCTCTGGCTCCTGGATTCAGAAAACCCCAGATCTACAATTAGGCGCAGACCCTTCCAGAGGCACGGCCCAAGGAGGCACTGAAGGAAGAAAAACAAATCAAACAGCCAGGCTGTTTGAGACTGAGATCACTTTTATTTTCAGTTGTTTTGGCGAGGATGTGTGCGCAAGTGTGGGTGTGGTGCGTGTACGTCTGGGCATGCATGTGTGTGTGCGCAGAGTCCTGCCCAGTGATGCAGATTATATGAGTACCTGCAATTACAGTCCGTGAACTGAGCCATGAAGTACGTGATGAGTGCTACGCTGAGGCCTACTTGTTCGCCTCTTCTTGTGCTTACTGCAGTGCAGCATCTCCACCTTCTCACACTGCCGTCCCAAGGATGCCAGCCCAAGATCCCATCCAAAGGACATGGGAGGAGCTGAGCTCCAGGATCTGCCTCTGCAGGAGGGAGCCGCTGGGTTTTCACCTCCTAAATACCATCTGCAGTTCTCTTTAACACATCTGTCTCCTCACAGTGAGGAGCCCCTGCTGCTCTGATAAACTTTAACTACCTCAGAGGTAGAAAGGGGAAGAGAGCAGGGACCCCACGTAAGCTCCAGTGCTACAGCACAGCCAAGCACATCTTGGGTCCCTGAGAAAGCAGCAGCCAAATACACCACTGAGGTGTCACAGCCACTGCGGAACTGCAGCATGGGGGCTGCTGCAAGGGAGATGACCCACACTTCTGTAGCCTCCAGTCTCTTCCATCTGATTTGAGAGACCGCAAGGCAGGTTAAATCCCCATCTGGTCTCTATTTCCGTTTAAAGCTGAATCCCCCAAGCTCAGAGCAGAGACAGAATGCAGAAAGAACAGTGCTGCTGGGAACGCAGACTAGTCAAACACATCTTGGCCTTGTGGGAGGTTGGAAACAATCTTCTTTCTCTGACCTTTTAGCCTTTAGCACAGTTAAAGCAGAGGTGTCCCATCACCCAGGGCCTTGCGTAGTTGCCAGAGGCTTCCAAATACCCCTGCAATCCCTAAGTTGAGCTAGATGTGCAGAATCACCCTTTGGGCTCCCTCTCACTCTACCTCACCAGATTTGTGTGCTGCGTAGGGACGTGCCATTGCTCATGTTACACAGACCCAGCAGAAGGCAGAGCTGCTATCCTGGGAGTCTCACTTGGACGGATGCCGGACTGAATCCCAGGTTTTGCTTCAGAGTGTAACACAAGGTACTCCAGGACATGTTCCAGCTGCTGAAACTCCTGTGGTGCAAAGCAGCTTGCCAGCTCTGCCTCCAAACCTGTGTGCACCAGTTTCAGTGGGAAATCAACTGGTCACCGAGCAGAGGGTCTGCAAACCAATAAGCAAAACCACTGCAGTCCTCTTGAGTGAAGTAGCCATCTAGTACCAGGAGATCCTCCTCCTATTCCAAAGGGGTTAAATTCACTGTCAGCTCCATGGGGAGACAACTGATGCCCCAGTCCTTTCTGCCCTCTTCATCTTTCAGTAGAGGTTGCAGGGTGCTCCACAGAGGCCTTCATTGTTTCTAAGAGTTCAGCAACTCTCCAAGCAGGGACAAGAACAGGAATACAAGACATGCTCTGAACTCAAGTATCTCTGCTCTTAGGGCACTGCCTTCAAGCTGTCTTTCCTTGTGGCCTGACTCATGAAAAATGACAGATTGTTCAAAAATATGGGACATCTCATCCCTGGGGGTCAGGGATGTTAGGTGGTGTCTCAGAGGCAGGAGCTCAGCAAAGGGACGCTGTGTGCAGAGGCTTCCAGGATGCATCCTTAAAAGAGAGCGACAGCAAAATCAAAAGGACTATCAGCCACTTGGCTTGGTTCTCCTGCACACATCTCCCACCTGGCAGTTGCAAAGGGGAGATGTTTTTGAACTGCATAGAAAATTAAATGGCTTTTGCATATTAAAAAAATACAGATGAAAACACAGTTACACCAGTTACTAAACAATGGGCGGATGAGCGATCACCATTTCATGTTAAATAGACCCAACTAGACTGATCTCCATACTGCCAAGTCCTTGGCGTTACGGCTTCAGTGCATACAGCAGGCTGGGCACCTGCAAAGGCCAGGTAATGCCATGCTCCTGCTGAGGTGACGTGCCCCAGCAGGAGGGCTGCAGTCCCAAGGAGCAGGCTGTAAGACATCTGCTCTGTCCTCTTGTTCCTTCAATCCTCACGCATCCCAGACCAGACGGGTGCACTGGGAAACAGGCCTCTGGCTGGAAAAGGATTCCAGTTTGTGGTTTCTTTACAATGTGGTTTCCACACAACATCACAGCAACAAATTGCTAGTTTCTTCCTATGGAGAAGGGAAAGAGAGACGTGAGTAGCAGCAAAGAGAGAAGGAGAAGGCTGCCCAGCATGGGAGGTGACAGTGGGGAATGTTCTAACGCACGTTCTGACCATACTGGGGCCCTTAATGTCTCATGGGCAGCAAAACTCAGGACAAGGGAGTTTCCCAGCACTATTCCCAATACCATTTGAAGATCTCACCTCCCATCCCCTTCCTCCACCCACCACAGGCAATTTCTAGACCCCAGTTTATCTACAGCAATACAGAAGCACAATCAATTAATGTTTTCCACTGACATAAAAAAGGTTCAAATGCTTATTGCCAGAGGTGGCAAGTCAACGCATGAAATCTGAGCCCAAGCTCTCTCCCCAGCTGGAATGATACTCTGAAGAGACACAGCGCTGACTGAGCTGCCAGCTTTTATTTGGCAGCTTTCCCTCCTCTGAAGCGAGGCACAATAGCTCAATTTTTTCCACCTGGCCTCTGCAATCTCCCCCTGGAGTGGTTTTTGTCCAGCATTTCCCAGTGTTAAGTTCCTACCAAGAGGGATATTTGCAGCCCGACACCCAAGGCTGGTGTTTGAGGGACCAGAAGCCAGGGGAACGTCACCTGTGCAACAGCAGCAGGTCCCAGCAGGATGCATGTCACTGTCTTGCATTGGTTGCAGGCTTGGCCAGCCTGCATTCTGGTGTGGACTTCCTGCCAACCAGTATCATCCATCCCAGGTTGGCCATCACAGCCCAAAGGGTTAAGAGCTGTACGTTAACACAAGCATTTTAAGTCCCTCATCTCTCAGACCTCCATCAGCATCTAATGAAGGGATCCTGGCTCTGGAAACGCCTGCCTCCTATTTGATTTACAATAAATCAAGTATTTGCATGGAGCAGGGCTCATACAGCCCAGTTACCAGGGCTTAGCTGTAGGGCACAAACTGACAGCAACATCTTAGAACTCCTCAAAACTACCTAGTCAGGAGAGAAACTAGCTCTGTGGTGCCAGTGCTCAGCCTGCCCTCTCCCACATTTGGCCCATGGAGAACGGCTGCTCATGAAGCATGGCTGCCAGGGACTGCCCAAGGGGATCAGAGCCAGTCTGTACAACACAGCCATGCACTGCTTCACTAGATCTCTGCACAAAGATGCTTTGGTGGCTTTGCTAGGAGAAGGACCCAGATCTAGATTTCTACTGCTCTAGTGGCCACAAGACATGGAGAGTATTGCAATAGCAACTCCAGAGCATCCAGGTGTAGCAGACTATGAGCTGTTAGGAGCCAGTGATAAGGAAAAAATGGCAAGTGCCAGGGGCACACTGACTGCCCTTCTTCCATCCCTGTGTGATTACAACCCATCCTTACTACTTCATGGCACAGTGTATGTGAAGACACAAGAATCACAGAATGGTAGGGGTTGGAACGGACCTCTGGAGATCACCTAGTCCACCCCCTCTGCCAAAGCAGGTTAAACACAAGGCAGGCAACATTTCCCAGCCTGCTTCTCCTCCCACTCTGCCAGCCACCGCCCAAGCCTGCCGTGTGGGACACAGCCAACTGTTTTGTAGTGGAGCAATTCTAAAGGCTTCACAGCATCAACCCACTCCCCGACAAAACCTTGGACAACTGCCAAAAAAACTCACTTGTCCAGGAACAAATCCAGGGAATCCCGCTACAGCTCATTTCAAGAGACTTTCCTCCAAGCAGGTCTGAATTAAATGGTACCAAGAACATTTTTACATTCATCATGAGATCCAAATGGGTTTTCAACACGCAGTCAATGGGTCCACAGAATCCTATCCCCAGTGCTTCCCCTCTGGTCAGTGGCCCTGCCATCTGCAGCAATTGTTTTGCTTCATGCCTTGTTGTTGTCCCCGACCTCCAGGTGACTGTGTCCACTCCAGCCACGAGGCTCCCACCTGGGAGCTGTCCCTGCCCCACAGCATTTCAGAGTCCAAAGTCCCATCGATCCTCGTCAGCATGCAACTCCACAACTGGAGAGATGGGAGCACTGCAGAGCATCAGCCACGTTCTGCCCGGTGGAAAACCTTTGGCACCAGCACTGGCGATTTATCTGGAAAAGGAAAGAATAAAGAGAAAGCAATGTAGCATGAGCAGCGGGGTCCATAGTGCTTGTGATGAGTAACCCAAGACACACAATTTTCTCTAAGCTTATAAACAGGGACGGTGAGGTCTTTAAAAGTAACAGAGGCCTTTTTGAGAACGCAAGTCTCCTGCCAGCAGAGTGACTGTGAAACTGGGACACAGTTGTTAGACACCATGGAAGGCAGGCTGGAGGACAGGAGGACAAGTGCACATGCATAGTCTGGCAGCACAGTACAACAAAAAGGGCAACCTCGGGTTAGAAATATGCTCTGTCAAGTACACACACAGGAGGACCAAATGAAGAGACAACGGTGACCTGTGGCTCAGTATCAGGGCAGCAACCTTGCTTCCTGCCACAGGTGGGCACTTCATCTTCACACACAGCTCAATGGCCACTCATCACTGAAGCTACTCTCCAGCAGAATGAGCATATTTTGGGGTGGGAGGGTACTGAACAGAGAGAATTGCCTCCAAAACTACTTTTGCATACTGAAGTGAAAGTAATAGACATCCACATGCATCACAGCAGCAGCCTGGTGGCAAGACACTCGGCTTGCACCTCTAAGCTCCCTGCCAAATTCCCTGGAATCGGAAACTCCAAGGAAAGCAGGCCATTGCTGCATTTCTGTTCTGCAAGAACACCTATGTATGAAAAACCCAAGGCACTGGCTGTTTTTGTGAGTTTTGGTCCACACTTGTTCCCGCCACTACACAGCTCTGCTCTCCAAGCACATCTTGACTCTGTAGAGAGAAGGACATGTAGACTATTGATACACAGGAGGGCAAGGCTTCTGTCCAGAGGGACCTCACCTTGTTGGAGGACTGGGCCAACAACAGTGCTGTGAAATTCAACAAGGACAAGTGCATAGTCCTACACCTAGAACAGGACAACCCCATGCACCGCCATAGCCTGGGTCCAGCAGGCTTGGGATCTGGTACAGAACACTTCCAACAGAAGCCAGCAGTGCATCTTCATGGCAATGAAAGCCAAGCTGTATTAAGGGAGACTCAGATGAGACAGACGGAAAAAATGTTCTGCCCCAGGAGAACTGTAACTCTACAGTCCAGAGAGGTGGTGGCTCCTCCATCCTTGGCAGTTGTCGACTCTGGTCTACACAAGGTCCCATGCAACCTGACCCAGCTGTGAGGATGGCCCTGCTTGGAGCAGGGGGTGGGCAGAGACCTCCTGAGGTTCCATCCTACTTAAACCTGCCCATGATTGTATTACCTTCTGATCTGTCCTGCCCGCTATGTGTGTCTTGCATCTGCTACAACACAGCTTAGGGAACACCTCAACCCATTTTACTGTACCTCTATCCTTTGAGCGGGCTATGTCCACAAATAATTAGAGCAGTTCCTAGGCTGTGGGGCTGATACCTTCCAGAAAAAATACTTAGTAAGGGCATGTTTTACATAGGCTTTCTGGTGTCTACTGACAGGGGAATGGGGGGCTGCTTTCAGGTCTCACTTGGAACAAGGGCTGATCACAGTAGGAGTGGGGGGGTAAACCAAGGCAACATTAACTCGCTCGCTGCCATTCTTGGGACAGATGATCTCCGTCAGTCCCTCTGGTCTTGGCTGACTCAGCAGTTCTCCTGTGAAGAAGGGAAAAGAATGAAAACATTTAAGCATCAGGGAGGCAGTTTTTGCATTTTTTGCTTTTAGCACACCTTTCCTCTCCCTCTCACCAAATAAATATTCATAACAGATGCAAGTGAGCACTGTAAGAGGGCATACTTGTCCTGCAACCCAAGCAGGTCTGATCCATGTAACCATGGTGAATGTCCTGGTGATTACAGCTTGGAGACATGCTACTCCACACAAACATAACATTTTTCCTGTCTCTGCTTTGAATCGCTGTAGATAGACTTGAGAGCTCCTTAGGGATTCAGAGCATCTAGATGGAGCCTAATGAGATGGAGGTCTTAGGAGAAGGTGTTTTAATTAAGCTTTAAGGGCAGATGGGATCCCTAAGTTTACTTTCAGTCTCTGTGAAAGGGAAGAAGCTGACCTGTAGCATCAGTAGGAAATTTGTAGACAGATAGAGAAGGATTCAGATACAATCTTGTTACTCACTTCTGCATACTACAGCCACCTGCACCCACAAGGCTACCCAAAAAGCAGCTGTCTTTCAGTTCTAGCAGAAGGATGCTACAAGGACCCTGGCCAAGACCACCTTCTTTGCTATGAACCAGAAAGAAGCTGTTTTGAAAGCACTGCCAGAGACATAATTTTTGCATTACTTCTGTATTTCTCCTCTAAGAAATTCTCGGGAGGACCTCAAAGCAGCCACAGACAAGTGTGCTTGACCTTTTCTGAACCCGTATGTTACTCCTGTTCTGTCCTCAAGCAACCCCGGCCATTGCAGCTGTCCAGCCATTGCACCAGTACTGTGATTTCTGAGCTGGAGCCACCTAAGAGTGGAGAGACCCTGCTGTTCTGTGATGGCTGGCCAGCTGCAGGGTGCCTCTCTTAGCTGCCAGAACCATATTTAGAAGCAGGTAAAAATACTCAAGAGGGTTCCCTAATGCTCCTCTCCCCAGACACGCTTGCCACAGCTGCCTGGGCCTGTCGCTGCATCCTGTCAGGGCTCTGGGCCACACAATACTCTGCTGAGCATGCAGATCCCAGCTTCCAGCCATCTGCTCTCCCCTATTGGAGGCAACTCCAGCTCGGTATTGAGTCGGTGGCAGGGCAGGGCTCTCACACCAAGTGGTATCCCCCTGCTAAATGAGTTGCGTCAGTTCCGCTCTTCAAGCGCCAAGTTGGCAGCTCCCCACCACTGGCACCCTCACAGCACATAATCCAGGGCAAGACACAGGTCAGCAAAGCTAAAGGGGAAAGGCAGGTGCTGAGATGTGCCCAGCTCCAAGGAATACTTCCCCAGCAGCTTGCTCAGAGCAACCCAGGTCTCCTCATGGCTCCAATCCACATATGAACGGTCCCAGCAGGGCAGATTCCCCAGCCATCGACATGCTGTCTCCTCAGTGTAGTCCAGCCACAGCTTAGACACTCAACAGCACCAGAAACACCTCTTGATACCAGCCTAGTAGGTAGGGTCTGCTCTCAAAGGCAACCATGGGATGGCAGCATCCATGCCTATGCCTAGCAAGGGCTCAGTTCTTCTGCTGAGTATGCCTACATTGGTGCCAATCAGCCCTACATGAGGCAGAGGCCCAGGCCACAACTGGCTTCTGTCAGCTAGATCAGTGACTTTAGCTGCAGAGGCAGGCCAGCTTTAAGCAGGCTGCAGTCACAGATCCACACAAAACTCTCTGTCCCCATCAATCAAGCAGCTCTCATGAGCTGTTCCCACTTCCACTAAAACACTCAAGACAGACAGTTCTTGGACTCTTCTAGTTTGAAATGCACTTGCAATAAATTCCTCTGCTGTTAAACAAAGAACATCAGGAAGAGGTCCTCCTGTGTCTCACTGCAATTGCCAGGCACTCCAGGGTAACCAGGAAAGAAATCATGCTTTGAAAAAGTACTGCCCAGCCTGTGCAGCAGTGGCACAACAGTCAGCCCCATTATGCCCTAAGGCCCCCAAATACAGCTTCCCTCCTCTCCTCCTCACACTGTTTCTCTTTTCACTTTCATGAAAAAGCAGATCTAAAGCCCCTTGGTTTTCCAAAGCAAGAACACAATTTGGTATCGTGAAAGCAGAGGGGAGGGCTTGGCAGGGAAAGTGCACATACACAGTTCCTCTCAAGAGATATCCCACCTCCAGGACCAGTAATTCCAGTCTGCCCCCATGGTCTGCAATCTGAATTCACATTTGGTTTTATTATCTACCCTTGTCTCACACCCATATTCAAACCTGAAGTAGCAGAGCAGCTTTTAATTTAAGCCATGCAGACCTGTCTCCCAAAACAGAAGAATCGTGATGGTATTTGCAATTCAAAGTGAAATCTGCAAGGCAGAGTCCTCAATTACAGGAGCTGTCACACACTGAAAGCAGTGCTGCAGCCCATCAAGCACGTACACCATAAGGCTCGGTGATTCCCAGGTGTCCAACCCCAGGTTAACTTCCAAACTGCAGTATTGCTAACAGTACTGAAAACACCGGCTCTGGAAGATGAGTTATAAAATCAGTGCACCATTATGTGCTTTAAAGATAGAGCTAATATCCATTAGATCTTAAAACAGAGTGCAGTAAGACTGGTCTGTCTGCTTGAGCCTTCATTCCCATTTCCATCTCCCCGCTTCAGGAATCCTTAGGTGGGGATTTCTCAAGCAGAGGAGGTTGCTGCAGGGTAAAACAGATGCCTGATTTGCAGGCAAATGCCTTCCCACAGCTCCGCAGTCAACCCTCATTTTCTTTATGGCTTTACCTTCCCCTCCAGGTTGCCTTTGGGACAAAGCTCACTTCACTCTGTCCCCAGCCCCATCCACACCTTCTCCAGCTCCCCACTCTCATTTCCTGCTGACATACACATTGCTCGCCAAAAGAAGGACTTTTCTCACAGTTATTCCATGAGATACATCACACAGTAAGTGGGAGAAGGTCGCCTGTGCATCCTTCCTATTCCTCCCAAGTTAAGGGATGTCCCACTGCCTTCCCACCATAGTGTTCTTGTCCCCTTGCCTTTGAAAACTGTTGATCTTTGCTGCACAAGCTCATCACAGTACTAAACCAGACATAACTACCTAAGTCATGCTTCACATCACTGCTAAATGAAAGCCCGCGCAAATGTCATTGCAATATCCAATCTTCAGAGCTGTAGCAAACTAGCATTGAGACACTGCTTGGATACAACTCTCAAGGCCCAGAATCTCTTGGAGATTTCAGAAACCTCACATTTCTATTCAGAAATTATTCAAACTGTAGGATATTAGAAATAAAAGTCTTCAGGGCTGTGGCAGGGTGGTTAAGAGATCAAATGAAGTATTGCATTGATACAACAGCAAAACTAAGTGCTTGGCATGCCTGTGTTTGCTTAGTTTAACTGTAGCTGGAGCAGCCTGCGTCTGCAGCACTTGTTCTACCCCTACATACAGAACAGCCAGTCTGTATTTTGATTGCACATTCCTTCATGAGCATGTCACAAATTTTACTGAAAACCTCAGTTCTGCCTGCCCCCTCTGAAAGGCTGCTCTGCAATAGCACACACACAAACCGCAAAGCTTATCCTAGTCTCAACGTAACCTTGGGTTTAATGCTAACTTTCAGTGAATCACAGAATGCAAGGGATTGGAAGGGACCTCTGGAGATCATCTAGACCAACCCCCCTGGCTAAAGCAGGTTCACCTACAGCAGGTTGCTCAGGACTGCATCCAGGTGAGTTTTTAATCTCTCTGGAGAATGAGACTCCACAACCTCTCTGAGCAGACTGTTCCAGTGCTCCATCACCCTCACAGTAAAGAAGCTTCTACTGATGTTGAGGTAGAACTTCCTGTGTTCCAGTTTGTGCCTATTGCCCCTCGTCCTATCACTTGCACCACTGAAAAGAGACTGGGTCCATCCTCTCAACACCCACCCTTCAGGTATTTATAAGCATTGATCAGATCCCTTCTCAGCCTTCTCCTCCCAGGTTCCAGGTCTCTTAGCCTTTCCTTGTAAGAGAGATGGTCCAACCCCCTAATCATCTTTGTAGCTCTCTGTTGGACTCTCTCCAGTAGTTCCCTGTCTCTCTTGAACTAGGGAACCCAGAACTGGACACTGTACTCCAGATGTGACCTCACCAGGGCAGAGTAGAGGGGGAGGAGAACCTCCCTTGACCTACTGGCCACACTCTTCTTAATGCACCCCAGAAGCCCATTTGCCTTCTTGGCCACAAGGGCACATTGCTGTCATATGGTTAACTTACTGCCCACCAAGGCTCCAAGGTCCTTCTCGGTGGAGCTGCTTTCCAGCAGGAAGCCACTAAGATTTTAACCAAAACTGTAACTACTTTGTCTTAGGGCCAAAGACTAACACAGTTGGGTTTCTTGAACATTCACATCTTCCAGCAGACAAATCTGCATCACTAAGATTATTCAGCTCATTTAGCAGCCTGAGGCCTATTTGCAAAGGCACTTTAATCCTGGGTACCAAGACCTGATTTTCAGATGCATCTAAGTCCCAGGTTCAGGTGATACCAGAGGCATCCACCAAGCCTGGTTAAAAGCACCTGCAAAATACAGCAGATGCTTTAGAAGATGGTCCTTTGCTGCCTCTTCATTTACAATAGCACAAATGGTTGGAGGAGTTGCATCTGTCCTATGGCCACCTTCTTGGCATTCTGGCACAGAAACAGGTCTCCACCATTGGGTAAAACATGCTGTACAGCAAGGTAAGACTGAGACACAAGCCAACACCCTGCCATGAAACTACCATGGTTGGTTTTGGCTGCAGCATAAGCTGGTGTGTAAACTCCCCCTGGCAGATGGGCTGAGCAAGTCATACTGCCCGCATCATTCAAGAGAAACCTGCTACATGTGGGTGGTCACAAGCAAAGGTAGGAACAAACCTTCAGCCATGCCCAAAACTTTAACAGAAGGGCCTGTTTCCTCCCAGCATTAGCCAGCACACTCAAAGCAGATATTTCGATGTCAGCAAGATGTTCTTCACTGCCAGTTTTATCCCAGAACAGACACAGGCATAGCCAACTTCAAGCTGCTTGCTCTGAGATCCCAGGCCAGACCAATGCCTGCAGCCCGTGAGGACAACTGCATGTGCCAGACAGAGCTCACCCGTGTGTCACCATTCCACGCACCAGGAAGACACTTGTACTGCTATATATGTGCAGGAACACAGAAAAGCATCAGTGTACAATTTCTGGTCAAGTACAGAGTTAGGCATATTATTCCTTCTGTCCTTGATTTATTGCAATTTGGGCAGGGATGCCTCCCTCGGAGCCCATGCCAGCAATCAGCGCCATGCATGCTGCAAAGCACACTCCACTGGCCTTTAGGAAATACCCGTGAAATGCCAGATAGCCATGACAAATCAGAGAGTTAGGAGGGAAGCTGACAGCAAGAAAAGCGAGTGCTTGCAGGAGTGTTCGGTTACTCCATGCTGGCAGCCAGACAAGGCCAGCTGTAAGCCTGCTTGGCTGCCTAACAGAGAGAAAGATTTTGCACGCAAGGAGGAAAATCCCACCTGGACCACTTGCCTTCACACAGTTCCAGCTGCCATGGCTCTGCTACGTGGCACAAGGTTCCCTGTTCACATGTCAACAATCTGGAGCAAGGGCACAGACGTTGAGAAAATCTGCTCCAGCCTGCTATACCATCTCCTTTCTCTCAGAGCTCCCGGGAGAACACAATTGCACAGTATCAGCCTGATGGTGTTTCTTGTTTTCATGCTGTCCTTCCTGCTGTCAGAATCTGACACTTCCTGCACTTGGGCCACAACAACCCCATGCAACGCTACAGGTTTGGGGAAGTGTGGCTGGAAAGCTGCCTGGCAGAAAAGGACCTGGGGGTTCTAACTGACAAGCAGCTGAATATAAGCCAGCAGTGTGCCCAGGGAGCCAAGAAAGCCAATGGCACCCTGGCTTGTATTAGAAATAGTGTGACCAGCAGAAGTAGGGAGGTGACTGTCCCTCAATACTTGGCACTGGTGTGGCCACATCTTGAGCAGTGTCCAGTTTTGGGCACCTCAAATGCAAAAGAGATATCAAAGTGCTGGAGCGAGTGCAGAGGAGGGCAATGAAGCTGGTGAAGGGCCTGGAGAATAAATCTTATGAAGAGCGATTGAAGGAGCGGGAACTGTTTAATTTGAGGAAGTGAAGGCTAAGGGGAAACCTCATCACTCTCTACAACTACTGGAAACGACATTGTTGAGAGGCCAGTGCTGGTCTCTTCTCACAGGTAATTAGCAATTGAACAAGAGGGAACAGCTTCAAGCTGCAACGGGGTAGGTTTAGACTGGACATTAGGAAAAGATTTTTCACAGAAAGAATAGTCAGGTACTGGAATAGGCTGCACAGGGATGTGGATGAGTCACCATCCTTGGATCTGTTTAAGGGTCGCTTAGATGTGGTGTTGGGGGATATGGTTTAGGGGAGAACTTTGTAGAGCAGGGTTGATGGTTGGACTCGATGATTCCAAGGGTCTTTTCCAACCTGAATGATTCTATGATTCTATGACCTGAGTTCCATTGGGACAACCAGAAAGCAATGGATGAACAGGATCCCAGCCCTGGCTCTATGGTGCTGCTTCTCTCTCTTCAGTCTGCTTGAGACCTTGAAGATACATCACCCATGCTTCATGACAGGGGCATGAGACAGCCAAAACCAAGCTGTTCCTACATCCAGCCCTACCTCAGCACTCCACCCCATGCCCCAGAGCTGCTGCAACCACATACCCACTCTTTTTTAGCAGCCCCACTGCCCATTTGCTCTCCTACCCCAAATCCATTCCCACTCTTCCTCCTTGCTGACTGCCTTCAGACACCAACCACTGAAAGTGGGGTTTGCAGAGGACAGACTTTATGTCTCAGCCTCAACTGCTTCTCTGTCAACTCTCCTTTGACTAATCCTTGCTCATGACATCTCTCAGCACAGCACCCAGCAGTTATGCCTTCAGAAAAGTAGAGAAAAAAAACACTTCAACAATTCCTGCGTACCAAAAGCATCTATCCCATGCCTGGTTTCCGACAGCAGTCAGAAAGCAGGGCTCACAGGTCCCAGGACACCCCTCTGCTTCACATGCAGTGCTACCCCCTTTCATGCATACAACTACAAAAAAATCAGGCTTGGAGAAGCTAGAGCTTCTCTGCCTGGCTGTTAGTTGTTCTGAGGTTCAATGGCTGGAACACTTACACAATTAGTTCAAACCTGTCACAGGGGCAGTATGAGTCGAACAGCCACCTGCAGAGGTGTCCTCCTCAGCTGTAAGTACAGGCAACACCCTCACATACTGGGACTTTGTTGCCGGCTCTACAGTAGATGAGAAATCTGCCAGGAGTCTTGGCAGAAGGAGGAGGAAGAAGATGGTGTCTCACACCAAGCCTGCTTCTACTCCGCCCCATTTAAATCTTGCCTTCACAACTCTCTGCTTGGATGAAGTGCGTGAGTTGCTTCCTGCAGATGTTGCTGTGCATGACACACAAGCTTATTCTCAAGCACTGTGCACAGAAAATACTGCTCTCTATTGGTATGAATATTTAATATGCTCCTTACAGCACTGCCTGCATGTCACACACAAAAGTATTCCCCAGAAAGTTAGAACTCTGCAATTTCCTTGATTTATTTCTGGAGTCCTGAGCGACCCTATCTACCTGTCCTGCTTGGAGCAGAAGGTTGGATAGACACCTCCAAGTTGGGACTTAATTTTCTTCTCACTGGGGGCTATTCTCCTACAAAAATAAAGAAGCTGAAAGCACAGACATCACAAAAAGGAGCAGAGCAGGGTGAAATCCACATTGGGAACAAAAATTTCACGAGCCTCACATTGCAGTCCTGGTTAAAGGAGCTTAAAAGTAGCAAACAAAAATAACAACAAAAATCCCAGCCTGTGAAAGTGCCCCAGTGGGAGAAACCACTGTGGAAAGAAGCAACAGAGAAGACTGGTAAGCACCAATCACAACAGCAGGCTGATGAGCAGAGCCATCCACCAGGTATAGCACACGCTCCAGAACAAATCAGTCTAGGATTAAATATAGTTTAAAAAGAAAGGGGGCTTGAAAAAAAGCAAAACTTTTTCTGGAAATGCAGAGTGAGAAGGGTGGCCTGTTGCAAGGCAAAGGACTAACCTGCAGAGGTGAGTCCCTAACACCAGAAGCTAAGAGCACAGAGAAAGGGATATAAAGAGCAAAGGGTTAAAGCTTATCCAAAATATGCAAAAGGAACTGACAGCAATTTGCCATTTCTCCTTTGGAAGGTTCAAGACCAAAAATGTCAGCAATGGCACCTTCCTTGAACACAAACTAGTCTCCTGTGGGTGCTCAGCTCCACTCCACAGCATCACAACTGTCAGAGGGTCAGGCTCAGCCTTGGGACTGCTGGCTGATCCAAGCACCAGAGAGCTCTCCAGCTCTCGCATTTACAAGGCCTCTCAAGCCAGCACCTCATCTCTAGGCCTCACAGCTCTGTTCGTGGACATGCATACAGCTCACCTTGAACATTTTGTCCAGCTGGCTGTACAGGAAAATGTTTTCCCAAGGTTCTTAATTCATGCCAGATGACAGAAACACGAAACAACCTCCACAGTTGATCTCTGGAAACAGGCAGGAGTGCTTTTCAGCTCGGAGCCAACAGGTCTAGGTCAACCTTCAGGACCTAGATCTGCAGTTCCCCAGGCCTGGAACCCCTGACCTGCTGCAGAAGCTGCACTCTGCTCAGCTCAAGCACAAGCAGCTTTCCTCACCACAGCAGAGATCACCCTACACTTTACCTCCTGCCCAAGGAACTACGAGGTTAATCACCCTGGCAGGAAGCCAGGGGCCATGCCAAAGGGTAAGGTGCTCTGCAAGGCTTGCCCAGGAGACACAGGGAGACAGATGCTGTCGCTGGCAGTCACAACCTCTAATTTTAGCCACTCGGGGAAGAGGAGAGGTCACAGAAACACCAGTTAGAGACTGGAAGGCTTAAGGGGGTTAAATATCCTTCTCCTTCCTCAAGTCATAACAGGGTCAGCTAGCTCTTAACCCCTCGCTGTCACAGTAGAAGAGGACATTGACACACCTTCAGTGGTTGCAAAAGCTCTGAGGAAGCCTTTGGCACCAGACCAAGCATACCTCTGGGTGGAGAACTTGAGTGGAAAGCATTTCAGATGCTCAACTCAGCAGCTAAAGGAGTGTAATTATTCAAAATACCAATTTACATCTCATCCACTAATTTCCCCAACATGAGATATTTGAGATCATCCTTTATCAGAGCACCAGTACAAGGTTTCCAAGCATAAAACCTGGAAAACTCTATGTTTGTCCCAAAACACCAGTTAATAATCTTTTTCTCAGGCACACAGAAGTTAATTATAGTTAGAACTAGAATTCAGTTAAAAGCAAAACAAAAACCCCCACGTGCTCCCCAAACCACACAATTCAGCGCTTCCATACTCACGAACCAGAATGGAGAGAGTAGTAGCAAATTACTAAAATAACTTCATCAAAATAACTCTAGGAGTAGTCACGAAGACTTGAGCCCTTGCATTTCCTTCTGACAGTATGAAACACGCAGCTCAGAGAAGTAAAGGATGGTTGACATCTACTTAATTCCTAAGTCAGTGCAGGTAGCTGATCAGTAGTACCACCAGTGTGGCCACACAACGCATCTTTCTTCTCTTTCCTCTCAGTGTGAAATACTGAGCATGGAGGGCACTTATACCAGGTACCACTGTCATGTCAGCAAGAGACTTGCCATGAGGAGAGAAGGCTGTGATTTTTGACACACACCCGCCCCAAAAGATGAGGGAGGGTGAACATGGTGCCATTTCTCCACTCTGTCCCATCAAACTCAAATCTATTTCAAATAGTAGTTCAGCATGAGTAGCCTCCCTTGTCCAACCTCATCTCCACCTGTTCTGTTGGTCACTCCATCCTTCTTCTCCCTGTGCAACGGGGAACGTGGGAGCAAACCACTTCCACCTAGGAGTGACCAGAGCAGGCTGAAGGAAAAGGAAATGACTGAAGGGAACAAGTAAACAGCTAAGCATAAACACTCAGGGAAATGAGAGGGGGCACTGGGGAGAAGCTGAAATAGAAAACAAAGCATCCTTCAAATTGCTGAATATTTTGCTGCCCTTCTAATATCTAAAAAGCTCCTTGAATTGGCAGGATGCAACACAGCACTTTCAGATGACTGCAATACAAAGCCATGAAAAATTGATTTGCTTCATTAACATTTTAGGACCTTATTAGCTGGAACGAAATTGACTGTCAAGGCATTTTAAGGGAAAGTCATGGTGTAATGAGCTCAGTGCAAATTATCCTCATCCCAGAATAGAAACAAGCCCATCACTGAGTAACAAAGCCCAGAATCTACCTTTTGGTTATTTTTAATTCCACCCCTTCAGCTGTATCTGCCATGAACACTTTCTCATTCTGCCAAGGCAAGGCATCAGCTGGAGAGAAAGGTGCAGCCAGCCCCGACCTGCCTGCTCTCACCCAGTAACAGCAAGGCATGATGGCAAGCAGACCATCCACCCCAATGCTAGACAGTACCAGCTGCAGCCAGTTCCAGATGGCAACGGTCCCCACCAGCTAGGAGCCCACCTTTCCAAACAGTAATTCCAAAGCTATTACACCCCCACCACAGAGGAGATCCCGAGCCTTCTTTCATCCAGATGAGTAGCATGCTGCAGGTGCCACCAAAGGAAAAAAAAAAACAGTTTAAAAGAGCTCTCAAAGCCCTTACGACAATAAACAAAGTTAACAGGCAGGGTTCACTGAGGTCTGGAGGGAGCTACCAAGACTGATCAGCATCCTGCTAGTTCTTGCTCTCTGCGCTGGGGTCACAACACATTAATATCTGGCCATGTGAAAAGCCAAGCCGTGGAGTGGAGCTTACAAGACTCGGTCCCATGGACTTCCAGCCTTATGCAACTGAGGAGGCAGGGCCAAGTCTCACCCTTTCTGCTAAATTTAAAGAATTAGGCAAGCCTGCAAGACATTTTTCCTCAAAATTGTTGGCATTGAACCCAGAATCGTCTGACTATTTTTCTGCCTGCTCCAACACAAGAACTAGGAAGCCTGAATGCAGGTACCACGAGGTGTACTGGAAGAAAACCAACGGAAGCAGTCCAGCACCTGACCAAGGCTGCAGAACATCCTGCTGCAACTTGCTGTAGATTCAAGAAGCTCATGAGGGTGCACAAAGAGATCAGACTAGTAACTGGAAAAGTGTCTTTAAGCATTACTAATGAGAAAAATCCCTGTGCTGAAGATAGACAAAGGCTGAGAGAACATCTGGGACAATTTTATTCTCAGTCAGCTTGCTCCTTCCCCATAAGATGTCCACAAATGCCAGAGCTAAAGCCAGGATCCTGGCTATGCAGCCCCTCCTCTGGAACAGGTATTTAGCAAAGTCCAGCTGAGGAGTAAAAGATCAGCAGTTTCCTTTGTAGTAGCCTTTTACATTCTGCCACAGCAACCATTTTTTTTTCTTTTTTAATTTTTTTTTAAATTTACTTGCCTTTCACCAGCCAAGAAATAGAAGAACAAACCAAAACATGCAAGACATGCGTGCACATGTGCTGCCCAACAGTTTTCCCTGAGATTAAATAAACTCTTTCCTGGGTAGAAGTAACTTGGCTCCAGGAGTTGCTGTTGCCTTAGGGCCATTCCAAGGCTTCAGTGTGTTCAACCAACTAAATAGGAGGGAGCTGTATTTTCAAACCTGTGTGGTAAGCATTCTCTTTCAGATCATTTAAGGTGAGATCCATGTGCTATACTCCTCTGTAAAGCTATTTTGGTCACTAAAACTATCCCTGTTCAGCAGGACAACCACAGAGCCCACTTAAGCAAAGGAAAAAAAAATGGGTTTTTACCCCCTTCATCATCATCAATTCGTCTAAGGATCAAAGTCTAAACATTTTAAGTCCCACTCAGGCTCAAATGCTAAATGAAATGAGTGTTTCACCTGCTAATTGAACCAGCTGGAACTCATCCCTGTTTTAATCTACAAACATGAGTTTCTATTGACGCCACTTAACTGTGGTATTTGATCTATGCACATACATCACAGAATTTATTCTAGGCTTGTGCTCGATGGGAGCAAAATGCCTCGCTAGTGCTTCTCCTACAAAGCTACCCACTTCCTGCTAGTTAGTAACTAACACCACACTACGCACTGACCACAGCTATGGCTTTAGCTGAGTAGGAACCTGCAGGATCATGGAAGTTTCCTTAATTACAGGGAATCAGATCTAACTTGTTTCTCTGCATATATTTTTCCTGAAGTTTAACGAGTACATCCTTAGGTCAAGCGTTTCTTTCTTGTGAAAAAGTGGCTGGTGAGACCAGTGAGAGTGTGATGTAGACTTGTGTGAAGCTATACAGCTGAAATCAGAGGAGCAGAGGACTGAGATCAGTGATCAGCTCTCCTCTTGGTCTCATGGGTAAGTCTGGCATCTTCTATAAAAGCACTGCTGGGGCACATGGCAGTGCCCAAGCAGCACTTCAAAGAGCTCAGAGCCTGAGCTTCCCTATGCCAACAGAGGTGGAGAACTGATTTTTGAAGTCCGAGTGAGCTGCTGGCTTTGCACTGCTCAACGGTCAAGAACAAAGCTCTGTCTGTTCTTTTACTATTAAGAGCTTTTACTTGTCCCCTTTTCCAGACAGGATGAAAAGTAGTCTTTTAAGTCTTTTTTTTTGGCAATTCCTCAGCATTTCCAATCATTTAACCACTCTTCTTTGAACCCTCTCATTCCCTAATATCCAAACAGATGACAACTAACAGCTGTAAATCAAGGCAATAACTAGTTTTTGCTTACAAACACCTTTTCCCCAAGGGAAGGTGCTCATTTATGAACCTAACATTATAGATTGTTTTACTACCTCTGCTGAAACCAATTCTTACTACTTTTTATTCTGCCACTGGAATGCCTTCCAATGATAAGTCATGCGAGTTCAGAAACAATAGCTTTGCTACTTAACTCCTGCAGAGTTCACTGCCTTCTAAATGCCATCTGGTCTGGCATTCTCAGTGCCCAAAAATAAACTGAAGTATCAGTCTTTGCTGTTTAAAAGTCGCTTCTACAGCGGCTGTGTTTGCTACTGAAACAGGAAGGAGCCCTTGGGGCTGTAAAGAACTCATCAGCCTCCCAGGGAGGCAGCAGCATTTCCAGGAGAACATTTTACTCCTCTACCATCTCCTCTACTCCCCTGCACCTTTCTAGGAGCTGCCTGCTCCACCATGGCATGCTAGGACAGAGCTGAGCTCCTTCCTGGCCCCTTAACTACTTGTGCTATAAATCTATTTAACTTCCATGTTTTCTCCAGGCAGCCTTCCACCCGGTGGATAACTCTAAGGTATTTACTCACCAGTGTCACTATAACACAGCCCTGGCCCCTTGCCTTCCAATGTTTCACCAACTCACCTGAAGCACAAGCTGTCTGGCTCTCCTCCGGATGTGCCCTGCACTGATCCTCTCAGAGGTATCTGTCTTGCAAAGAAACAATCTTAGAACTTCCCAGGCATTTACTTGCACTGATCAAGGACAGACTCAGGGAGATCTTAAGTACGGGGTCAAGATACCCCAAGAGTGAGGACTATTGGGACTGGAAAAGCAGGAATCGGTGGGATGCTCACTCCAAAATGCCATTTGGCACTGGGGTTCAGGCCACAGCCAGGCCTGCTCTGAGGGAAGGAGACGCAGACATAGCACCTCAAGAGATCGCTTCTGCCAGAAAAGTGGGCAAAACGCTGGCATACAGGACACAAAGATGTTTCAGAGCTGCTCAGAGATCATGTGTTATTTTAGATGGTGCACTTTCCACAATACAATGGCAGAGCAACAACCAAAGAAATAAGGTCAATCACACACAAACTCACACAAAAGCCATTGCAAGAGAAGCAAAGAGCATCCCTTCCTCTGCTGCACTTCATCCATGATCCCAGTTTGTTCTGAGACGCAGGAGGCCCTGGAGGACAACCAGTGTTTTGGACAAAGACTTTAAAGGAGAAGCACGAGCCAAACTGGACTAGAAAGAGCTTTTCTTTCCATCCACCAGCACCAAAAGTTTGCTCTGTGAGGGAAAAATTAAGAGAAAGCACAGACCTACAGGCTGCTTCTATTTGCACACACAAAGATTTGGAATGCTTGATGCTAGAGGAAACATGTTCCATAATTCTGGACTTCATCAGACAGAGGTACCTGTGTCACTTCTCCATTGTCTGGTTCCCTCCCATCTCCCTCAGCCTCCCGCATTTTTCTTAAAACACATAAGCTGAGAGAACAGTCCTCCAAGCAAGGCAAAGCGTTATTAAAAATGACTTCTGATTAAAAAGGAGTTTTAAATCCTTTTGTAATGATGACTGGATTATCCACATCACGTTGCATTATGCAACTGGGGATAAAGCAGGACAGAGCAAGCAGCAAAAGTGCCGTCTCCAGCAGAACCACAACATTATGGGCAGCTCCCAGTTCCAACACCCACCTGCGAGGCTCAGATGGGGCTGAGCACGTTTGGTGTATCCCACAGGAACAGAATCATGCACAAGACTTATGTAACACAACAGCTGCAGAGCAGTGGCTGGTTTGCGACACAGCTTTCACTCAGAGGTGGTGTTTTGGTGGAATACTGCCATTAAATACTTCAAGTAACGCAGGTAAGAGTGGCAGACCTCTGACCTGAAGCCTGGCTGTGGGTCTGCTGTGAAACATGGCAACTTGTCAGGCTATACTGGCTGGGTGAGAACTGCACTCAAGCTGCCCAAACCCCCTACAAAGGCCCCCCAGCCACCATCCACCCTGCTATCCAGGGCAAGAGCAGCCAACAGTAAGCTTTGCTTGCAGCCATGCTGCTCAGCTTCCCCTGGCCACAGACACCCAGCCACACTTGCAGCTGCTGGCTTTTAACAGGCAGTGCATTTTTAGCACCTGCAAAGTTCTGTGCCAGAAATCGAAGTCACAGAATCTGAGCCAGCCTCCTGTGCTCCCCAAACCAGTCCATCAAGCATCTCCTCTCATCACACCCTCTTCAGCCCAGTGTTTTAGGTTTGTGGGGGTTTTTTCTGAGCATGATCTTGCCTTGTTTGGCAACATTTAACTTTGTGTTTAGCTTCACTTCAAAAATGTGCATGTGTGTATGTACACAACATCCTAGGCTTTCTTTTGTTGTAGAAGAAAGATACAATTTATTTCAAAGAAGGACAAGGAACAAAAAAAAGTAACAGGTAGCTTTCTGTTACAAAAGAATACAAAGTAAAGGTTTTTTACCTAATCTTAAAGGAAGGTTCTCAAACTTTTATTTAATCCAAAAAAAGTCTTTACTTTCACTGAGCCTTTGAGGAACAAACACATTGCTTGGGAAAAGACACACAGAAGACTCAACTCTTGATGATTTATTTCAGCATCTTATGCTAGGAAGGCTTAAAACTGATGACAGAAACCGCTTGCCGAGCTGAATTATTTGCCCATGCAAGCATTGGTTTAAGATCCTGCCTAAATCCAGTAACAATCACCTCAGAGTCTGTAGGGATCCCTCTGGGCACACGCATGCTCCTCTGAGAAATTACAAACTTCTCACTTACTAAAGCTGCCATGAAAACATCACCAATGCTAGATTACAAGCTTCTCCTTCACCAGCATGAGGGAGACTTCCTGCCTAAAGCTCCTGACAGTACAGGTTCAGGTACACAGATCTGACCGGACCGGCTACCGAGGACAATGCACACAGGAGCTTCATTCCCTATGTAGGTAGCTTCGTTCCCTACATAGCCCTCTGGCACTGTCACAGAGCTGGGCAAAAGTACCTGGAGATGACCAAAGTTCCAGAACAAGGCTCACATCACCTCCATTTTCACTCCCTGAATGTTTCTGCAGAACTGTCCACCAGAAGCTTAAAAAAAAAAAAAGAAATTATTTCCCAGCAGATTTCTGGGATACTGCAGTGAGCAAGCAATGGCACCTCTTCCCAACGTCCCAGTTCTCTGTCTTCACTCTCATCTCAACGTGAAAGCAGGCATGGGACGTTCAGAAACAACGCAGAAGGCAGCTGAAGCAGAGCAGACGGCTGTATTAAACTATAAGCTCAAAGCTCCACAGAGCCAACCTTAACAAAGGAGCTGGCTTAAAAAAAAAAACAACCAACAAACAAAAGGCCCCAAAAAACCAAAACCAGTAAAAAAGTCTGATAGCTTGAACTATGTACTTCTAACACCAAGAGATCAAGGTGCTCCAGCAGGGCATGATTCCAGCAGTGCAGTTTCAAGCCTGGGATGGCTCAGTTCTGGTCCATAACAGCATATAGTGAAGGGAAGTCCATGTATTAAAGAGACTTATGAAACCAGAGACATGACCGGTTCTCACACAAACTCCCGCTGCATGTGCAGTTGTCTCCCTACTTTTGTGCCAGTGAAACACCATCTTCCCTACACTGTCCTAGAATCTGGATGATGTGTGAGGTGGGAAGTGTTAAAATCCATCACCACTGCCACTCAATATACCTCCAAGATGCTGGAAAAGTTAATGACTATCAGAGCAAATGGCTTATTGCTCTCTTTTTAAATGGAACTCTGAGCCCCTTAGCAGGGTGGGGAGGCCCAGAGATGCTCTGCCAAGCGGGCAGGGCTCAAGAGAGCTGCACAGGACTGTCAGGGGGCCCCGACACAGCACTGGCACAAGCTCAGCATGAGCAGACTGCCCTCAGAGCCCTGAAGCTGCAGCACGGCTGCCTTACTTCACAGAAACAAATGTTGTCTTTCGCACTGCAGCCATCACTTCGTGCCCAACCTAAATAAATTAAAGCTGTTCTGTAGTAAAAATAACAGCGACCAAGAAATACTGTGTCAGATCACAGGAGAGGGAAGAAGCTCCTTTTTTTTTTTTATAGATTTCCTAAATTTAGCTGCTTTGATAAACCAGAGTCATTTGGACATGAGAATTTTCCATACCCAGTGCGTGCAACGTTATCTGAAATAAGAGCATCAAAATATCTCTCAGACAAAGAAAGAGCCTGTTCAAAAGGAAGATTTAGAAAAATGCACAGGGAGCTGAAAACTCATCTGGTTACGCAATGCATGTAAGTAGGCCTGGTGCTTGCTGCCGACTCCCTGGTTTGGAAACCTGCCACCAAGCACATTCGACCCCATCCAGCAGTTCTGCCTGTAAAAATACAGCCACTTAAAGCAAGGGGTAAGAAGCACCATGCAGACCAGGAGAAGAAACACACAAAAACCCCTCCATCTCCTCCCCTCCTTGCAGCAGTCCAGACTTATCAACAGGATAAGTCTGTGCCTCTCTCCCAGTCTAGGATGCCCCAGCAGTGAAGAGAGAGGTCTGCCTGCTTGCTCTTCTCTGGACACAGCATGCTGGCTTCCTGAAGATACAGCACAGATGAGGCTTCCCTGGGAAAGCCAATCCATCCAAAGACTACTTGGGGACTGCCTTGAGCCAGCACCAATCATCCCAGCTCTCACTGCTTGCTCCTGGTTGGGCTGCCCATCAATGCAGTGGTGCAAGACAGAGTCACACAAAAGGTGTAAAGGTGGGAGGGAGGCTGGCTGGCTCAGAGCCCACATTAAGGCAGTAGAGGCCAAGCCAGCAGCTGTACCCTCAACTTACAGTGCTCTTTCAAACCAGTTGGGGCCCCAGGAACAGCTCCTCATCACTGAGTGACAGTTTGGCACCAGACAGCTGTTGCTCAGTCTGACACCAGTTAGTCTGGATTTACAATTCCCTATGTCCTTAGGCAACTCCTGGGTGAGTCTGCATGCCTTCCATGGTACAGATCTCCCAAAGTGCTGAGCAGCTCAGATGCTTCCTTACCATCTCTTCTGCTCCAGCTCCTACAAGTTCTATCATGACCAAATCCCTCTGCTAAGGAAGGTCATCACTCCTGTGAGCCACTCGTTGCTTCACAGACAGAGAAGGGGATGAACAATTAGAAAAGGAAGGGGACATCTAATTTTTGTACCTGCCCCAAGTCCCCTTTGCTACCATATAGACAAGGCCCCCAGCTGCTCAGCCCTTTTTGAGGAAAGAATGAGTTAATTTGGCATAAATACCTTGAAACATTCCCTATCACACATTGCAGTAAATAGGGCTGCATCTCACTATCTGTTGAGGATGTAACCCCGAAAAGCACAATGTTTAGCAATCTGACAGACAGTTATGCTATTTTTCCCTATCCTGTAGTAGAGAAGAACACGTGTACAGAGGAGTACAGGCTAGCAAGTCATACACGGTACACGTATGGGGCAACGGGGAAAGATCTAAATGCAAATATCAGGATGGGCAATATTAGATGACTGCTTTTCAGAATGGATCACAATCCACAGCCACTACCCCACTTTTGGGTCCTTCATTCTTGATTTGATTTTATCTGAGAATTTTAACAAGAGAAAATGCAACTGTTCAGACACAGGCAACGGGAATGCTCCATCGCACAAGGCTGATCTCAGGCAGCCAGTCTCAGATGGAGGTCCCTGCCTTTCCATCCGCCACAACACACATTCTATGCCTGTGCACTTCAGCTCTGTGCATTACTAAATCCTTCCTTTCTAATACTACTCGCTCAGAGAAAAATTGCTTGCTGTCCATATCTGACTGCTTCATCTAAGAAAGAGGCCATGGCAAGTGAAGAAAGGTATTGGATGGCGACCAACAGAGCTCCAAAACAGTAGCTAGAGATGCAGCTGGGCACTGCTCAACCATGCAGCACTCACCGTCTGTGCTGCAGCACAATTCTGCTGTCTTGCTACATCTTCCCTAATGTTCCAGAGGCCACATGATAGAGATGTATGTTTCTGCTGCTGCAGGAAGGTCATCCTTCACTTGTAGACCATGTAGCTAGGGGCCATACTAGCTGTAAGGATACTTGTTTTGGAGTAGGTTTGGGATAAATCAGGCTCTCTGGCAGTCCTCTGCCGCTGGTCTTTCTTTCATAGAAGCAAAGGCACCAAATGTGTTGCATTTGTCTCTCAAAGTCCAGTAAGACCCAATCACTGTATTCACCTTCACTATTTTTCCATTGTGCTGTTTCACAGGAAGCAAATTAGGCCAAACACCTCTGTCTCAAGTTAAACCCTGCATTTCAGTGCTGTAGAAACCATGGCAGATTCATTTTTTACAAAGCTCAACAACAACCCTACGCTGCTACAGAGCAAGACCTGTCCCTTATCACATGCTACTGCTCACTCTGTATTGCTGGAGAAGAAAACATCTGCTACAAATGCAAAGAATGTTCTCCAAGAGGAATTCACCACACAAAAATTGGAGTTACTACATACAGATCACCCAAGAGACAGGTCTTGAGCAAAGTATGCCATGATCTTGCCTTATCTTGAATTCTGTTAGGACAAAACTCTACAATATTAATTTTATCATCAATCACAACATGAGGTCCACAAATCCCTCTCTTGCCATTGTTGCACCTTTGTTTCCTTCCTGTTATGCCCTAACAGGGAGAGTCCAAAAACTACAGGAAAGTGATGGGTACCAGGTAAAGGAGGAGAGACCTCTCCCAGAAGTGTCTGGGAGGTCTGAGTTCCCTCTCACGTAACACAAAGAAAAATGCTTATCTGAACTGGACACTTGGCAAGAATCACCCTAAAACTGGGTAAAGGGGAAGATATCCTGGTATTGCTTCTATAAAGGGCATTACAGAGATCACTTAACCAAGCTTGTGAGGCCCCACTAAAAAAAGCCCAGAAGTCTCCTATCATCTCATCAGCACAATTCAGTGTAACCCAGATCAACAACAATACAGCACCTTCCTGGAATATTCAAGGATCATCTGAGTCAGCATGTGGCAAAACTGGACAGGTCTGAACAGGATTTGAGATACAGCTTTGTTTTGCTCTGAAGATTACTTGCCTCCACAGTTCAGTTTAGCCTGATCCTCACAAAGTGCTAAGACTAAGGGACTTCCTCACAGAAATGCCTAGGTCACCTCAACGCTGTCATCCAGTTCATACAGAGCTTGCTATGTTGAACTGTGAACTCAAAATTAATGTTACCTTGTAAAGTCTGTAGGTCCTAGGCCAGTTTCATACCCATCCTTAGGAGTTCAACCTAACCACAGCTAAAACCAGTAAGTAGGCATACTCAGTATACCTTTGGGAGAAGAACACATCTCCTTAGAATGACCACTGGGAAAAAAAGCAAATTTGAAATTAACCTTTTGGTTTAAACAACATCCTACTCAAGCACTCCAGCAGTCACAGCTCAGTAGGAACACAGCCTCCATCCACTGGCCACAGGCAAGTCACCCCTAACCACGGACCATGCATCAGTCTTAAACCACACTGCCACTGACCATGCTGGCAACCTGATCAGCACATTCGGAACAAAGCTTTAGCCAGGAAAATACCACAAGTACAATATGATTTCAGCCTCCAACAGGCTGCTGGGGCAGAATCATAAGCCCTCAAAGATGGTCCAGCTAAACGCTTCCAATGAAATTTCTCCCAAAGCCAACCAGCCAGTTATTTCACAGGTCTTGGAACCCCTCAACCTCAGTTCTTACATCTGGTTCCCAACAAAGAAACTGCTAGAGGACAACTCTCTCCTAGCTCTCAGCTGGAGCAAAAGCAGCATCCACACAGGTGATCTTCCCATTACAGGCTGTAAACTGCATCCACTCAACAGCTTCTAAAAATGCCAAGGCCTCCTCATCTTCTGTATGAGACAGCTCCTTCACACTGTGGTCACCAGAATCCCATCAGCTCTCCTGCTGTAGGCAAGGAGATGATCATATAGCAGATCAAGGAGGCAAGCTGAGATTCCTACAACCTAGTTGCGTTGCTTTCTCAGACCCACATGTTTTTAGCTAGTCAAAAGCACCAAAACATTGTTTGCAGCAGCAGGAGTTTGATTGTTATAATTGACACAGTAGTTTAAGGACTACCTCCCCACAAGCTGCTCCCTTAAATAGCACACCCTTAAATTGGCATCCCACAAGCTCACCTGAGAAGAAGTGACCTAATTTGGCACCAGCCAGCCTGCTTACTCTCCCACCTGCCCACATCTGTACAGCAAGCACAAGTACCACAAGCAAGGAGAGACAGCTAAAAGTAACTGATCATCTTGTATTCACCCCTTAGACCACAGTTTTCTTTACTTATCTGCAGAAGTTATTCTTCCTTTACTGAGGACAGCAGGAAAAAAAACAAAAATGAAAAAAAAAAGTACTCTAATGACTTATAAGAATTCAAACCCAACACAGACCTTTTCATTAAATACATTTTCTCCCTTCTCCCCCAGCAAATTCTTTTCAAGAGCCAAACACCCAGCAATTCACTAACCGGAGAACATGCTAGGCTACCACAGCTACCTGCTTATTAATACTGCAAATCCAACAAGACACCACAGCCCACAGGAGAATTACTTACCAGATGCACTCATATTTTGCTTTTAAAACAATACTCTATCCCAATGTCAAGTAACACGGTCACATCACCACCAAAAAGCAACAAAGATTCAGCACTGGCGGTGCTTTCCCACCATTCTCTCCAGAGATGCAAGAGGAGTAGGACCTTGCAATGTATCTATAAGTGCATCATGTACATGATACTGTTAGAGCGTTCTTTCACAGCCGACTTTTCAGTAACATTACATCTCAACCAAACTTACATGGGAAAACTTTTCACATGTGCTTTTTCAGAAAGAAGCACCATACCACCACAAGTGCAGGCATACAGCAGGAAGTAAAGCATGCTTCATCTGTGTCCAGAGCGTGCTGAAGCAAAAGACAAATCAGACTCATGTAGTCAATTTACTCCAGAGAGGGAAAAGCCTACACGAAAGTTTTACCCAGTCAGAGATCACTTAGCCAAGCTTGTGAGAAGCCCCACTAACAAAAAAATCCCAGCAGAAGTCTCCCATCATCTGGTAATCACAATTCAGTATAACCTAGATCAACAACAATGGCACTGACCATCTCTTCTACAGGTCACCTCCTGCAAAGACAAATTCCAGTAACTGTAAAAATAAAGAGCACAAACCAAAAAAAGGTAACACATTAAAGGCCAAGAACTCTGCTTTGCTTTACTAACCAAACTAACATAGTCCACTCAACCAAATCTTACTGGTTCCCTGGTTCAAGTCCTTCCAAGTCACTTCCCTTCCAAGTCCAGAAGCCCAAAGTCCAAAGACTCCTACAGGGAATGGGGCAGGGCAAGACAAGCTGTTAAGGAACAAACCAGAGAGTTTTCTTGTACCAAGCTGACATACCAAGAAACCATTCCTTTAGCAGAAATGTGTAGGAACTTTTTGGATAATGAAGAAGATTCCTTCAAACAGTGTTAAATATGCATGTTGCCATCCTAATTTCAAGTAATTTCAGCAAGTGCGGTATTAGGAGCCTTTGAAAAAAAAAAAAAAAAAAAGCCTCAAAACACAATCCACACAATACAAAGTAACCAGACACTGGAAGCAGCAGGACAACTTTAAGAAGGCAATTTAGCCTCAGTCTCTCTTCTGGCATGCAGAGTTGAGTTTGTTCCTCTTGGTCCTGTGTCATCCCGAGCCAGACCATCAGGCACGAGCCCAGATCTGCACTGGCTACTCCAGTTCTCCCCAAGGACTGGTTCCCACACCTGAACCCCACCAGACCCAGTCCCATGGCAGCCATCCATGCTGCACACCACACTGGCTGACTGGAAGACTCTGGCAATTTTTCTGCCGTCTCCAAGACCATGAAATGTTTGTTATCTCTTTCCCAGATGTGGTGTTTAAATTAGAGGATGTGCTACCACAGCCACCAAGCAAGAAGACCTCAAATGCTCACCATGCAACACATGGCTTAACATGAAGGAAATCTCTACAAGTCCCTGGTGGTAAACAGACTGTTTCTACACCATTACGTACAGCAAGTCACACCACTCAAGGTTGTCACTTTAGCAGCACAGAAATTGTTGGTAAGCTAAATCAGTATCAGTGCTAGATCTTCTCCATGTTCAGCAACTGATGCATTTTCTTCTCCTCCTGAATCACAGGGCCTTGTTCAGCTTTGTCCTGCCACCCAGATCACCCATGTCCAGTAGTCCCACTGTGATGAATGCCCTATTGCCTCTGATTACACCACAGTACCCTGCTGAAGCCACAACCTTCAGGAGAGCATGACAACAGCCCCAAAATAGCTACAGCATCTACTTTCAAAGTCAGGCAAAAAAGACTCCACCCTCAAATGAGGAAAATAAAAGGCTGCTAAATGCTAGCATCAGGCTCTATAACAAGCAGGTGTTGTTCTACTGCAGTTGTCTGTGGAAAAAAAACAACCAGCCCCTTACAATTTAATTACAAAGAACAATTAGATACCTGACATCAGCCTTTCATTGAGAGGCAGCTCAGATTTTGGAGCAACTTCTGAGCCCTTCTGACAAAGCCAGTCCCACCTGCTCCCTCCTCAGCTTGCACAGCACTTGACAGCATGACACATCATGAGACTTTCCAACTCCCCATCTCCTGACTCCATCCCAGACACCAAAGAGGTTCATGCTTGCTTTTGACTCCAATGCAGGGATAGTGAGCATAGTTCACTTCAAACCACATGAATAAAATGGCCTAGAATTAGCCCTGCTCTGGCCATGACACAGTCTCACTAGGGAACTATATGATGATACCTCCATCTGTACCCCTGAAGGTAACTGACATGTAATCCTTGCTTCTGCTCACCTTTGATGTGGGAGATGGGAGGAGTAGAGGCTTGTGATCTCCTCCCTGGTCTGCTAACTAAGGAAGGGGGCAGCAAGGCAGACGGGAGGTGTCTACTTCCTCTCCACAGGAAACCTCTTGCCAGCACTCCAGCATCCCTCAAAGCTTCCCAATAGCTTTGCAGCATCCTATTGAAGAGAGGCTGCTCAGCTCACATGCAGTATCTTTGCCTGTGGCTTTCTGTCTGTTGTCGCATTTTTAATCTGTGAAAACCCAGATCATCTTGTGACAGCATTTTGCCTGTTTTCTGCAACGGACAAAGCCCCTGCCTTTCTCATGGCTGCATTCATACAGGTAACTTCACAGGCAGACATTGAGGAAAACCACTGGTCAAACACAATCCCCCACACTCCAAATACCAAAAGGATCACTCATTGGACATCAGGACACCTTGTGCAGATCACAGTCTGGAAGAGCCTGGGGTGGCCTAAATCCAGCCCAGCGCAGGACAAGAGGAGACAGCAGCAGAGCAGTTAGCAGGTGCACATGAAGGCGAGCTTGAAAAATCCAGTCACATTTGTCCAAACAAAGCACACGTGTCTACTATCAGACAGATGGCAAACCACCTCCACCCCCCCAATCCCAAGTCACTTAATAGCTTATGGGACATGAACAACTTAAAAGCCCTTCAGTCCAGAGGCTAAAAGAACATCACATACCAAATCACAGCATTTCACAAAGCCTGCAACAACCCAGTTGAGGTCTCATTACCTTGGAATGGTGAACCATTTTTGTTGGTCACTCTGAGCAGAGCTACGACCTTCTTAGCCTGGCAAGGACACTTTTATTTACATACAGTACAGATGTAAAAGAAAAAAAAAATTCAACACACCACTTACCAGCCAAGCAGATGACTGCAGCCTCAAAGCACACAGATTCCAGCTCAGATTCCAATTCAGTTACTATTTCACCCAGCCACAAAACTGTTTCAAACATGAAAACTTCCTTAAAAGCACCCTATCAAGGCGTTTTATGCCACTTTTATTCACTACTTGTTTGCAATAAACCCTCAGAAGATTGAATCCAGAATCTCAATTCTTATTAACCATTTCTATGCACAGTAGCTTGTTCTTAAAGAATTTCTGTGTGTATTATCAATGGAAGTTATATAGTATGCACACGCAGGACTGAGAGGGAAGGGAAAGAGTGGAAAAGCAAGGATTAATCCTCATCTCATGAATAAGCAAGTCGCCTCTTTGAAGAGTATTCCAATGAAAATTTGGATGGCCAAAGAATGCACCATTGGTTTCATGAATGACGACACAGATTGTGCAACCAGACACACAGCCAGACTGCACTTCCATTTTTGAGCACAAATTTGGCAGTGTCTCCACGGAAATATTTCCCTTATTAAGGTCAACAGACTGCAAAGCAGTTCTTCAATGCAGTTCAAAAAAGACCACAGCCCTATTTAAGAATTATCAGCATTGTAACTGGCAGTTATTTCCACTGGAAGAGCTTGGAAAGAAACACACATCTCCCTTGCTACAAGTTTTCGTTAACATTAGACCCATCTCTTTCCTACACCCTGCTAAAAATGATGCCAACCACGATTCACTTGCATGAGCGCCAGCTTGGCAGCATGACTAAACACACACACCTCCTGATCAACAAAATCACGAGGAAAAAAAAAGAAAAAGTCTTCAGCTTCACGATTACCATTTAGGGGCTCCTAAACAGTCTTTCATTCATAGAGCAGAAATACGGCAAAGAATTTATCAGATTAAACGCATACATACAGGCCATACCAAGCCAAATAATGGTTCACATTTTTCATACAATCTGGGCCATTGCTGGGCTAGATTTAAGCATCATCCAAGAAGACAAGCAGGTTTTGCAATTAACTGCAGCCTTTAATTGCTCTTCAGCACTTCCACAGATCTGCTCTGCCTTTGAAATGCATTTGTCACCTCAACGTGCTCTTCCACCACCTAGACTCACATGGTATTTGTATTAAGACAGTCACCCCCTGCACCAAGGCAGGGCCACTTGGGATGCCAAGTCCTGTGCCCCTGGCAGCAAGGCCTGGCCTCTGCTCTGGAGGGCTTTAGAAAAGCTGCAACCCCCTTTCCACAGGCAGCATCACCCAGGAGGAGTCTGAGGGCCTGGCATGAGAGCCCCTGCTTCTCCCATGCCTAACGATGCACCGCTTACCTGCACCTCTCCTTCCTACCTCTAAGAAAATATATACGGCACAACCAAATCCAAAGGAAAAGGCTCTTTGATTTCAATGTGCCACTTATGCTTCCAGACCTGCTCCGACTGCCAGTGGTTAGCAAAGACAACAACTGTCTGCAGATAGCCTGGCTCCTCTTCACATTTCACTTTTACAGCACCATCTACTCACCAGGGAGGAAAGAAAAAAAAAAAAAGCATCAGCCACAAAACATTCACAACAAAAAATGAAAAAGATAAAAGAAAAAATAAGGTATGTGACTGCAGCTCTGAATTATCCACAAGCTAAACCTCCAGTAGCCATCCATCACACCTGCGCATACAGCTTGCTATCTTGGCTGACTTTGGTAGGGCTTTTTTTGTTTGGCTGGTTTTGGTTTGGGGCTGTGGTTTTCTTAGGAGTTTCATGGGTTTTTGGTCCTCAGGGTTTTTTCTGGTAAGCGGCTTACATTGTCCCAAGCATCAAGTAAGCAGCAAGACCACTCAGCAACTCACACAGCATGGGTTCACCCCCGCCAGTCCAATGGCTCTTACATAAGCTAGCAGAGTTAGAAAGAGACACAATCGATGGAGCTGGGACATGGGCTGAGGAGCAAACAGCACCTCCTTATTTTCAAGGTCCAGACAAAAACAAACAAACAAACCAACCAACCAGAAAAGAAAAAAAAAAAACAAGCAAAAAGCCACCAACAACCAAAACAAACACCCAAACACACGTTATAATTCACATTTGCCTCTGAACTTACTCAGCGTCACTGCTTGCTTTAATTCAAATCCTACTCTGGTTCCCTCATATTTTCAACATACTTCCAACGTGGGGCTGTGCGCTTGTGTGTATAAAAAGGACATTTCTACAGTGCTGCTTAGAGTTCAGGGAGCATTTTGATCTCACAAAGATTTACACAGCAAAGCACCTTTCCCATGGCCCCCACCCGCCCCAGAGCAAACGCAGCAGCAGCGGAGGGAGGACACAGATTAGGAGACAGCACCTGCATGCATCACACACAAAGTAGAACAGATGCTGCTGGAAAACACCACCGATACAGACATTACTTTAGAGGCGACAGTTTTAAAAAGCACCACTAGTCATATTTCAGAGAGGGAAAATAATGCTTTTTTCATTAGATGAAGGAGTAGAGAGGAAGGAATACAACTGCTCTCAAGAACAGCTTCTAAAGGCGCAGTCTGGTAATCACTTCTAGGTGAGACACTTAAACAAAGAAGATGGAGTATCCCTCTCTCTTCAAGGAGGAATTCTTCTTCCCATATGAGAAAGTGCTTTTTATACAGGGCTTTGGAGACCAACACATCCATTGTCTACCAGCAGGAGCGTTCCTGCATTCAGACAGGCTGCAGCACAGGCCAGGTTTTTGGGGGTGGAGGGTGGAAGGGGGGGGAGGACGGGACACCTGCAGTCTTTCAGGCTTCTCTGTCTGCCTTTACAAATAGCCCCAAGGCAGGGGGAGGTGCAGGGTAAAGGGAATTAGGAAAAGAACACAGCGTCATTCAAAGGAATAAAACCGGGAGAAGGACAGGTCAGGGCCTTTGCAACAATGGCACCGCCAGTGCCCGGGGCCAAAACCCAAAGAGCAGAGAGAACAGGCACAGACAAAGGGGGATGCAATACCCCCCTCATCTCAGAATAGGGTTATTTTAAGCCTGTCTCCTTGGAGCTACCCTAATATTTTCTCTCATGACTCAAGTCGCCAGGGAAGGGAGTAAGAGCAGAGGAGACAAAAAAAAAAAGAAAAGAGACAGAGCTAAGACTGACACGATAAAACTCCCTTCTAGAAGGGGCAAAGCTCCAGAAGGGCCGACAGGCAAGGTGTGCCGTGTCTTACCTGGAAAAGTGTGGGGGTTGGGTGACCCTCTTTTAAGGCACTTTGAACAGAGGACGTGCACAGTGTAGTACAGGCCTGGCCATTCCTGGAGCAGGACATTCAGTTCTTCCACTAAAGGGGTAATAGCTTGCCAAGCTGTCCAGATATTGGGTAGGGACGCATGACTAGCGATAGACAGAGTATCTGGCTGCAGAGCTCCCCTGGCAGGCCGGTAGCTCACCACCACGGGCACCTTTCCCCGGTAGGCATAGATCTGGTATTTGCCATCTGACCGCTGAACCACGTGGCTGTTAATCTGGACGCTGTAGCGTGCAAACAAGCCGGGTGGGAAAATGAATGGAAAGCTATATTCAATCTGCAGCTGCTCGACCACGAAGGACTGTCCGCTCAGATTGGCGCCGTTGATCCATGCCTCCGCATGGGGCACCTCGTTTTTCACGTAGCAGGGAAACTTGTACCAAGCGGCTGCCCCATTCAGGGGCTTGCATTTGGGTTTGTTGACACAGTAACAGAGCCCCATCTTCTCCAGCAGCTCCAGAATGAGCTGCAGATCCTCCCGGCTCTGGATGTGGGGCTTAAGAAGAAGACGGATAACGTGGGCAGGGAGGAGGCCGTGCAGCAAGAAGCCCTCCACGTAATGGTGGAGCTGAGTGGCCCTCAGTTCATCAATGTGAGTGTCACTGAGCAGTTTCTGGAGCAGCACAGTGGCATCCCGCTGGCAGAAGACGTTAAGGATGTCAATGAGCCGTGGCAGGTTGTGGAACACGTACTCCCGCAAGGTGAGGTGCTCCTCAAAGTAGAGCAGCTTCCCACTCTCATGCAGGTAGGACAGGGCACTCTGGAGCCGATCCTCTGTTAGGCCTGCCTGCAAGCCCAACCGGGCAGAGTCCCACCAGCTAAGCCACAGTTGCTGAGCTTGTGGCTGGAAGTGCAGCTCCTCCAGCACTTGCCAGGATCTGGGCAACACCCGATGCAGGTTTGGGAAGATATCCCGGTGCTCAGCCACCGACAGGAGCTTGTCTCGCAGGCGACGCACTTGGCAACGGTCCCAGCAGCTGAAAGGCAGCACTGGAGAGAGGATCTGTGGGCGGTGGTTAAGAAGGTACTGAAACTGGGCTTTCTTTCGCCGCAAGTTCTTGTCCGAGACCCCATAAAAGGCAGTGTGTGGGCTGGAGCAGCGCAGGTCGAAGTCCTGTCCCAGAGCCTCATCCACCTGCTGGACCAAGCTCTGAAGTCCCTCAGCATCCCTCTTCTCCTGCTGAGCAATCTGGTGATGGATATCCAGGCACTTCTCTTCCAACTCCCGCTCTGCACAGAGGTCAGCATGGGTTCCCACCATGCACACCACAGCATGGGGCACCTTGGAACCGAGCCAGTGCAAGAAATAGCCCACAGAGGGGTAGAAGTGCTGAGGGACATAGGCACTCAAATTCACCACCAGCACATACAGGGCTCCAGGAGAGAGGAAGAAAGACTGGATCACATCATAGCTTGGGTCCCCCGCCAGCTCGTACACAATGAATGTCAGGCCCCTCTCTGCATCCGCTGTCCAGTCCATCACCTCAATGCCCTTGCTGCCTCCTGACAGTCCCAGTCCTGATGGTACTTGCTGGGCATTTGGTGGCAATGACGGTGCAGGGCGCAGTGCTTCCCCTTTCACTCGTCGAGAGGGCACGTGAGGAGGGACGTCCTGCCACTCAAGGGGGATATGTTCCAGCTGCTGCTGCACATCAGGAACCCGTGCTGAAGAAGCATCCTGAGGCTCTAGGCAGGGGCAACACCCAGCTGGCACTCTCCCACTGTCCTCCTGCTGCCCAGGGCAGCCTCTAGGCTGGGTGCTCCCTGCCTCCAGACTTCCCACATCCTCCCTCTGCCCATCCTCCTCCATGAGGCATCGTCTCAGTAGGGTCTTTCCCGCATCTTTCAGGCCCATGAGGACCAGCTTGAGGCGAGGTTTGAGGGCAGGCTGGGAGTGGGCCAGCTCCTGCTGGTACGCAGCAATGTAGGGGATGCCTTTCATGCACACCTCGTAGGGCGGCTGGATGAGAGGGTTGTCTTTGATCTTCCACAGGGTGACTCGGGAAAGCTGCCCGAAGCCCTCAGGCAGGATGGCAATCTGGTTGCCTTGCAAGACCAGCTCCTCCAGGCTGTGGAGGAGCACGATGGAGTCAGGCAGGTAGCGGATGCGGTTGTTGTCCAGCCAGAGGGTGCGCAGCTGGTGCAGCTGGCAGAGGCGAGGGGGCAGCAGGGTGAGCTGGTTGCGGCTCAGGTAGAGCTCCTCCAGGCTGGGCAGCGCCAAGATAGCAGCGGGGAACTCCCCCAGCAGATTGGAGGAGAGGTTCAGCATCTTGAGCCGCTGCAAGCTGCCGAAGCCAGCGGGCAGGGCCTGCAGCCGGTTGCCGTCCAGCATGAGGCTCTCGAGGGCGCTCAGCTGGCAGAGGCCCTCGGGCAGGGCCGCCAGCCCGGTGCCGCTCAGCCAGAGGACCTTGAGGCGGCGGAGGGCAGCGATGCCCTCGGGCAGGGCCCCGAGGTGGCGGTTGCCAGAGCAGTCCAGCTCCTCCAGGGCGGTCAGCTCCAGCAGCGGGGCGGGGAAGGAGGGCAGCAGGTTGTGGTCCACGTCGAGGGCGCGGAGGTGCCGCAGGCGGCCCAGGCCCTCGGGCAGGCGGCGCAGGCGGTTGAAGCTGAGGTCGA
>VZZY01020164.1:184678-239893 GCA_013400335.1 Eurystomus gularis | reverse complement strand
ATGCTGGCACCACAGTGGGCAGTGGAGGAGCTGGGCCCCCAGGAACCTATGGCAGGACTGTCTGGAAGAAGACTTGTGAGGGGATGTTGCCGAGTTCAGGGTTGGCCTGTGTGATCAGGCAACTGATGGCAGCATAAAATAATGATGGCTGAACCAGCACAACAGTACTTGACTTCTCCCTAGCTCAGTCTGATTTTTCCAGATGTCCTTTTTGGCAGCAGTACCAGGCAGTTAAGTTACTTTTACAGTAATAGGGAAGGACAACTTCCCTAATTCTAGTTTCTTGTAAAAACCAGTGGCTTGAGGTTTCTCGTTTCAAAGTTGCCTTTATTTCCTTTCTCATGGCAGAAGGAAGATAAAAGGGGTGACTTCGGAGAGCATTCAGAATCCTTAGCATATATGTGAGCTGGGGATATGGTGAGAATGAAAATCTTTGTAATCAATGGCTTTAAAAGCTTTGAATAGATCGAAATCTGTTGCTCGAAGTTGGAGGCATCTGTCCATTATCCACTTCCAGATAAAACGTGCATGGCCACGTCAAGTTGAAGTAACAGTGTTATTCCGAGTTTCTTTATCTGGGATGTCTGAATTGTCAATTGACCTGAGTGAGGGGGAATCTGTTCTTTAGCTCTGTGTTGAAATGTCAGCTTGTGTGCTGAATAAATCTGACATGCTTTAGTTAGCTATTAATAAGGCAGAAATTACTGTTGAGGCCATATCAGGATGATAGAGACCTCTCTTGCAAGCAAGAAGAGGTTGAACAAAGGATCATTTTGCTTTCATCCTCCAATGAAACTGTTATTTTAGCAGAGCCTTTCCTGAAATTATGAATGTCTTTGAGGATGTGTGGTGTTCAGCTTTTCTTTGCAAGTGATTTGAGGGATTTTTTGATGGAAGTTCTTGTGCTTGGAAAGAGGAAAACTCAGTAGTCTCAACTGCTCCATAGATTGCAGGATATCTGGGGCTCTGGTACCAGTGCAGGCTTTGGATATTGTCCAGCAGTACCCAAGAATTGGAGTAAGCAGCAGATTCTAAAGACTTGAAAGTGATTGAATGACCTTAAAATACAAAAAAGAAATTAAGCGGCAATATCAATGTATTCATGGCTTTTGTGTTCAGTTTGTTTTTCAATGAAAACTGGCTTGCTTATAGCTAAAAACACTGAAATTTAAAAAAGGCAGATGTGCTAAGCACTAATAAAGGTATGTTTGGTGCAAGGTTTTATCCATACTAGAGGCCAAAAGCAGATGTCTAAGGAAGAGTTATACACTTGGCCTCTTAATGTATGATACTTCTCTGAGTACTTCTTCCTGCAGTTTGTTGCTCAACAACTGTTTGAGCAAGACCCAGTTGCTACATGTTAGTAGAAGCTCATCCTGTGGTCAGGAGTTCAGTAAATAATTGGATTGTGAATTTGTATTAAAAGTAACTTGTTTCCTCTTATATTTCCCCCCCTCTTCACTGGGATATCCTGTGTTCTGCTTAATGGTTCTCTTCTTCAAACAGCATTAAATGAGACAAACTATTCCACTCCCTTGCCTTTCCACTGCACTCCCTGATCTGAAGATGTGTTGCCTCTTTTCCTTGAAAACGATCTTGGCTCTCATTGTTGATTTCACAGGATTATGAACATATTCACTATATTATATGCCCCTCACTAGCTGAAAAATTGTTATGCTTATGCTGTCTCTTCTTGTAAACTAGCTTGATGATCCTGCATTTGGTGATGATGTTGTCACATGGTTGGCAAAATACCTTTTTAACCAGCATAACCAAATGATTTCTGGGGTTATGTGGAAGGTAGATTTTACCCTTGGGGAATGATATTGACTTTTCTGTTGGATGATTTCAGTCTATGTGATAACGTGTCACATTGTAGGTGTACTTTGCGTAGAGTAGAGTGGGACTTTACTCTCAGCCTATGTATTTTCTGTGAATCATTGTGGTTTGCGGGGGCGGGGTTGGGGGAAGGAGCAGAGAGAGGGATGCCTGTATTCCTCCATTGCTTGAAGCAGATCAGCAGTGGTGCTTCCGTGGCTCTTTCTTTGTGTGTCATTCTCTATTTATAGTATACCAAGGTCGGCTTTCCAAGTCTTTTCTACTTTTAATATGCCTAGATGGGGAGGACTCCTGTGACCTTTGAAATCTCATCTTTTTCCCAGACCCAGCAAGAATTTGTTGGAGCTAGCTTGGTGATGGACTTGCTGCCTCACTTCTGAAACAAGGTTTAGCTTTACAAAAGGGTATTTATGAGTTTGCTGCTGACACCTTGATTCATATGTTTTTAGGCCTAGTCCTTGTTGATAAATCATTAGTGATAGCACCTCTTTTAGAAGAGACTAGGTGGGTTGACCTGATAGAAGTAAGCTGAGTCCTAGCCAATTTCTTTGTATAGCCATGCCCATAAGCTTGTCCAGTTCCACACCCATTTAACGAGAAGCTTAACTTTTTTTTTTGATCATGAAGTTAGGTGCTCAAGTTCTTAGGCTGCTCTTTTTAGTGTTTAACTCAAGGTTATAGAGAGTACTAATAGTAATTGCTGAACTGTGGCTTAATGCCCACTTCTGTATTGAGGAAGAGATAGAGGTCTCCAGAGTGCCTTTTGGAAGGTGTGGAGTTGGGATCACAGGGTGAAGTGCTATTGGTGTTATCAGCCCAAACTCAGGCTTGGAGAAACCTGATTTAAGATGACTTGTTAGAGCATCAGTGATATTCCTTGTTTTCTTTCTGCTTGGGTCTGTAATAATGGCAAAAAGCAGTTCTGGGAAAGTAATTTTCTGTAAGCGTGTTTTTGATATCACTAGTTGGAAGGCTAACACATAACTAGTCTTTGGAAAATTTATGGAGTACGCAGCTTTAATCGTGAAGGCAGAGGGATCTCACTTGGTTTGGAAAATAGTCAGTGGTCAGAGTTTAAGAGAGCTGATCAAGTGGATTTGTCAACTAGCAAGCTGCTAATCATAAAGTGCAAGCTGCTTCAATGTGTGAGGTAAGCAACTGAGGCAGAACTAACATAACTAGCTGTGGAGTGTTTCTTGAGGGAGAGCCAGGAATCTCCAAGAAGTAGTTGGCAACTTACTACACACTTCCGTGAGATGCAGAGAGGCCTGAGTTGACCCCTCCACCTGTGGTGCAAGGTACAAGAAGTTGGCTTCAATTGCCCTGGAAGGCCTTGCTTGAAATGACTCTGACTCATTTTGTTGTGGTTGTCTGATATATCCTTGCCATAGGAGAGATGTCTGACCTTACTCAAACAGTTGTTTGTAAAGCTAAGTCACTGATTAATTCTGTCTTGTGCAACTTAAAGCAGGGTTAATAACAGTTTTCAGCTGGGCTCATACGGAAGAGTACAGATTGTGTAGTCAGTTAGGAGACATCCTGGCAGCCTTACAGGCCCTGAGCCTGCAAAATGCGGACATTTTTGGCGTAAGAAGTTGAGTTCATAAATTACTGGCCTTGACTTCGGAGTTCTTTCTTTTATGCTTTTGTAGCATTGGTAGTACCTGAACTCTGTTAGTGTCACAAGTGCATTACTTCCTAGGAAGTTTCAGCTTGCGTTCTTTGTGGCTGGTAACTTGTTCTTTTGAACAGTCTTGCAATACTTTGTGCAATGTATTGCATCTCCTTCCCATTTACAGTCTTTTGAAGGAGTTTGCAAGAAATATAAATGCAAAATCTGAGACCTTCTGTAATACTGAACCAGCTGCCTTTTTCCCAGCTTGAAGGCTCTTCAGTTTACTTAAATTACTCAGTTTAATTGTGTTCTACATAGTGAAGAAGTGCTGGTGGCTTCTGGAAGGCCTACCTTCAGGGAAAAATCTGTTCCCAGAATGTGCAGTACTAAATCCAAGAGGTGTACGATGACTTCGCTTGAAATTCTTTGACCCTTTGCTTATGGTTTAAGACCATTCTCAAAAGGCTGTGTGTCTCTAAGATGTGTGCTTCTCCAAGGGCTTGTATTCTCATATCAGCAATGCTTAATGCTCTAACAATTACATTTAAGAGCATCTCTCTTGCTTTGCGTAAGATCCCAGCAATACCTGCAGGCGTGCTTAGCGTGTGATTATACACTTTGGTAAAGTTTAACTCCTTTTTGAGTGAATGTATTCTTAAGAGCAAGCAGGCGAAAGAAGGAAAAACACCTCATGAGAGCTGGAAGTTTTCCACGTGCTAAGTTAAACTCTGTACATAGCAGCAGCTTTGCGGAGGTTGGCATTGGCATTTGCAGAAGAAGTTCATGCTCTGCTGTGATCAAGTGACCTTAGCTGGGCAGTGGGTGAAACAGTACAGCTGTACTTAAACCAGTCAAACTGACTATTTGATGTATTGTACTCACTGGGGAAAGCATTCTTCCCATTCAAGTGGGAAGTACATATATTTATTTCATTGTTTTTTTACTAAAGTTTCCGAAAACAAGTCTTGAAATTGTGCAATGAATTATGTGGCTTCTGGGAGTATTAGTAATTAAGTATCTGTAAACTGTTACAGTCTGAAAGCTTGTGACTAACTGAATGCAGGTTTAACATACAAGCCCTAACCAGGGCATGTAACAGAGGGGATCAGCTGATGCTCCTGTTGCTTTCCTTGCATCGCTTCTCTCATCAGTCATTCAACCTGCTTACCCTGTTGCCTCTTGTGACTTAGGTTCAAGGCCACAAGAAGAGATGGGACAGGACAAGCTTGCGGGCATTCTACTGAATGTGAAGTGGAGGAGTAGGACAGGTCTTCTTGGCAGTATTAGTAAACATTTGGTGATGACTCTGTGTTGTCTTGTCTGACAGCATTTAGAATTTTTATTTAGCTTAATTGTCAAGCTGCCAATTTACTATCTAAAGCCTTTTTTTTTCCACTTTCATCCTAAAGTGACAAGTATGAATTGGAAAAAGGCAAGAATACAGCATTGGCAAAGAACTAGTTAAGTGGCATTTTCCCTGAATTGTCTGCCTGCCTCTTGATATATGTCAAGTGATCACAGCTATGTCTATCTCCTGGCTTTTGCCAAGCCTGAGTATTCAACTATTTCTGAGATAACTGGAGAAATGAAGAGCTTGTCAGTAAGAGACTGTCAGTCACTCTGAATTTTTGTCTTTTCTTTGGTTTGACTAATAAGTGTTTCACCCCTAAATTTTAGATGTTTGCTTGCTACTGCCCCTTTGTAATAGGATTATTGCTTCCTTTCTCTCCTGGACAATGTTTTATGAGGTACTGAAACTTGCCTGAAACTTCTAAATTGTGCAAAGAAGCTAAAATGAGGGCAAAGCTTGTGCATTTTACCTGTATGAAATTGCCCAAGCTAATAAGGGACCCAGACTGTGAGTGTGCTTTGGAAGCTGGCAGGTGAAGCTCATCATAACAAGTGTGCATGCTGGGCCTTCAAATGTCACTGTCCTCCATAGTTACCCTGATTTTGGATGTTTTCTATAGGAACATTCTATTTGATTGTCTTTTGGGATTTTCGATTACAGGTCCTTTCTTGGTAACTCTTCCTTGGACTTTGTAAATAAGAGTTGTACTGGAAATATACAAGAGCAGGATTTTTAAAGTCATCCTAAATGACATCACCTCAGTTTCTTCAGTTTAAAATGAATTATGGCTACTTCTTCTGTCAGGTGCCTTGTTTTTTACAAAAGGTGACCTTGACACTGCAGGAGTTTCAGTAATTATAACTGCTTTGTCAGGTTAGGATGTGTGCTCATTTTAAAGACTTTCTGGCATTTTGTCAATTCAAATGTTTACAGGTTTGCCTGTGGTGGTGGGAGGGGAAGCTATTCCCATGATTGGTTACTTTTTCTCTGAAAGATGGATGATCTAGTGGGATAAAATCACTGTAACCTTTACTGTGCATTTTGAAGACTGAACAGAATAGCTAATTCACCAAAACCTGTGAAGTGTTTATTGCTGGCATTTCCAAAGATACCTTTATTAATGACCCCATGTCCAGCAAGACCTTGAAGAAGTATGCGTTTGGTCCTGAAAAATCACACTGAACAATTTGAAGAGGAATCTGTGTTTTCAGGCACCGTCAGGTTGTTTTTCCTCTGGAGAAGAGAATTACGCATAAAGCAAATGCTCATGCAGTTTCAGCACTGGTTTTATTAGTTCACTCTATAAAAACTGAAGGCTAATAAAATCTGTTGATTTACTGTTCAGTTGAAAGCATCCTTTTCTAAATTTTGTCTTGCTCAATTTTGCTTTGCCAGTCAGATGAACAATATAAATGTGGGAACTTCAAGGGCTTGCTTCTTGGTATTTATGCCCCAGGCCTGTTAGCTTTGCTGTGGGACCAGATACCCTTTGTTTGCTGTTGTACCTGTTTAAGGTGTTGTCTTCTGTTTGAAGACTTAGAGGTGCTGTTCCTTGAATGTTTTATAATGAAGCAAACAAAATTAGTTTTCATGCTGGAAGCTGCAGTGATTTACAGTAGCAGTGGCCTTGTTGACAGTTCAGTAAGAAAAATGTGTCTTCTGGTAGCAGTTTTGTCATAATAAGTATTGCTTTTAATAATATCAGTTTTGATTAGCACACTTGGTGTAATTTCTAACATGAAGTGATCAGTATATAATGTACCAGCAGAAAGCTTCATCTGCACTGATGGACTGAAATTGGATTGCTGAGTGGGGAGCCAGTCTGGTTGTGGGCCCCTCCCTGCAGCTGGTATGGCTCAGCAGCTTGTGGAGCAGCTGCTGAACTGCTGTTTAGCCCACTTTGGTATCTGCTCAGCATGCTAACTTGTAATTTGTAGTGGTCCAGCATCTGTGCTGCAAGCAGCTGAGGTCTCTGCAGTGGGGATGGGGGAATCCTTACAGCTATCCAAAAGTGACCAGGCCGTGCTTGTTAATGGGAGCCCTTGAGCTACATTACCATACAGGACTGAGGTATGAACTGCTGCAGTCTCTCCTAGAGGTGAGCGTCTCTGTGGGTATCCATAATGTCTTCCCCAGGTTGTTCTTCCATCTGCTTGCTTGTGTCTCAAACAAGAAGGCTTCTTTAGGCAGAAATAAAGATATTGTTAAACTGTCATCAAAACTCTAAAACCATGGTAAACCTTGGTAAAAGGGGCTTTTTGTTTTGGCTCTGCCTGCATTAACTGTAGCATTAGTCAACTTCTAGAAAACTTCTTTGAGAAGGGGTGTTGAGAGACTGTGCTTCACTGAAGAGACAGTGTAAATTCCTGGAGAATGACTAGCCTGCAGCTTGACTGAAAGCTGGACGGGGAGTTACAACATTAGGCTTAAATGGATAAGCTAGTGTAGATGCAAAGCTGCTATATCTGGCTTAGATGTCTCACCGTATGGACTAGGGGGCAGAAGCATGTTAATTTGTTAATTCTGCACAGTAAGTCTGCATAGCTGTAAGTAGTGTACTACTCTGGCAAAAAGGAGGATTAATTAATTGAAATAGAGGTCCTGTCTGGGGACTGCAACACTGAGGTAAAAGGTTCTGAGTTGAGTAGTCTTCATGCATGAGTTGTTGCCTGTCACAAGAGGTACCGACTTTTGAGAACCATTTCTGTTACTGTTTCAAGTAGCATTTTGCTGCAGCTGAGTTACATGGTCACCTGGGGGAGAACTGATGCCTTCCTTGTTGCTGCCCTTCTGCTTGGTGTTTGCCTTGTAGAAGGGAAATAATGTCTAGTTTGTTTTTGATCTGTGATCTGTGGAGTCAGTATGATCTGTAAGCTACCAGTCAGCACCACCGATGGAATTTCACTTGCTGCAGCATTTAATTCAGCTGTTTCATAAACATAGTTCATATACTTGGGATTCTTTGTACTTAAGCTGATTGGTATCCATGATTACCAGAAGACCCAATAACTCTTAAAGTGATAGTCTCTTAAAATCTTCAGTGATACTGCTTTTAGGCCTGAGGTTTATAAGACATGTAATCCAATCTTTGAGATGCAACCTAGTACAAAAATACTTATGTTTTAGTTCAAACCGTCCCTCTTGAGCCTGACTTTTTTTCATATAATTGCTGTGATTGGAAAGGACCTTTAAGATCGAGTCCAACCATTATCTGTCTCTACCAGGCCACTTGTTTCTGTCCTGTAAGGCAGTGGTCTCCAAAGTGGAGCATGCAGAATATTTCATTGAGGTGCAGGAAGAAAATATATTCTGTACCATTAGCAAATGTAATAGAAATTTAAAACCAGTGTTTATTACATCTTTGTCTTGGCTTTTTAAAATTTCTAATTTTTTGTATGTTATGATAGTGCAGTAGCACATGTATATGAATTATAAATATATTGGGGGTACGTGCTCAAAAAACTTCTACTGATAAGGATATGTGATCAAAAAAGTTTGGAGACTGCTACTCTAAGGGATTTGGGGCAATAGGAGGCACATTTGGGCACTAGAACCTTTCCAGGTTCGTTGTGGGCAACAAGCTAAAGATGTCTGGGCCTGGCATGCTGATGGAGGATTTTGAAGTGTATTAGTTTAATGATGCTAGCTTTATGATGATGTTTTCCCTGGCTATAACAGACTGCATTCCTAGGCCAAAACCTTCCTGAGGCATTATTTCCAAGATGAGGTCTCAGTTCTACTTATCGGTAGCTTCTCAATCTGTCAGTTTGTCAGTTGGAGGTAGTCGGACTCTTTGTGAAAGAGCAAGAATGTAGTTTGGGTTGAGAGAAGGTTGTTCTGCTTGAGCACTGAAAGTGTCCTTCAGTGTTTATTAATAGGAGGTCTTCTACAAGGTGAAGACCTATATCAAGACATAGTATGTAAGATGCTTGCTTTAGGTATGTACAGATTATACTCAATTTTTCAAATTCATAATAAGCTTTTCTTGAAAAAGAATGGCAAGCCTGTTGGGGAACTTCTTCCAGAGGTGCAGTGGCAGTTGGTCAGGCTAATTATAGTACAGCACTGTTCACATCTGTCAGGAGTGTTAAGTGCATCTTGCAACTTTGGTTTGAGCAGGTGAATATATACTTACTTTATGGTAAAATGAACCAAAAAGTAGAAGCGGTACATGAATAAAATTGCTTGACTGTACGCTGGACTGAGAGTAAACAGTTCTAAATATTAAATCATGTTGTTTTACCAGAGAAATGAACAGAAATACGTTCTCTTGCAGGTTTTGGAAGGAAGGATGTTGTAGAGCACTTGCTACAGACAGGAGCCAATGTTCATGCTCGTGACGACGGAGGACTGATACCCCTTCACAACGCCTGCTCTTTTGGTCATGCTGAAGTGGTTAGTCTGTTACTGTGTCAAGGGGCAGACCCAAATGCTAGAGACAATTGGAACTACACTCCTTTGCATGAGGCTGCTATCAAGGGGAAGATAGATGTGTGTATTGGTAAGTGTCTGTCACTTCTTTTATTGAAACTTTACTAGATACATGTTTTATGCAGTTGTAATTCTTAATGTTCTTAAAAGGTAACTTCTTTTAAACTAGAAGGTAGGTATAGTGCTGGTCATTTAAGACTAACTTTTTCATGGTGTATAATACAAGCTTTGCTGAACTTGTGTCTGAAAAACTAACCTGGGAAGGTTGGTTCAAGTCTTCTGCTCTGTTAAATGACAATATTCAAAATCTGAATATGGAAGTTTGTCTTTCCTGGTCGCTCTCAAGAAAACTAGCCTTACTAGATAAAATCTTTGCTTTTTGGGCTGCTCAGCGCTATGTCTTAGTTGTTAACCTTTCATTCTATACAGTATGGGGAAACATCTCATAAGTCCTTTGGAGCTTTCTAATACACATTACCAGGACACCATTGTTCACAGTGGTTATATATCTTCAGTGTTTGTGTAGTAGCCTAGAGCCAAAGCAATTTCAAATAAAATTGAACACTTCAATTTAAATGTGTCTAGAACATATAAAGAGCTTTTCAGCCAGGAAGTCTTTAACTTTTGTGTTTTTTCTCAGTGTACTTAGTGTTACTTTTTCTAAATAGGAACTGCTGTTTTTATTTTCATATTTTACACTCAGTTCCTTGAACTTATTTATTAATTCTGGTTCTTCTCACACCTACAAACTTGAAAAAAATGGTCTTATCAACACTGTTTTGTATCAAATGTGGAAAGCAAGGCTTGATTTTTAGGAACTAGAGTTAAGATTATGAACATAAGATTATTCTATGTGCTGTCCAGATAGCAAGACATAATGTTCAGACTTTCAGGTAACGTCTATTTGCTTAAAGACTTATTACATAAAATTCCTGCAAAGAAAGCTACAAAAACCTATAGGACACATTCTTGCATTAGTTTTATTGCAATACTTATGTCACTACTTAAAAAAAACCACCAAAAATTGAGGGAAAGAAAATTGGAGGAAACACCAAAATGTAATTTTTCAGTCTCTTCTTTTTACAAGGGATGTGATGGGCTTCATTAATTTAATTTCTCTGTGCAAAACATATAGAGAATATTCTACAGATGCTACTGAGTATAGTTGATTACGCAGTACTGTGGGAAGAGATCCCTTCATATAGTAGATCCCAGTAACAGTTTGCTGTGACAGTGGTGAATGGAAAAGTAAGCTTAATTCCAGTTAAGTAACTGGAGTTGTGTATGTGACTTAAAGTAATTACTTTGGTCTGTTCAGTGCAGAGCCTGCCTGGCTTTGGGAGCTGCTGACTAAAAATGCAAACTAAATGGGAGAAGGCTGACTGCAAGAAGCTGAGGAGAAAAATGACCTGTAAAGGAGGACTGGATTTGTTTGCCTTGGAAAAGATTTGTCTTGCTCAGTCTTTTAAAACCTTGTCACAGAGCAGGAGGGAGTGCAGCAGCACGCCTTTGTGTTCATATGTAACAGGGTGAAAGAAGATTGCAACAGAAGATTTTAGGATTTGGAGGGGCAGCATGAATAGTGTTGCTTTGGGTGGTTTGTCTAAAGACATTGTGGTCCTCTTTGGAGGAGATTGGGCAGGTCAGATCGAGGCAGGATGTTATGTGGTACATCCATTTTCATGTACAATACTGGCAGTAATTTGAGATTATTTAGGTCTGATTTTCATAAGCAAGGAACTCATGATACCTTTAAAGGTATACTCCAGCAAGAAGTTGTGGGCTTGGTGAAAGGAAGTACAGAATCAAATGTGTGGTTTGTATCACACAGAACTTCATTGTGTTCCATGCACAGATTAGATCTGTGACTCTAAATGTTAGATATTAGACTAAGGGGATGATCCTTAAATATTCACCAGATGGGACAGATCAAATCCCAAAGCTCTTATTCTGTCTGCCGGAGTTGTAGCGTTCCTCAGAAGCACTGAGCAGGGCTTCAGAACTAGATGCAGTTTTCCTTACAAAGCTACTTGTGACAGATTGGAGTCTGAGAATTAAAAAAAACAAAAAAAACCCCAACCAAACAAACCCCAAAAACCCAAGAATGACGCTGTTGTGCTCAGTTTAGTTACTGATGTGGATGTATGTTGAGCTTCAGTTAGGTATTTGATCTGTCAACATGAGAGTTATTACTGAAGGTAGTGTCACCAGCCACTAGATTTAATATGTACTGTAGAATGATGCTTCTTTGAGATTTAGTTGATTCCATAAAACTGCTAGGACATGAACGTAGACCAAGTAGGCTATTCTTTTGTGTTGGCAGTGAGTTTGTTTGGAATTTATATCTAGTAGGCAAGCATGTTGTGCCGTTTTTGGCAAGTTCCTGTTTCTTTTCAATGGTTTTATGTATAATTTTTATATTAAGGTCTTCAGCTTTTCTGTCATGAAGTCTTTTGAAGGAACACGTTGTACATGGGGATAAGGGAGCAATGATTGCTTAGGGCATGAATTCTGACTAGGAATACTTGAATAACTTTTTGGAATATATTGTATAGTACTGCTATTTACACAATGAGTGTAGATTGGTACAACAGATATGATGGGGAAAAAATGGCCTGTAAAAAGAAAAAACAATCGCATTCTTGGAATGCTCCTTTTTAAGCAAGTCATGCTTTTTAAAAAGCATTAACTGAAAAACAGTCTCCAGAAATCACGACATAATCTAGAATTTCTTGCTGAACTTAGATATCTGTCTGAAAAGCACTAGACTGTAGAACTGGTCATCTGACCTCATTTTTGGCTACCTGTTCTTGGCATCTTCTTACAAAGGATGCAATGGGAGAGAATTTTCCAGTTTATTTTCTCCCCTTCTGTGCCACTCCAGTCTGCATCTTTTCGTTATCATATCTAGCACAGCACACTTCTTTTGGGTGCTTTACAGTTCAAAAAGGGACAAAGTGATAATTGAACAGAGTGTGGAGATACAGCACACTCATGGAAAATGATTTTTCGGAGAAAAACTTAAGGCATTGAAGCAGAGTGGTAAGACCAGCAAAAGCCACATAGTGGTGGTGCTACAGCTGCAGAATGCTCTCGTGCCTGGCATTAGCCTTTGAACAGAGTGTGCAGGTTTATGCTGCAAGTGCTGAGTGCTCTTGGCTAAAAGTGCTGTGAGTGCTCTCAACTGTAAAGCTGAGTTTAGACCCATAGCACAAACCCTGCCACTGGGAAATTTGTGTGGAAATAAGTATTTATGAGTGGAAATGAGTATTCATCAGACTATGCACAAACTTCTCCAAGAAACGGAGAGGCAGCAAATGACGGGTATGATTTCTTGTTCTTTTGTTTTACCAGTTTCATATTAAAATCATGGGACAACGTAGGAACTTGAAGGGAGAGAATGCCAGTGTGCTGAGTTTGGGAGGAGTATGGACTGTGGCTCTTCTAGGTGGCAATTTTGTGTTCTGGATGGGGAGGTGTAGGAGATCTTGGAGGATAGTAATCAATGCTTGGTTGGTTTGCTGACCATCTCTTACAATGTACTTATTCACTGCACGTTTTAGTTGCTAAGTAATTGAAAGTGTTGTTTGCTATATGTGATCAATTTTTGGACTTAATGTATTGAAGCATTAAAGCCAATTGTTAGTGTTCTCCAGTATTTATGGCTTCTAGGATTGATTTATCAGGAAGATGCATTTTCAGTGTCTGGGAACTACTGCTAGAGCTAATGAAAAGTGGTTTTGTTCCTCTGTTGCGTTTGCCCATGGAAAAATGAACGAATGGTGAACTGCAGAGGGTGTTTGGAGGAATGCTGTTATGTCAGGATAGTGACTGTTCTTCAGGTCAGGCTGGAGTGAAAGGATGATGTAGTTTTTCACCTGGAAGTCTGTACTGTAGTGAGACCAAAGATCTGTGTAGCTCACTTCTCTCCATCAATGGCATGTAGCAGATGCTCAGAGACTATGAATGTCTTAAGTGTATCCTTTTTTCTCATGGCAGTCAGTAATTTGGGAACTTGATAAAGTACGGGCTGCATCTGGACTGTGTTGCATAGCCACTGGTATACAGAAGTCTTGAAAGACAGATCTAATCACTTCTTAAATGCTGCTTTCTACTTAAATGCAGGACTTCCATGGGAAATAGTGACCAGTCATTTCTATTTGTGCTCATATCCTTCATGATTTTACAGGCCTCTATCTTTTCTTCCCCTGTATGTCCCCCTTCCAAGTTGAAAAACCTACTCTTCCGTCATGTTACCCTGTTGAATATTCTGGGGTTTGGGTGGGGTGGTTCTTGTTGTTGTTCTTTTTTTAAGAGTGAGGGGTTGGTATGTGGGGTACAGACATCAAAACTGGGTGTGGTAGATTTATAGGGTAACTTAATGTTCTTTCTGTTTTGGTTTTCTGGTTGCTGAGCACTTAATGGGAGTAGCTCCAAGATATTTCCTGAGTGGTAATGGCTCCTTTGAAATTTGTGTATTTGTGCAACACAGGTCTTTTTTATTTTTGCTTAAAAAAATAGGCTAAAAATAACCTTACCAAAGCTGTGCTTATGCAGTCTGTCTGGGCTTGCTTTGCCCTCCACTGTGTGTCTTTCTGCAGAGGCTGTAGTTCCTGCAGAGGTTTCTTTGCAGTTGGTGGTTTGTTTTGTTTTGTTCTGTTTTTTTAGGTGGATCTCCAGTTAAGTGTTGAGAACTGTAGAACTGCTAGCCTGAAAGTGATCTTAGGCTAGTTTGTAAGGGCATCCTTCACAATGATGCAGACCACGAGCATCTTCTATGGTGATAACAGGATTTATGAATCTGAACATACAGAGTACTTTAGTAATTTTAGGGGAAAAAAAAAATCTAGCTCCGGAAGAGCTCCCTTCAACATTGTACAAAACTGTAAAAGCTTTTTTTTTAAATTACTTTTAGTCCATGCAGTGCTAAGGATCCATCAGGAATTACTTAATATGACATTAGAACAGTGTTTTTACTGGCTTCCCCTGGTCTAGTTATAAAATTTCCTGCAAAGATCCTGTGGCATGATGAATTTACTGTCCCAGTGCTATGAAGCAATCTCTAATGGTTGTGTCAAGGTGCATTTGTCTCTCTTTTTGACCAGAGAACTTATGTGAAAGTTGGGTTGGTGTTGTGTTTTTTCATTACCTTTTTTCACTTGAAAGATACAGCAAGCAAGCAAACTAAAACTTTTCTAAGCTAGCAGATTTTCAAACATACAGGTCCTGCCCTTAGCATAGGGATCACTGTTATTTAAATGTTTTTGTTAACATGTCAAAACATTGGTTACCCTGCTGTGCTTCCTTGAGATTGGGGAAGGAGAATTCATTAGATATTAGCTTGTACTATTACATATCTTTAGGCTGAAATGTGGAGAGAACATGATGTGACCCTTTCTTGCAGGACAGATAAACCTTCTGTCAGGATAAAAAAAAAAAATCTATTAAAGGTAATTTATAGGTAGAACTCTAGTGCACAGTAAACCTTAAAGGAATTGTAGAAATTGTAATTTGCCTAATCTTTGAACTGCTTGTCTCTTTGGTCACTTTGCAAAGAAGGCATGTACAACAAATAGTGAAGTTGTTACAGTTTACGATATTTTTGTCCCTTGAGACTTTTAGAATGCTCCAGAGCATTTTGCCTTCCAAGCAGAGGAACTGTATTGCTCTAAAAGTTAAAGCTGTGTCTGATTTTACTGCCTGAAAAATAATAATAATAGTGAGAACAAAAGAAATAAAATCCCAGGATGTGCTATCAAAGAGCAAAATTGTGTGGTAGCCAGTTCTTTTTGGGGGTGGCGAGTGGGGTGGGGTAAGGTGAGGGGGAGAAGCTTTAGCATCTTAACTGAAAAATGATTACAGTGACTATAGATTTAGCTGCTGGATTGACAGAAGCCTGTAAGAAGACTAGTAGCTCCTTAATAAGTATTAAAGGAGATATTGGTAATTGAGGTACATTGGGAGCTGGTTATTCACATTGTTTGTTGGAGAGATGTACTGAATTCCCAAAGACTTTCTTGGAGAGCTAGTGTTCTAGAAGGAAGCTTGGATTCAAAGGCATCACAGGAATCGGATATTCAGAGGCTTGTAAAATCATTGGAAAATGCTCTCAAGTGAGTACTTCCAAATACTTTGTAAAATGTTTAACTGTTGCTGCTGTATATATCAGAAGATTCTTGAATATTGTTAATATTCCTGCTTTGACTTTCGAACTGCAGTTGGACCACTACTGCTACTGACTACTCCCAGTATTCAGTGGGAAGGCAGTCACTTCTATTTGAACTTTTTCAGCTGTGTTCTTATATACCAAAAATGTGAGTTTGGTTCCATTAGGAACCAGACATGAATTAATCTCTGCAGTGAGAAAGCTATTCTATCTGTTGCTTGCCATTAACATTGACATGCAGAGCAAAGGTACCTTGTGATTTGATATGCTTAAGGCCAAGCAGTCGTGGTTAACAACATCTTTTTATAATCTGTCCAGATATGCAAAATAAGAATCCTGGCTGTTCCCAATAATATTTATTGCTCAGATTCTGATCAAAGCCAAATCTGTTGTTGTGGAAGCAGGCATGTCAGACTCTTCAGATTATGAATTTTTTGGGCATGTTTCTGCTCTGTGAGTGATAGCATGTGTGTGGCACCCTACTTCTTTGAGCAGCAAATTATTTTAAATCCTATGCATACACAGTGGTTCGAAGACCTAATATACTTAAATCTACTCATACTATTTCTTCATGAGGTCTCTCTCAAATAAACCTTGTATGATAGCAACCATAGCATAAAAATTCCATGTTTTAGGTTGAATGAAAGAATGCTTTTCCTTCTCACTGGAGTTCTTGTTCATGGTTTTAGTTTCATGTCCTCTAACCACTTGTTTAAGTTACCTCAGCTTCTAAATGTTAATAGTCATCACAGAAATGAGAGCTTCTTGGTCTCAGTCTTATTCCATTTCCCACTCTTTAAGTTAGTAGTTCAGAATTCCCTTATTGAAAGGGACCTAAGAATAAGGATGCCTCCTCTGAGTTGGTGGGGGTGGAGGAACCCAGGGTTGAAATCATACATTGGTACTTTGGAGGCATTGTAATACTGTTTTCATAGTAACAGTGCACTGGAGTGTGAGACAACAGGGCTTTTGTCAAAAGTGACTACAGAAAATGGTTTGGGACACTCCACCATGGCGCATACAACTGTAGTTCTCCCTGGCGGACTTGGGCAGAAGGGCAGGAGGGAAGCTGATTCCTGCATGTGAAGGATACCTCTTCAGTGTGTGACATCCATGAGTAGGCAGATCTGTTAGTGTAGTGCAGTCTATAGGAGTTACTATTATGGGAAAAGCTGCCAAAAGGAGATGGGGTTGTTTGCTGTAAATGCTCCGGTGAATCCTTTCTGATGGCATTTTACATCTGTGCATATAGAGCTGTGATAGGTGCTTTATGAAGAAAATCTGTGAGCAGCGTCAGTCACCCACGTATGCCTGACAAAGGTCTTGGAGTGCCAGGAGCCTTGAAATAAGTGGATCGTTGATGCAACATGGAAGTGCCCTCCCACAACATTTTTGTGAGAGAACCAGGCATTGAGCTGCATTAATCCTGAGGTTAAATCCTCTTCAAAAACAAAATCAATTGTAAACTTGATAGCAGAGAAGATGATGCTTTGTACAAACCATGTGAAAATAAGCCTTACTTCAGATGAAGAAGACTTGCCTTCAAGGTCATGCCAATAAAATGACTTCTTGTTTGCTTATCTGCAACTAGTGGTGCTGAAGGCTTGTAAAACCTGTCCTGTTACTTTGTTGCTTACAGTCCTTAAGGCCATTGTTTATATTACGGTATTTGTATTGGTAAAAGTTGATTCAAATTCATTCTCATGAAAACAGGTTGAGAAAGATGGCCTCGTCTGGGGTTTCATACACCGGTTATATTTTGGAAGCTGTCTGTCTTGGTTAGGTTTGAACTGTATTGACAGGTAGTATGTTACAGCCTACCTGCAGGTTTTAGACATTTTCTCAGTTCTATTTCTTCTTTCCTAAAATTCACGGATCAAGAAGACTAGTCTTTCTGCCTTGTTTGGCTGCTTGGCATAGGAGAATCTGGGGAGGACAAGAGAAGAGTAATTTATTTTATCATCTTTCTTGACAAGTGCTGATTAAATCAGAATCTGGTTACTTGCAGCAAAGGAGGTGGTACAACAATATGCCAAACACTACTGGAAAACTTGCTGTAGGGAGTTTATGGTAAGTAAGGTCTTCAAAAGTACTGATGTTAACTGTTAGCAAATTGAGAGGGAGGGGAAGAGGAAGTTGCAGATTATCCAGAACAGAATGATGGAAAAGATACTGCTCTTGCAGATACTGAAACTGCTTTCAGATGTCTCATACTGGTTTACAGTGGCTTTCTAAATATCTTGCAGAAATACTTAATCATATGGGACTATGCTTCTGATTACTGTAGCAATGTATGTTTTTGGCTTCTTGGAGGAACCAAGTGGTCTTAATGCAGTTCCTGTGTGGTTTAAAAACAATCTCTAGATATATGCAGCCATTAAGGCATAAATGAATGGGGCCCAGGTGCTTTCTTAGTCTAATGGAAAACATTGATTCAATTATTACTATAGGTTATTAAGATCTTGCTTGTAAAAATGTGCAGGCAATTAAATATTTGTCATATAGTGAACAAAGGAAGGTGTCTCTTTAATGATTTGGTCTTTCTGCAATGTAATGCAAGTGTACAAAATGAGCTACAGATGATTGAAGCCTGCTGAGAATACTGAGCACTTGCCTTTTGTTCTGTGTTGTCACTTTGGTCTTTCATGCAGCTAGGACTCGTGATGAGCGTAGACTCCCATACTCCAGTAATTTGTTGTTTTTCCATGTTTATACAAGTGCACCATGCTTCTTAGGCAAAGCTGTTCCTCTCCAGGAAGGGCTGAAGTGTCTGCTGTGAATCCTGCTGTTCATGCTGCTGTGTGTAGTCTTCATGTTTTGCTAATGTCTTCTCTAAGCAAGCAGTCCTGAGCAATTCCTTGGTTAGGCACTGTGCTCTTGACCTAGCTATGGCATTGGATACTGAACTTACATGGTAAGGGACCCAAGTGGAACTGGCTGCAACAGTTTTATTTCCTTGTTTGGAGTGATACAAGGATGGCGCAGGACACAGCTGTGACCCAGGAGAGGAACCTGCTCAGACTGATCTAATGTGCACCCTTCCCTAGTGTGAGACTCACAATAGTGATGATATCTTACTTGACAGATTGTGAGATTTTTGCAGTGTAGAAGAATTTGCTTGTCAAGGACCTAATGCTAAATAGGGTAGGACTCTGTATCAAAAGATACAGAGCAGTGCTCTGTATCAAAAGGACATGGTGGTGAGCAGTTATGGGACTGGAGAACAAATGGATCTATAGCTCCATCGGATGGAAAGCAGTGTGACTATTTTACATAATAACATGGTCTAAGATAATGGCTGGGGAGAGTTTCCAAGGCTGATACCTGTAGTCCTGCTAGCTAGTCTGTTGTTAGTTTTGTGTCTGCTTGAAATTTATGTATTCTTAGCTTCCTGATGCTTACTTCAGAAACAGAATTTTTGAGAATACATGTGTCTTCTGGCCAGCCTGTAGCTTTAGCCACAATTTCATGGACTCATCAGCTTGGTATTCCCAAGTTTTCATGTACTACTTGTATTTCTTAATTATTTGGTAACTAGTATTAGCTGTGGACTAATGAGTTTACAAGACTGGTACAAAGTTCCAGTTTTATGCAAAATACGCCAAAGTTATTTGGCATGTTGGGGCTTCTTTAATCTTCAGAATTTCAGCTAAGATACCATCCCCAAGTTGTGTACCGTTGAAAACTACCAGGCACTGAAGTTCACCTCTAGAAAAGCCAGTGCACTTGGATTGTGATGGTTGTTTGGTTTGTTAGGGTTGGGTTGGGAGGGTGGTGGTGGTGTTAGTTTTTCTTTCCCTTCTGGTTCTCACCTCACTGAATGCGCTAGCATCTGAATTTCTTCAATGTGTATATCTTCTGATGCTAAAAAGAGAAACCGGTTTTGATTGTGTGCACCCTTTGTTTCAGAAAAAGGGTAGATCCAGAACAGCTTCTAACAAACTTCTACACCTCCTCAGTTTGTTGCCCCTTGAGTGTTAGATATTAGTGTGCTGGCAAATAAAGCATTCTGATAGCCACACAGCTAATTCCACATGAAATCTATCACCTGATTTCCACTTTTTTCTCCAGACTTCACCTGGAACAAGTGGTTAGAATATGCAAGAGATTGGAACTGGTCTTTGGCTTCACTTAACTCTCCTCAATTCCTTTTCCTCTTAAGATGCTGCTTGTTGACCTGGTTTGCCTCCGTAGCTGCTTTTGCTTTTCAAGGACACTGAGAGTGGGGCTCTTAATCTGTCAAGTAGGATATCAAGATTACAGCTGACATTTATTTGAATAAAACTTGAAGTAGAAAGGTGAATTTGTTCAGAGAAAAGTGAGATTGGGACCAAGAAATGAAGGCCTGTCCTTAAGGCAGCTTTTAGCTTGGCATATAAGATGAAAACAAATTTCTCAGACAGTAGGCCAACAGTTAAGATTTCTGGCTGTTCAACAAATAGTATCCTAAAACAGATTATTAGAAACTAAGTGGCTGCAGAATTGTTGCTTGCAAGGAAAAGGAGCATGGTTTAGTTGTGAGGCCTCAACCTGTGCCATCTAAAAATGGGCTAAATGTTTTGGGGTTTTTTTAAGCTCTTTTCTATAAAGGGCCTTCTATTCCATTTTGCACACTAACAACATATGTGTTCCAGATGACTACTGGAACATGCTTAGATGTGATTCCTAGCCCCTGAGTGAAATGGGTACAAACTGAAACATGGGAGGTTCCCTCTGAACATCAGGAAACACTTTTTACTGTCAGGGTGACCAGTCGTCAGCACAGGTTGCCCAGAGAGGTTTGGAGTCTCCTTCCTTGGAGATACTGAAAAGGCATCTGGACGGAGTCCTGGGCAACTGGCTGTAAGTGACCCTTCAGGGGTGTTCATCCAGGTGATCTGAAGAGGTCCCTTCAACCTCCACCATTCTGTGATTTTTGTGCAAATGGAGTGCATGGCTGCAAGTAAATGGGATTAAATAAGTGCTTGGTGTACTTTTATTGCTTGTTAGCTCAAAAAAGTTGTGGGTGGTTTTGGTGCGGTTTTTTGTGGGTTGTGGTTTGGTTCTTTTGGGTAGTTTTTGGTTTGTTTTGTTTGGGTTGTTTTTTGGGGGGGGGAGGGAGCGTATTTTAGTGGCTTGGGTTTTTTTGTAACTTAAGTTTCTAGAGTTCTTATGTTTTCCAGGTTCATTGTGGAAGCCCCAAAGCTTCCTATACATGGCTTTTGGTACAGATTGTGTGCCTGGGGCCAGTGTTCTGGAATGACATAGCAATCTATCTCATAATGCAAAAAAAACCCCAACAAACAAACTTAAGTGACACTAAGGTTTTGAGGCTGCTCTCTAGAAGACTGCATTCTGCGTGACCTACGTATACTTCTGTTTTCTCGGTGTTAGCTGAAATGGAAAATTTTAACTTAAAGTATTCCATCCAAAAAAGGGAATAAGACTATTTACTTCATTAAGTCCAGGCAAGATCAAGGCTTTGAATTGCTGCTCATGTAGGCTGAGCAATCTACCAACTCTGGCTCTTTCTCTGAGGGCAAAAGGATATTACCAGCCTGCTGTGCTGCCTACAGCCTCTGGAACTTTCTACTTGTTCCTTTTCCTATGTGTATTTAATCACTGGTATGCAGAACTAGTGTACCAGGGAGCGATTTTGTAGTGCTTGCTACATATAGCAAACTAATCATAGCTAAGATGCACTGATGGGGAAAGCTGTGGGCAGTCACTGAGGGAGGAGAGAGCCTTTTAAGTATCTTCTTGCCCTGCTAGAAAAGCTCTCTGACTGTTGCAATGATGTTTGTGGTTTTTGGTTGTCTGGTTCAGATCCTTTTCCCCTTGCTTTGCTTAGATAAATCTGATCTCTGGAACATCTAGTGCAAACTTAATTCTAGAATACATTGAAGTATTTTGTAGTGCATTGGGAAGTGAGGTTTATGATATGTGTATATATAGACCAGGAGTCAGGCTGTCTTGCTAAGATATTGAAAATTCAGTGAGCAAAGCCCAAAAGTACTTCTGGGGCAAACAGTGAAAAGAGTGAGACAAGAGTCTTTCTGAAAAATTAGAGCTTGCATGAAAATAGGATAAAGTCCTCTTAAAGTGATGTTTTATAGTATTATTTTTGTCTAGATCCTTCTGCCCTCAAAACAAACAAAAGTTGGTAGTGGGAGACCTTGTTCATGTTGCTTCTTTGATTATATTATTGCTGCCTTGAAGCCTGTTTCTGTGAATTGTTCACCTAAGCAGAAGGAAAGTCTGATCTCTAAGCATTGTTTCCACTTCATGTTTTACTGGGCCTCTGCTCAATCTGGTAGTTGCATCCTGTTACTGTAGGAACTGGTACAGTTTCTGCAGTGTATGGGGCCATGAGAACCAGCCTTTCAAAGAGCAGATCTGTGTCAAGAAAGTGAGATGTTTGATATGGTCTCCTCTGTCCCTAATGGTCTAAATGGCCATTTCAGTTATAAAGCAAGAAGTGCCTTTGCCAGGAGCCGTATTTCCAGCTGTCTGAATGTATAGTACTCCATCACATATTGGTGCCCCCGCAGTTGCATCCTGTTACCAAATTCAGCTCCAACTGCACCTTAGCTTTCCTGATTCCATCTCTACAAATCTGGGCAGCATACCTATATTATTTCCAGGATAACACGTCCCTGGTTCCACTGCCTATACATTTCCTTCTTACAGTTCCGTTTGACGAGGAGGTTCTTAACCTGTATTTGTCTCTTGTCTTCCTTGCCTGATTTCTTATATATGAGAATGAAGAGCTCTCACCCTCTAAGAAAAATGTCCTTAAAGAGCTGCCAGCTTTGTTCAGCTCCTGTGTTGCTGAGGGCATGTTCTCAAGGGGTCCCATCCATTAATTCCTTAACTGAAAGTTTGCTCTGCTAAAATGAAGAGTCCTGACTCTATTCTTCACCTGGCCCATATTCCTCAAGATTGTGAATTCCACCAGGGTATGACCACTGCAGCTCAGGCTGCCACCAATCTTGACACCCTTAATTAGTTCATCTGTGTCGGTAGGCAACAGGTCTAGTAATGCTTCTTCTCTGATTGCACTGTCTATCACCTGGATTAAGAAATTATCCTTGATACTCTCCAAGAGTCTTCTGAATTACTTACAGCTTGCTGTGCTGCTTTCCCAGCAGATGTCAGGGGGATTGAAATCCCCCAGCAGGATGAGAGCCTGGGAGCGTGATGCCTACTATAGTTGAAGTAAGAATTCCTCATCAACAGGCTCCCCTTGGGCAGGAGGCCTGTAGTGAGTGCCAACTATGAGGTTTCCTTTATTGTCTTGGCCTCTGAATTTTACCTGTAAGCTCTCAACTTGTTCATTGCTGTATTTCAACTGCAACTCTGTGCAGTCAGTCTGGTTTTGCTTTTTTTTTTTTTACACAGAGGTCAACCTCTGGCAGCTCCTTCCTTGTCTGTCCCTTCTGAGCAGTTTCTAGGCATGGGTTGCAGCACTCCAGCTGTGTTTCAGGGACAGTGATTAGATCGTAGCTTTCTAGCTGCCCAGTGGCTTCCAGCTCTTCCTGTTTGCTACCCATGCTGTGTGCATTGGTGTAGAGACCCTTCAGCTGGGTCATTGACTGTGTCCTCTTAGAGGAATTCCTTCCAGGCATTTCACAGGTGTTTCCCTCTTTGTTCCTAATGTATCAGCAGTCCCTGGCTTTTCTCTGTTGCTCAAAATTCCATCACTTCCCCAGCTACTTGTCTGCTGCTTTCTCCTGCTGTCAAAACTCTTATTTCTGTCAATGCTGTTGGAGAGCACTGTTCTAATTCCCTTTACAATTTTTTTGTTTCAGCATAGCATGGCCTAGTGTTGCTTTTGTAAGCTTCTGTTCATCTACTTCATACTACTGTGGTCAGCATATTTGTCTCTTGCTCCATCTGATCCCAACAAAGAACAAAACCAACATGCTGGTTCTTTGGGAATAAAACCATTGTATGGGGTATTGGGAAACTGAGATGCCCTGAGCAAGGCAGGTAGGGAAGGCAAAACTTTGGGAGTGCTCAGAGCCAACATTGACCCACCAGGACTTTGGTGTTAATGTTATACTCGTACCTAGAAGAGCAAAGTGATCCTTTTCAACTCCTGTTGCTGGCATGTGTCACTGTACTGTCCTTTCTTGTGCCAACCAGAGCACGTCATGTCGTTGCATGATGAACTGGACTGGGCAAGTGATCACTTTCCTAATCTGCCTTATTGCCTGACCAGATGTTTGCAGCCACCCAGAGCAGGATGGGCTGTGTGGGGCTGGGGATGGCGATTCTACCGGCCTGGTCTGAGTGAAACGGTAGCCTGTGATGGTGCTGCTTTGCAGGGGGGCAGCTTTGCAAGTCTTTGCAGTCCATCAAAGTTTTGTTGGGTTTTTTTTTGTAGTTGTTGTTTGGGGTCGGGTTTTTGTTTAACTGGGGAGGTGGGGATAAAGGCTACATACTCTCCTGCTCTCTACCTTGAAGGGTTGTCTGTTCTCGTGCTACTAGAGATGCTCCTTATTCAGCTGGAGCTGGTGTGTCGGCCCTCCTTTCTCACTTTCAAGCTAAGCACTGTTCAGCATGGCCCCTTTGTCCCAGGGGTGTTGAAACTAGCTGGACGTATTTTCTCAGCTTAGTGAGGCCCTTAACCTTTGTTTCAGGAAGAGCAGCTCTCAGCCTGAAAGTGCCCACTCCAGTCTGCCATCTGAGCAATAGAACTCTAGAAAGCAGCCAGGTAATGCAGGTCTTTGAAGTCTTCAGTAGTTCACTGTTTGCAGACACCTTTGTTGCTTGAGATCCAGTTTTCTGCAACTTTTCCTTATTTTTCTTACCTGCATCCATGGGGATTTCAACTGTATTTCTCTCTGAGTTCCCTTAGAGATTTAGTTATTCATCCTGCCTTGATTCTTCCTTTTTGCTTCTTCTGCATGCTATTTCATATTTGTGTCTCTCTCTTCTACCAGATGCATTCCTGTCTTTCTGCCCCTGAGCTGTCACCTGGTTATCATCTCTTCTTGCCAATAAACCACCTGCAGTGCTCCCAGACATGTCTGGTTATCACCTCTACCTCACCCTGATTCCAAACTCAATCCTTCAGTGTGCTTAGCCTCTCTGCTCCATCATCCTCTCTTCATTCTGTATTAATGGCTTTCACTATAGAGGGGCGGTCAAGAGCATAGCACCTGCTCCTCTTCTTGCTTCCAACTCTTAGCTGAGCTGGCAGTGGTGATTGAGGCCATGGATGTCATCAGGTCAAGTAGTGATACTCAAACCTCTAGAGCTGTGTGCAGTCTCTGCAGCGATACTGCCTCTTGTGTTTTCACCTTGTGATTCCAAAAGCTGTTGAATACAGCTTTTTTCTTAATCGTGCAGCCAAGGCTGGGATTGCTCACAAAGGTGGACGTTAATCGGTGATACAATTGTGGTTAATCTTCGCTGTATCTCGTATATTCAACTTCATGAAGCTAAGAATAGGGTGCTACAACTTTTGTTATATGGGGTCATTTAGTAAAAAAGGCTTATGTATCTGGTAACTTGCCAACATGGGAGTATTAGATCGGAATCACAGAGGCGTAATTTCTAGGCAAGAAGTTATTGTTCTTGTAACATGAGAAAAGGTTCATAACCTCAGTGGTTTGTGACTTACATGTAGAAGTGATTTAGGGGGGGAGATGCATTTAGCATTGGCTGAAAAAAAATTATAGTTTGGATTCCAGGGTGTTGTCTAGATGTTTTCAGAATGTGGACGTAAATGAGCACATTGTTTCTTGTCAAGTAGAACTTGGAAACATGTCAGGGCTAGTACTGAGGTGTATGTGTTCTTCAGACTTAAGGTTAGAGGCTGACTTTCTTTAAAGGTAAACTTTAGAGAGATGGAAGGCAGCTCAGATGTTGTGAGTCAGAAGGAGAGCTTTTTTGTAGACTGTTTTCTCTGCATCTTGATACTTTGACAGTGTATAGATAAAACTACAGTAAAACATTTTGGAAAGGACCTTTAGAGTTCATCCCTAGAGGTGAAGTTGAAAAGGCGGCAGAAAGGAAAGCTGGAAGGTACTGGGAGCACAGGGCAGTGGGACACAGTGATGAGAGAACTGGTGGGGAGAGGGGAGGCAATGGTGGAGCTGTGAGCAGCTGAAGACTCTGGAAATGTAATTAAAAGCAGTAGGCAGCTTTAAGTACAGATGTCTGAAAGGTCTGCCTGGTTTTCTTGAATTTTTCACTCAACAGTCAAAATTTGGACTTAATGTGCATCCAATTTGAAACCAAATATGAACTTTTCCGTCAGCATTCCTGTAAGTATACTGAGGAAGCTTGTGGATGTTGGGCCTAGACAAACTATAACAAATATTCTAATCTTTGATCATGACTAATATTGAAACAACCAAATTAGTTTTTATTCCCGTTATATTTCTGTCTTTCAAACAAAAATATTTTCCTTTGGTGCACTTTTAACTGAGGCAGTATGACAGGAAGAGCTGACTGCTTGTGTGTAGACAAACTCCCTTTTGTGGTGTTAGTGTTTTGGTTTATTTTTTTTCTTCTAATAATAAAACTCACTCTCCCTTGTTGCTGTGTAGCTATCAGGGAACCTTTTGCCATACCTTGTTGGTGAAAATAGGAAGGTTGAAACTATGAAAAGTAAAAATATTTGGGTTTGGTGGGTTTGTAGTTTGACAGCCAAATGAAGTAGTGTTGGTTAGCTTCACAGTTCAAAATACCTATGCCAGGAGGCCGTGGGCCAAGTGTTTAATTTTGGGATTCATCCTACTGTAGCAAGTTGGCAGTAATTTGAAATGATTAGTGGTTGTAGTTCATGTTCTGTGCAATACTGTAACTGGGTTTTTTTTTTATTTGGTGGGAAGAATGTGGCCTTTCTTATCTCTGGTAGTGATCTGGTATAATAGCAGTGTAACTAAATAAAGCATTTCAGATGGTATTTCAGATGAGAAACTTACATATTGTAGCAGTTGCAGTGAGGGTAAAAATATAACTCCATACCAATCTCTGTTTTTTCTGTAGTTAAGCTTACAGGACTTTGTCAAAATGAAGATTCAATTAAAAGAAGAGCTTCTTTACACTGTTTGTATGATATGGTCTGTAGGGAAGGCAAGGATAGCCAGATAGTGGCATTGCTAGATTATTAAGGGGATCTTATCAATGCTTATAAATATCTGAAGGGTAGATTTTAAGAGGATGGGGCCAGACTTTTTCAGTGGTGCCAGTGACAGGACAAGGGTCAACAGGCACAAATTAGAACACAGGAAGCTCAATCTGAACATAAGGAAAACTTCTTTACTTTGAGGGTGATGGAGCACTGGAACAGGCTGCTCAGAGAGGCTGTGTAGTCTCCTTCTGTAGACATATTCAAAACTCACCTGGATGCATTCCTGTGCTACCTGTTCTAGGTGAGCCTTCTTTAGCAAGGTGGTTGGACTAGATGACCTCCACAGGTCCTTTCCAACCCCCACCATTTTGTGATTCTGCCTGCAGTACAGACAAATAATGCACTGCAATGTCTCCACTGTTCAGAGGAAATAAAGCAGCATATCAAAATATGATAATTAACGAAATTCCAGGAGTGAATTTGTGTGCACATCATCCTTACGCTTGCCTGTTAACGGCAGTCTCCTGACAGAAACTATTGCCACATTTCCTTTTCGTGCTACTCGGAAACCATAATCTAAAACTGGTGTGCAGCATTTGAAATCCAAAATAGCTATAGTTAGCTAGAATGGCTTGTTCTGTTGTGTCTCATTATAATGGGAATGTTTTTCTCAAACAAGAGATCTGTCTTGACATTTTTACACATCCCTGGCACATGGAAAAGGAAATTCAGAGACTCAGTGTGTCTAGATCTCAGATACCCTGTGGTTAGAAGAGACACTGTGTTGGGCTAAAGTGTTAAAGGTTTTGAGCAAGCAGGAGAACATTCAATTAGAAGCTACCTGTGGTTTGCCAGGTACAAAAGTACAACTGCTTTACACCGATACTTAAACATCAAATGCTGGATTTCTTTTGTTAATTCATGTTGATGACAACATAGCTCACTTGGATATCTTTTTGTGAGATTATATGCTAAAAAAGTATGGAGGAAGTCAATAGAGGAAATGTAAGAATAAGGTTGCCTTTGTGACCTGAATGTGCTTCCTTTATTAATCTGCATTCTAATACAGTTTTTATTTAGATGATTGGTTTCTTCTTCCAAGATGCTACTGCATTCATTTCACAGGGTAGATCAGTCTCTAGGACTGAACAGGGGAGCTGCCTGCAGGACCTGATACCCTTGGCTGTTGGAGAGGCTGGAAGGGATATGACAGGTGATTCAGAGACCAAAAGGACAAGTTTCATGGTTACAGCAACTGAGTTCTGACAGGTTATTTTTCTGAACTGAATTTGGCTGCTTCAGGTGCATGTTCCACAGGCAGTCACCAACTTCAGGTTTTTGCAAGCAACCAGCTTAAGCACTGTTAGTAAATTTTTAATATGTTTCCCTAGGTTTTTTTTTAAAAAAAAAACCCTGAAAACCTGACACAGAAATTGGATGTTGTAAGTCATACCAAAACCCTTCATAGTTCATTAGCATGACTGATCTAGTTAGATACACTGCATAATCCTTTGTCTTTTTAGCCAGGAGAGGAGCTGAAAGCAATACTGTGTTGTCGTCATCTCTGTGTGCCAGCAGCAATAGCGGGGAAGTGCTCTCCAGGACTGAAGTATTAAGAGACTTGAAGGTCTCTACTTCGGTTTTAACGTTGGGATCAGTTAGTTGCAGGTTCCTTTGACATCTCTACACCTGTTATCTCTCATTTTTCAAAGTTACCTTTCTTGCATCCTAACCTGCCTCAGCTTGGTTTCACATGCTAGTCCAAACCTCCAAACTCTGGTCAAATTGCAGTCCTACCTCTGTGCTGATCCTTCTTCCTTGTCTTTATCTGAGCTATTATCTCTTCCGCTGCCACATCTTCTTGCTCAGTTTTCTCCCCTAGCTCTTTGTCCTAGGCTTTTTTCCATATGAATCCTTCACTGTCTTCTCATCCAGTCTGCGCTATTTCATCATTTTGTACCACCTGCTTTCTCTTCATAGGCATTTACTGGTTCTCTCTTCTAGGGTCCCACTCTTATCTTGATGTCTTTTGGTACAGATGGTTTCCCTCTCCTCTGGAATATAGATTCACTAGCAGGGTCCAAGAGAATAGAGACAGGACATACCAAGTATTTCTTTCCATGCTTAATTTCTGTACTGTCTGCTGTGTTTAAAAAAAAATCTGCAAAAAGTTCTGTTCACCACTTCCTGCTGGAGTGTGTCTGACTGGCTGGTGAGGCTGGCTCCGAGTCAAACCTGTCCATGAGTAAGATCTCTAAGGGGGTGGTAGCATGTATGGCACAGATGGCATCTTCAGAAACATAGGTGCCAGATCTTAACAAGCTTCTGGGAGCATGTGCTAGATAATTTATTTTTCTTCCTTCCATTTTGGAGACTTCATGTTGACATAGGGAAGAAAATAAACCACTATCAAACAAAAAACCTTCTAGGAAAAGCCCAATCTGCCTACTTGAATTTTCTTTCAATTGCACCTTCTTGGCAAAGCATAAAGTAAGTCAGTTTACTTCATTAAAGCACCAAACTTCTGCAAAAATTCATCTTAGGGCAAGCATGTAGCATAGCATCCTGTAAGCTGAAATATATTAAATTTTGCAATCTTAAAAGCATTTGAAGCCAGAATTGTATAAGAAAAGAGGTTTGAATTAAAACAATACTACCAGTTAAAATTTTTAATTTAGCAAAAAGTTTTTTCTGAAAAGCATTTTGCTGGTTCGAGTGATATATGAGTATGGTATTGTTAATTTTTTTTGTTGTGGATTTGGTTATGTTTTTTCCTGTTTATGAAGTGGCTTGCAACCTTAGTTCCAAAAAGTGTTTGCAAGTATTTCTTAGTCTTGACTCCTTCAGTGCAGCTGTGTCTCAAAAGACCTGGTTGCAGGAGTAACAGTAATCATCTGCTGGTGTTTATTATTTGTCTCCTAGACATTGAGTCTTTGCACCTCTGTGCATGGTCCTGTTACACTTATGCAAAGTGAGTTGCTCTAAATTTGCAATATATTGTGCTTATTTTGCATGACATTTGGGCAAAGGAAAAATTGAGGCCCTTTTTGTAAGACTTCTAACATTGCTCTGGGCTTTGTTTTCCAATTCTGTAGAAAATCCCTTGATCCTGGGTGGGAGTGGTCTGAATTGCATTTCTGCTGTGATGTTTCTGATCAAAAGTGTTTACAGGTGAAATAGCGCTTTCCTTTTTTCTTTTTGATGAGTTTTTCTAGATTATAATTTACTTATCAATGCTTCTTAGCCATATGGTTGCATACTGCATTCTAAGTGTTTCTATGTAGTGCATTTTTGTGTTAATAGGGAGGGAAAAGAAATAGCAGTGAAAATAATAGGATCTGAACATCTAGACTGCAGGGTACCAAGTTACACATCTTACCCTATTTGTTACACTTCCTGAAGGTGAGCCGGTGTGCTGTGGTTAAGATTTTGTGCGCAAGTGGCTGACAGGCTGGAGTATTGCTGATTTACCAGAGGCGGGGTGACTTGGGCTGTTCGGCAGGAAAAGGAACAGGAGCAGTAACAAGCAGCGGTAGTGGTAGTAAAGGCAGGAGCAGGTTCCACAGCAGATTTCCCAGTGTGAGTCAGTGAGAGCACAGCTTCCCAGCTAGCTGTCAGGAGGAACCCGAAACGGAGTATTACAAGAGATTCAGGGTTCATGTTTATCAGGCGAAGTCATGTGATCTTACTATATCTTAACTTGCTAACTTAGCCTTACCCAGGAGAAGATCCTTTACTGCAGTGCTTAACAGGAAAAAAAACAGCAGGAGAGAGAAAAAAACAATAGAAGGAAAAATAAAGAAAATTGTGCAATGTGTGTTTATGCCTACATCATGCCGAGGAGACACTTAGCAGTAAATGATCTGTGTATACCTGAGGTAAGATACTGTTTCTGCTTTCCCTGCACAGTGCTGCTGCAGCACGGAGCTGATCCAAACATTCGGAACACTGATGGGAAATCCGCGCTGGATCTGGCAGACCCTTCAGCAAAAGCTGTACTCACGGGTAAGATGCTTACATCTCTCAGCAGCATTACCTGTAGTTCATTTTGTGTGTATAAGTTCAGCACTGTAAGAGCCTTCTGCTTTTTTGGATTTTCTGTTGTGTAAGAGCATTTTAAAACTGTCTTTTACCAGATTTCATGTTGATGTAACTGTTGTTAATCTGCTGTGCTGCTATAGGTTTGCTTATTCTACTTAGGCTAATGCTGTAATTTTCTGTTACAACATCATTCATTATTCACTGTATTTCTGTGTTTAATTGGTGCCCAATATACAGATTGAATAGGAGCCCCCAGTCCCTGAAAATATATTTAAAAATAAAAGAAAAAAAATCAGGTCAATTGTTTTAAGACCTTCACTACTGAGCAAGCAAGGACGCTTGTATAACTATAAAAGTACCTGTGATCTGAAAGACAACCTGGTACTGATTGCAGAGATCAATAGTTACATTATGTTTTTGCTGCAGATTCACATGCTGCCCTTTCCTTCCTCTTCTTCATTAGTCATTTTAGGTAGAACTTTTTTCTTGCCCACCAATTTTTTTTCCCTTTTAGGGTCTATTAGGTGCCAAACCATTTTTCATTAAAATATTCTACAGATACAACTTTGGTTTTACATAGCTTTTTTTTTTTTTAGAAATTAACTACTGTAGCATACTGATAAGCATTAAAAGTATAATATAGTAGCCTAACATCTGTATCAAGAAATACATGGTCCCTGGTGCTGATTTCGAAATCTAGGAAATAATGTTTAGAACAAAGTAATCTTGGATTTTAAAATACAATTAGACCTATAGAAAGGGATTCAGCAGCTGAGCTTCATTTGAAGAAATAGCTATTTATCTTCTTTTGCCTTTATTTCCTCTGCACTCTCTTTTTATTGACAGCTTAATTTATAGGTTATGTGCTATCCAACACCCGTATTCTCTCTTCAGATTATGTTCAGAGCACACCAGCTCCCTTCACTTTGTCAGGAACATTTCCTTGTCTTCTTCTGGAGTGCTGACTGCTATACGTAATTATCTACAGCTCTGCAGTGATTTGAGAGTGCCTTTGGAACAGTGCACTTCAAATACATATGAATTTGTTTAATTACTCAGTGTCAAATTTAAACACATTCCTACAGTGTTAACACTAATCTTAGCTGTGCTAAACAGGTGAATCTTACTTTTGACTTAACAGGTACAGGTGCTAAGGATGGAAAGGGCACCAGGGAGTCAAGGTACCTCAAAGGTGTTAATGGCTATTTGGCCTTTAGTTGTGGGGAACTTGGTATAGGTACAGCCTGGGCATTCCAGGCTGTGAGCTGCTCTTCGGGTTACACTCAACTTCAGGGGGTAGTAGAAGACTTGGGAAGGCCTGTGATGGTGACTTCATGTCTGCTCCACTGAGTTCTGTGGGCACTAGATCACCACCTTGTGCTTTAGGCAACGGAGAGGACAACGCATCATAGAAAACGAGTGGAGATAGATTAGAAACAACCCTTTGAAAATGTCCTGTCAAGTGCAGCAAGAGCCACGTGTCTCTGGCCTCATGGTTAATGCCTCACACACAAGCATTCAGTGACTGCAAACTTCTGCAACCAATGGGTGTTACCATGTTGTGAATGTAAACATACATGCACAGAACCACTTCTGCTACTATTTAGATGTTTTACTGTTCCTATAAAAATGGGGGTTTTTGTATGTGTATATTCTTCCTGCTAAAAAAATTAGCTTTTGGTTTTATCATCTTTGTCCTCAAGGTGGCTCTTGGCTACGCTGGGTGTTCTCTATGCCCGGCACCTGAGCTCCAGGCTCCATAAACAGGGTTTGAATCAGACTGTAGCCGCTCTGTGATGCATGGTAGCTGAAAGAGCTGATGCTGGATACCATTTAAATGGAAGCTTTCTATGAAGAGCTCAATTTTTCTGGATACTGCCCTGCTCTCTAGTATCTCTGTTAGGCTGGTACTTTCTCAAGCATTTTCCATATGCTGTTACCTTCAGGTCTTGTTCCATCCCTCTGGAAGAAGGGATTTCTTAGGGATTTCTTAAGATCTGTCTGGCCTGGGATAATCTTTAGCTACAGCAATGCTTTGCAATTAGGTGCATCGGAACTTAAAGGTATTACTGGATTAAGGATGAGTAGGATGTATTAACTTAATTTTCAGTATTTAATGTTGAATGGTGGGATTTTAGAAATGCTCATATTTATAGCTTTTAAAAGTGGAGTGATCCTGAAAGCACAATTGGTAATTGTTACAGTATTTGCATATTTAAACAGCACGCATGTCAAGGCTGTTCTCATGGCATTATTTTGAGATCCTATTTCTGTCAGTGTCTATGGCCATAATAGACTTTTCCACATTGCTACTATATTGATTGTTGGAGAACAAGGTTCCTCTCACTACTTTTTTGACCAAGTATTTGCATAGTTCATGTACTGATGTTAATCACATTGCAAATGAACTGTGATTATAGTCTCGTTTTGACCTCCAATTTAGCAGAAGTGCACAGAAAACTTGTTGGTAATTGCTTAAATCTTTTCAATTTGACAAAGAATTCTGTATATGTTTTAAAAGGGATGTTCGTACTGCGAAAAAAGCATTTCTGGTGTTCTGGCAGCAAATGCGGAATCCACAATGACTTGTTCTTTCCTGTCTCAACAGTCTAGAACAATGTATCTTTCTCCTGAATTACAGAAAGCATACATAAGGCAGTAGTTTCTGGGATAACTTCCAGCCATTTTCTTGCAATGTTCTGTTAAAATGTGTAAAGGATACATAATGCGAATGAAAGGCTAGTCTTTTGATGGAAATGGACTTTGAAAATTTTGTAGATTAAAGTGAATTTTATAGAAATTAAACACCCAGTTCTAGCTTCTTTTTAAAAAAATGTTATATTATTGGGGAATCTACCTTTTACTACTTAAACAGGAAAGCAGTCTTTTTTTTCTTCTTCTGTAGAGTAAGTATTTGTGTGAGTCAAGCACTACATGACTGAGAGGGTGAATATTTTTTTGTTTCTTCTTCTTTAGCATCCCTTACTGTTCCTGAATCAGGTTGTCAGAAGATAATTGTAATCCTTTTTCTCTAGGCTGAAGTGGTAGCACAGACTGCAAAAACCCTATTGCATCTAAAAACCAGAGCTGTTATACACATCAGATTAATATCCTAGTTAATTTTATTTTAGTTTAATTGCCCTTGGGGTATATGGTTTCTGAGATGGGGACTCATCTTTGTTGCTGTAGGTAGCGCTGTGGGCCTCCCATCCAGAACAGGGCCTTTGGGAGCTTTTGCACTACAAGTCATATTAGTCTTCATTATTCTCACCCTGCTTTATTGCCTCTTTAAACATTAATATCCTTTTATATCTTTCCTGTACAATATTGGAAGAGCCAACAATATTGTTAATGATTTATGGGAATTATTTCTTTCGATTTTTCACACTGTGATGATTTTTTGCCACTTCCCCATATTATATGGTATTTGGAAATGCTTTCTCTATGTGAATGGTTGTTCTTTGTACTTGAGTGGTTTCCAAAGCTGTTAGCAGGAGCTGAAGGCACTTTGCTTGGATGATTTGTTCTTCACTGCTCTGTCACTGTCTTGCAAGGTTGGTTTTGGTTGACTTCAAGGATTGCACACTTGAAACAGGTAAAAATGAAAAAAGTTTGGAAATTGCTGCATCTCAGAATAAAGTTTTCTTAGGTATAAAATAATTCTATTAGCAAACAAGACATTGTTTTTCAAAGTTAAACAAGACTCTGATCTTCCCACTTACTATGGAAATAATGTCTTCTACAAACAAAGTGCTTAGGTCCCATTGAGCATTTCTCACTTAAGTTTTTTGGATGTGAAGGACAGCTTGATGAGTGAAAGTACAGCTGGGCTAAGGTTACCAGAGGTGTTAATGAGGATTCATGTTTTAATCTATTTGTCATGTCAACTTTTTAATTTAAGTGGGGCACATAGACCATTTATTGAAATATTTGCACAAATTTTTTTAAAGTGAACTGCCGTCTATGCATAATTTGACTGCAAGGAAGGGAAAATCTGATAGTTTACTGTGGAAGGTTTACTGAGCTTTAAGGAATGGAAAAATTTGTCCTAGATACAACTCCATCCATTTTAAAACTAGCAGGAAGAGAATAAATCATTTTAGTTTGGGTTAGTTTTATTTTTGCTGTGGCATCTTTACAACTTGACTGTCTCAAATCCCAAACTCTTTTTCCAGCTTTGAGCAACCTGGTCTAGTGGGAGGTGTCCCTGCCCATGGCGGAGGGGTTAGAACTAGATGATCTTTAAGGTCCCTTCCAACCCAAACCATTCTGTGATTCTGTGATTTCCTTCTGGGTTGGTGGTATTTCCTTTCAGAAAATCTTAGGATTTTGAAGGCATGCTGAATAGATGCTGGCACTTCATTCTGGGAGGTAACAATCTCCCTTTCCCTTTCCTTTTATTGTTCTAAATTTTACATGGTGTGCTCTGAAATCAGATCATTTGGATGAAGTGTAGCCTTTGTCTTTAAGAAAGAGCAAAATAAACATCAGCACAAAAGGAGAAGCATTTTAATGGTAAGAAGGGCAGGTGCTGCCGGAATGGTTTGGGCCGTCTGTGTAACTGGGTTTTTGTCCTTTCTGATGGTGACACCAGGGTCTGCTGCCTTAAAGTGCAAGAAATCCAGCAGTTGAGCAATGTGTTTGCCCTTCAGAAAACTTTCACCTTATTTCATAGAGGCTGTTGGCATACATCTTGATGCAAGGTGTCTGAGGGGCCTTTTCCAGCACTTGTTCATGCTTTGAATGTGTGTTTTTGTGATTGTTACTTGTTTAGCATTAAAGTAGGTCTACTCACCTCGTTTTTACCAAGGCCTTTTCAGGAGGAAACAAGCTATCTGCTCTAGTTCATTGGTATGGGTGTCATATGATGCTTTTATGTTTGGAGTCCGTGGTGATACTTTACATCTACTTTCTGGAGATTTATGAGGAATATCAACTTTCCTTTGGGAATGCTAGGGCATTGCTCTTAGAGTCTTTGGAAAGATGTGGCATAGACCTAATATAGTCTACTGTTTAGGTGGCCCTCATACAGAAGCTCTAACTATGTGGATATATAAATCTTGTCTTCTGTTTTTAGAGAACTTTATAATTGCGACTATCTTGTTATATTTGTAAATATGTAATTTTTAAAAATCTCATTTGGTGTGTAGCCTAGTTCCTACTTTCCTCTTTGAAGGAAGTGCACAGGTTACTTGGCAGGCCAGGAGTGGAATGCCTTCCTTTCTCAGTTCTGGCATGGTTGCGTTTCAGTTTCATTGCACACTTCCTTGTTTTCACATTGAGAGGAAGGAGGAAGAAGCACAGTCCTCTTTCTGTTCTAGATGCTATGCCATACTTTGTGTGCACACACTAGGACACAGACCCTGCTTATGAGACAGCTTATTGTTTCCCACTGCTTCATTCCCAGGCAGTTTCTGGTATGAAATTCTAGTCTTCTTTACTTGAGTGAGCAGAATGACTCCTTTGGGAGTGATAAATACCCAGATTTCAAAAGATTTTTATTACTGTGTAGAGATTGTGTTATGTTTCAGGTTGTTAATCGTTGTAGCTTTCCAACCTCCCTTCTTTTGTCAGTAACTTTTTATTTTTCCTTACTTAATTTCCACAGGACCTGTTTTTGATCTTGAAGGAGAATGCAGAATTTGGAATTATTTTATTGCACAGGATTTGTTTTTTTTTTAAATAACTAACCTAGCCAGGTGCATGTGGCTTGAAAGGTCATACTGGAATAATCTCAATAAGAAGCATGGTTCTGATGCCCTGCTTGTAAGTCCTTGCTCAGCTGAGGTCTTCCAGTAAGAACCTTTGTCAAACTTGAAAGTATGCATTTAAGGAAGATTTGCTATGCGTGCATACCAAATTTAATATTGCTGAAAGTCAATACATAAATTGTTGTGATTGGTAGGGATGTGTCAGCCTAGGGGAAAGTTTCTTCCAGTTCTTCCAAAACAAAAAAGAGCTGAAGCAAGTTCTTCAGCTCTTGGTTTGGTGGCGTTGCTGCTGAGTGCTGTGGATGTGTTGGGCGTTCTTTCTGTACAGAGCTTGTTGCACCAGTTTTGTTCTGGTAAGGATGGGCTTGTTCTTGCCAGCTGAGAAGTGCTCTGCCTTGCTGAGTAATGGGCAGAGGGTGCATCCTCGGTTCTCCACAGCACAGGACACTTGGCTGGTCAGAAGCTGTGCTTTTTTTTTTTTCCCCCTTTTGTTTTGCTACACGTGTGCTGGATGTGATTTAAGCTTAAGGATAAGACTTTTAAAAGTACTTAATGCTCCCCTAAAAAAGTTTAAAGGGACTTGAGTTCCTGAGTTATATTTTGTTCATGTAAATGAACAAGTGGTTTTAGGGCAATGTTTAGAAAGGAGAATTGCTTTTTGCTTCCATTCTTTTCTTATGAGACATTAGATGTCTAAAAAAATTTTTGTACAAATTTATTTTAAATGTCTTTGCCTATTGCTTGTGTAACTTTATTTCTCTGCAAATCATTGTGATAGTTCTCAAACCTCAGTGGCATCATGAACCTAGGATTTAAGACTGTGATTGCTCTCATGTAGTAGGAAATCCATTTTTAACAATGTTTGAGAAATCTTTCTTAGATCAGACAATTCATACTTGAGGCTGTGATAATCTTCTGCAGCTCTTTGAAACTCCCATGCGCCAGGTTTTGTCTTGCCCTTTTGCTGCTGCTGCAATTGTTGCAGTGGGGTTGGAAGCACAGTATGTGTGTTTGTCTTGGCCTGTTTCACCCTGGGATGCTTGATCATAAACTGAACTGGGATGTACACTGGACTCCATTGCTGCATTTGCTGCTTCCAGCCATTCCTATGCGCTTTCCCATTTACGCAGTAGATAGTGTGTCCTGCACAAAAGACTTAGTTTGTCGTACTGTCCTTATTCATATATTGAATGCAGAGAACAACTTGGGGATCCTGTGAGAGGGAAGGTGTGATATGATCATAGCAGAATGCACAAGTTGGGTTTAGTGTGCACGGGAAGTCAACCAGCTACTGGAAACCAATGTGTTTTAATATAAACTGACCCCTATAGCATCACCTTTTTCAGACTTTGCCCAGTATTCTCTTTGTTCCTGTCGATCATTTACCTAGATGTCTTCTTGCTGCTGCCTTGACCTGTCTCATCCAAGCTGCAGTCTTAAGCAACCTACAGTTTAGGCAGATGGGCTTGGATTTTTCAGATTGGCCATACTAGGCATTTCTTCTGACTTTAGAGAACCCAAGTGTTCTGTCACATTTCAAGTCTCTACTTTGAAATATCTAGATGTTAAAGTTTCTCCTCAAAAGAGGTTAGAAGAGGGTTCTGTATTTTGTTCAAATACACAAAGCATATTTATGTTTTGTGGGCAGCATGAACATTCACTGTCTTGTAGATGTGGTGCAATTCCTTCAGTATAACTTTAAAAATTAGTTTGAGATAGGCAAGATTTCAGCAGGAGGGATTCAAAGTTGGCAGAATGACAATGGAAGCTAGTCTTTCAATTATGGTTAAGTAACCTTTGGTCTCCTAGCAGCTATCAGAATTGCTACCAACTCTCTCTACAATTAATGTGTTGAAAAGAGTCATATTTCTTGGCTGCAGCTTGTTTTGCTTTCGTGTACTTCTGAGCTTAGACCGCCTACTTTGAGGTCTTTCAAAATGAACTTCAGGGCATAGGGGACTTCTATAATTGTAGAAATATGTAATGTAAATGGAATTGACCTGACTTATTTGATGACATCATCTGATTCAGTAGGCTCAGATGCAGTTTGCATTTCATGTGCAACCATTTCATGGTTAGTTTGTTGTGCTGTACAAAACTTTCCAGAGATTAATAAGGAGATACATGACACTGAGTATAAGCTTCTTCAAACTTACACCATCATGTCGACTGGCCTATATTGACAGGTCAAGTGCCACAGGTCTGATGTGGTCCATCTTCTGTGCCTTGACACAAGCCTGGTGTCCAAACCAGGCAGGTGGAGGCCATCCGCCTGACTTGTTCTGTTAAATTGAGGAGAGAAGGGAAGAAGATAACCTAATGCAAATATCTGTAATCTCTTCTTTAATTGGATAGGTTGAAAAGAGTGGTTTGAGCCTGTAGGAGACTGTTTTCTTTCTAAATGTTCCAGATGTCCCTCTACAGTTGGCTATAGCACCATTTGGAGTCTTAATGTGAAGGCTTGGTGCATATATCTTTACTTTAAAGAATATATTGCATATGAGATTGAAATAGAACTGCATTGCTTCTGTTGTATTTTACACATACTTTTTAATTTTAGAAAAAGTTTGTTTTCTACTGGGAATGTAGTGTGTGGGGAGCATTTTTCTTCTCATGTGTACACACATGGATATGTGTTTGTTACCAACAAAAAATGAATCAGTTCTTGTCTATTAGGTAATGACAGTATCATTTTTATATTGCTGAAGTTATTTTCAGAAGTGTTGTTCTCCATTGGTGCATGAAGAGGCTCCTAGAATGGATGCTGCTCTGTCAGTGGATATTTTAATGTTAAGTTTCTGAATCAGTTAGTAAGTTTCTACTAAACTGAGTAGCCATTTAAGTGGTGACTAATTCATTAAAGCTATCACAAATAATGTTAAGTATTGACTGCTAAGATTCAAGGATTCAGCCTTAAGTCCTAGGGTTTGGAGTCTTGTGAGCTTGTGTTTGGAAGCTCATGAGCTTCCCTTTTCCAGAGGGGGGAAACAAGCAGTCACAATGACTATTTTTAAAGAGATTATTAAATTGTTTAAGTTTTAAAATTATTTGTTAAACAAAAAATATCCTCAACCAACATTCACTTGAAACAAAACATAGCTTAGAGATACTAAAACCCAAACAAACCAAACTGTATTCTCCCAGGAGAATGGATTAAGAAAGGACAAAAACCATTTCCGTAATGTTTGTTGTCTTTCTTAGTTTATCACTGGAAGGCAGACAGATCCTGTGGCGGATAGTGGTGATGCACAAACTTGAATATCATAGAATATGATGTATTTTAGATTTAGGTAGCACTAAGAAAAAAAATGTTTTTTAATTTAATTGTGTGGTTCTAATATGTGGATCTGTGGTTGAAGAACCTGGAAAGTTCAGTTTGAGATGAAGAAGATCAGACTGAACTGTTCTTGAAAACTTTGAGTACTTCTGTTTGAAAGTTTCAAGCTAAACAGAAGATATATTAGCTTCATTTCATACTTTCAAACTATTCATTGTGATCATTAAATAACAATCAAGGGTGTTTCTGTGTGACAAGAGATCACTTGTTATACTTCAGTTTTCACTGGGAAGAATAAGCATTAGCATTTAAATGGAAATTGCTAATTTCCTCTTGCATATGTCCTTAGGGCTCAATCCCACCGGATACTGAGCCACTGTAGTTGTGATCCAAGAAAGATCTGGGGTTAAGTTGGGATTTATTCAGACATTTAAATATTGCATGTTGAAGTGGGGCCACAGTGTTCACCCTCGCTGGAGTGAAGATGGAGGCCATTCCAATGAAGGTCTTGCTTGACACTGTTCTACTCTGGAGTACTATGGGCAACTTGAGGGCAGCAGCTGTAGTCTGCATCTTGTGAGTAGACGAAGTCTTGTTCCAAATTTTGTAACATAAAGCAAGTTACTTGTCTGAAGTGTTGTTTGTTTGTTTTGGTTTTTTCTGCATGCAGTTATTTTAGGAGAAGCGTAATATGTGGATATAAGGAATAATGCAGGTCAAAGCAGTATTTCCCATCAGAGTAATAAGCAGGAAGACCCATTTATTTTGCTTTTTCTATGTTTATTGTCTTCATGGACAAAGGAACCTGGGTGGGTTTTTTTCTCTTTGCAAATAGAAATCAAAATTTCTGAGCTGTAGAGAGCATGTCTTTAATGTGACAGTTGAGTTTTCGTAACTTTGTGAGTGCTATCCCTGGTGGATACTTATGAAACTGTGTTTAGTTATGAAAAGGCAAGACTTGTCCTTGAAACCTCCTGTGTCTGAGTCAGCTCTTTTTGTGTGTCTATTGAACATACTTCCTGGCTACAAGATGTCTGTCTTGGTGCTCTCCATAGAAATGGGGCCTCACGGTTCAAACTTCTTTAGTCCTGGGATTTACACAGGATCTCTTTCCTCTTCAGCTTTCACCCACAGCTTTCTGCAGTCACTGCAGTGCAGTCTTCCACTTTGGGGGTGTGGTTCTTCATGGTGGCATTCACAGGAACCTCTGATAGTTCAAGGGCTTGCAACAGGCCTTGGAAATCTTCCCATGTTGTTTTCTCTTTACTACATGCAGCACAAGGAGGCACAAAATAATATCCTTTTTTTCTATCTGTCCCCATCTATCCTTGGTCCTCTTTTGTAGAAATGAACATTGTTGCTTTTCCTTCATAGAGTTCAACTTTTTTTTTCTTCCTATTTCATGTCTGGAGTTGTTTTTTCTAGGTGGTGGACTTTTTCTTTGCATACTTACTGTTAATCCGTAGTCCACCTGATGAGGCTAATTGCTGCTTTTTTTTGTTGTTTTGTGCCACTTTTCTGAGCATGGGGGAGGAAAATGATTTTACTGTGCATCAGATCTATTGTCAGTCTCTTGCAGATATACCATGTGAAGACTTTCAGGACTATAGGAGTTATCTCTGGAATTAGATTGAATTTGCCATTTGTACGTGACTGTTTATCAGACTGTTTGTGAAGGTTCAAAGTTTTAATTTCTAATGCAGCAAAAATGAACTTTGTATTAAGACCTACACTAAACCTCCATGTAGTCATTTTGGAGGTGATTTTTAAAAAGCAAGGCTTCACTGGGAGGTAAAGAAGTCATCTATGCCTTTGAAAATGCATCAGCTGAGGTCTTTCTTTATCATTATTTTTTTCATACATGAAAGAGAAACTCTGGCAACAAAGATTCAGCCTTAATGTCTTACAAGCCTGTTTGTTTCCAGTATGCTTTAGAGATTTTTTGAAATTACATTTTTCTTTGTGATTTGTACCTAATTTACACGTAATGATATGTTTTGTAACTTCCCCTATAGTGCAATGGGACTGTTCTTATGCTTAAAAGAACCATCTGATTAAGTGCTTTACTTGGTTGGTGGCATTGAACAGTTTTTAATTTTAACGTTATAGTTAGTCTATTGTCAGTATTGGACCAAGACACATAATTTTGCATTGATACCACGTTATTAATGAAAATTTTTTCATGTGTTTGGCAAGTTATAAATTACTCAAAGCTCTTTTACTGTTTGGAAATGCATTGATAAATCATACTCAATTATGTGGCAACACTTAGAGAACAAGAATTAAAAAACAGCAGACCATAAAGTTTGAATTTGTGTTCTATGCTATTGATTATCTTTCATAAATAGTCAGTATCAGAAACTTTACACAAAGCTTTTTCTACTGCTGTCCCACAAAGGTAGCTACATTTTTGTTCACAGTAGAATAATGGTTTCCAGTGGTAATCTAGAGACTGTGTAGCTGAAACTTGTTATAGATACAATGTATAGACATTGGTGTCTTAACTTTTTATTGGAGCTGCTTACAGGCTTGAAACACGGACAAAAGGGGATTTATCCTCTGTTGTGATTCCTATAATCTAGTAATTTCCTTTTTATAACAAAAACAGGCTATGTCTTGATATTTTAGTCTGAAATGTTTTAAGATGAGGTTTCCCTCTGTGGATAATAAGCTTACTTCTCTGCTGCTTTATTCTAGACTCCACAGCTCCTGCTGCTTGATAAAAGTGTTTCCATAATTTTAAGAACTTATTAGGCCATATATGACTCATGTATTTTTTTCATTGTTGCATGTATTAGTCCTTTTAAAGAACTTGGCAGATGACTTGCAGCAGAAGCTCTGTGATGAGGTCAGCTAAGTGTGGTCTTTGAGGGCTGATCACAAGAAGCAAGTTGCGGAGTTAGGGCCTAGGTTAGCAGTAGGAAACACAAGCTATCTCAGTGGACGAGAACTGTTTTGTAAAATAGAAACAAATCAGCCCCCTCACATCTATCAAGCAGATAAAAGGAGCACGAAATACTTTCCCTCTCTTTGAGGGCATGGAAAGAGTTCCTGTGAGTTAATTCTTTGCTCTTCTGATTTCCTTTGCTTCTGTGCATGTATAGATGTATTTCTGGTTGAAGAGGACTGTGTCAAGGAGCAAACTGTTTTTAACCGTCTCCTTTTAGCACTTCATTGGGAAATAGTTTTAATATTCCTGAGCTTATTCCTTTGGAACTTTCAGTTTATATAGCTGTGGCTGAGAGAGTGAGGACAGCTTGGATGTGTGGGAGGAATGCCCTAGGCTCTACAGAACATATTGCAGTGATGTCTGTGTTAAGTCTGGACAAAGTCTTTAGAAGTAGAAATAAAATGGTATTGGTATTTAATTGACCCATAGCTGTACTGGTTTACCTCCACAAATTGGCTGAAAACTTCTCATGTAGAAACCTCAGGTCGCTATTTTCAAGCAAGTTTCTACAAAGCTATCCTTGTCAGTAGTTACTAAAAAGTTACACCCATAGTAATTATACTTGCAAGTATTCAATCATAGTAGCAAAGTCCAGACCTTGGAAGACATGAGTGGTTGGCTCCATGCAAGCAGCAAACGGTCTCCTCTTGCACCTTCCTCAGTTCCCTGCAGTGCCTTTGTTTTCAGAGACTTGACTTCATTAGAAATAGCAGGAGGACCCTGAGGCTATTCCTTTCATTCCTTCTCCTTATTCTCTTTTTGCATTTCTGTTTGATACACCTTGTTTCTGGACAAGGTGCCTCTAAAAATTAGGTGTCTATTTTGCCTTCCACAGACCATTTTACTTGCTGACACATGGAAGAAGCTGGCAGACCTGAAAAGTCAGCAGACAACAATACAGGGCTTGCCTAAGATTTATGAAGTATATATTGTGATGAGCATATTATTCTTCAGCAAAGTAGTAAGTGGTTTAATTAGAATTACTAGAATCACTGTTATCTTGAAACTTCAGAAAAATACCATTTTAGACAAAGCCAATAGCTTTATTTTTTATTTCTGGTAGAAAGAAATGCTGTTCTCCACACATCTGAAAGTACAGAAAGGAGCCATTGAGCATAGGAAGCAGATCATCTTTTGACCAGTCAAAAAAAGTCTGTATTGCCTTGAATGATGATATTAACCAGTACAGGAATTAATACATTTTGTGCCGCTTGTCAAAACAGAGCGTCTTTTTGTGAATAAATAGATGAAAATATGTAGACATGAGGGAAACCTGCACAGTGCTAATGGACATGTAGGTTTTTCCTCTGCATTGTCAGTTGTTTGAAGAATGAGTCTCACATTTGTTTAATCATGGAGTTGGAGGAGATAGTGAACTCTTGAGATGTTTGTTAATCCTAAAGTTAAAAGGAGACTAAAAGAACCAGGCATGCTTCTTTTTAAGAATTCTTAAATTAGTCCAGTACCCATGTAAGCTGTAGGTTGATGTTCTTTGTCTCTTTCAGGGTTTCTTGGACCTCTGAAAGATTGACTGAGACCCTTAGTAACTTTACTCCTGTAGTGCTGGTTCCATTCCCACAGGTTGTAGTTCTTCATTAACTTCTCCAGTGTAGGTCCTTCCCACAAGCTACAGTTCTTCAAGAACAGCCCCAGTGTGGATCTCTTCCATGGGATATAGTCCCTCAGAAATGGACTGCTCTAGTGTAGGTCCCCCATGCACCACAGCTGTCAGAAAATCTTCTTCTGTATGGACTCTCCACAGGCTGCAGCTTCCTTCAGGGCACATCCACTTGCTGCAATGTGTAGTTCTCCGTGGGCTGCAGTGTGGATATCTGCTCTGGCATGTCCTCTATGAGCTGCAGGGGGACAACCTCTGCCACCATGGTCTCCTCCATGGGCTGCAGGGGGTATCTCTGCTCCTGTGTCTGGAGCACTTCCTCCTGTGTGTCTGCAGGGCTGTTCCTTTTGTGTTTTCTCGTTCTTCTGTCACAGCTGCTGTGCAGTGGTTTTTTACCCTTTCTTAAATATGTTACCACAGATGTGCCACCAGCGTTGCTGATGGGCTCGGCTTTGGTCAGTGGTAGGTCTGTTTGAGCCAGTCTAAGTGGCTGTGACCAGCACAGGACAACCCCTGGTCCTGTCTCAGAAGGACCACTCCAGCAGCACCTCTGGCTGCTTGCACCCGGTACAGTTTGAAGCTAGATAGATGAAGTCTCCTTTTGGCCTCTTGGAGACTCAGGTTTGTTAAAAGCAGCATTAACTTCAGCTCACAAAATGAGCCTCTGCTGTAATGATTGATGTCTGGTGTGTACCTGTGTATACATATGTATACATATATACAGTGCTGTCAGGCTAATCAGACATACAGCCATGTGGAGTTCAACATCAGTTATTTAACTTTGCCCATGCCGCAAAGCTTCTTGGGTCCATGGTGTGAATGTGTCGGTCATTCTGCACCTATCCAGCATGGAATGGTGTCTGCAATGCTTGTAGTCTGTTCTTAAGAAAAAAAAAAAATGTTTATGTGAAGAAAAGTTTTCATATCTTCTTTTTCACTGTAAAACGACATAAATTGCAAGTGGCTGTATTAAAACTTAACTATAACTGGGGACAGCGTAAAAATGGATGCACCTTCTCTGGCTCAAAACTCTGCAACTTACCTTTTCAACATTTTACATGTAGTTTTTTGGAAACAGTTTTAAAACTGGGATATTGGATTTTCTGTTTTACATGATTATCTGTACTGGAAAATATTTTTCTCCTGCAGAAGTTAGACAGGGAAGATTATCTAAATATCTGTGACTTAAGCCTTCAAAAGAATTACTCCTGAATGTGAGTAATGATACTATTTTCTCAAGCCATATCTGTTCTGGGAAGAAATACATACTACTCTAAAAAATTTAAGTATCTCATTTCTGTAGTAATTCACAAGGTTTTCTTGAGAGTTTTCGCTGTAATTAAAGACAAAGTCTGTGCCATTATGAGTAGCATGATCTTTCAGCTCCTCAAGGATAACATAAATGCTGAATGTAGTAGTAATTCATTAGTGTACATGAGGAGCAGCTATCATTTGTGGTATAGTTGCCTGCTGTGAATTTTAGTAATTTTTATTGCATTTCACTTTACAGTGCCAGCTACAAGTCAGGTAAGCATTTAAAAAATGTGCCTAGATTTCACTAGGCATTGCAGCAGTGATGGTGGTTAATATTAATCTAAAGAAAAACCTGTATAATACTAAAACCAAAATTTTTATGCACATTAAGATAACACTTTCTACTTTAAAGAAAGCATCTAGTCCTCCATATAGAGGAAATATAAATAAAACTGAGGATAGGAGTAAGGAAATGAGTAAGAAAAATGTCATGCCATGTGACTACTTACCAAGAATTTTATTTCCTGGCATTCTTCCTGCTCCAGTAAGTCTCTGACATTTTCCAAAGGCTTCAGAGCTAGTACTTGAGCTAATAATTTCTGGATTTTTGGCTCCACAGCCAGAATAATAATTTAAAAGTTCACAAATATGCTTCTGAAATGTTGTTCTACTCCCTATTTCTCCATGGGAGATCTCTAAGAAGTTCCCTATCTATTATTGTGATTTTTCCATGTCCATTCTGTTTGTTAGGATTCGTAGGAGGAGGATGTTGAAATGACTCTGTAGAAGCTTTTGTAATGGGTATGTGCTGTGGTGCAGAAAGCAGAGAGAGAACTGCCTGTGGCTTGTTCTGGTGCAAGAAGAGAACCCTGTTGTGGGAGACGGAGACCAGTGTATTTGCAGTAGAGGTGGGACCGTTTAATATGTAGTTACCAGTGTCTCAAAAGCCGTCCTGACCTGAGAAGAAAGTTGTCCTCTGAAGTGCCTCAGATACCATCTAGACTGCTAAAAGAGAATTTAGAATCTAGGTCCAGCTCCCAGGGCTCAGGGTAGTGCTACTGCTTGTGTTTTTATTTTGTGCCAGTGTATCTTGTGCTGCTTTTTGCAGAGTGACACACTTTTACCAGGAGGTCACTCCTCCTTTCCCTGTGTTAACACTAATATATGCACCATGTGTTCAGTCTGGTAAGTTGCTTCAAAGATACTCCAGTGTTAGGTCTAAGAAGATTGTACAGGGTAGGTTTTTTTGTCTCCCTTTGGTACAGATATTTTAGCCTTGCTTCATGGCAGGTGAACAAACCAGTTGAATATTTGCTGCGAGACAATTGGAGTCAGTTTTTAAATCAGACTTTGACAGGCTACCTTTTGCCCAAGGTGATCCTTCTGAGAACATCGTGGGCATGTAAAAGACATTACTTGGTGTGAGGCTGCTGTATCAGGTTCATGCCAGTGTATGCAGCCTGATCTACAAAGATATATTTTTGAAAGGCTTCAGAAAATTGTCATCTCTGTTTGAGACTGTTTCTCTTGCTGCTGCAATGTTCTTACTGTGTTTTCTGATTGTTGACCCCATAAATGCTTGTCCTTTTTTCCCCATACTTGATAGCTAAAGCATGGAAGTGTTTGGCAGGCCATACTGTTTAAATCAGAATTTGCTATGGGTCTGTTCAGACAGGTTTGCTTAAATTTGAGTTGGGAGGGACTTTAAAGATCATCTAGAAGCACTGAAATGGTTTAGTTCAACAATAATGGATCTCATTTCTTCCTTTTTAATTGTCACTTGACTTCGGGTTTAATGGAGACATTAAACTGCCTGAGAACCAGGAATGTCTGAGATTAATAAATGAATGTTTTGTTTAAGTCTTCCATCAAAGTTAATGGATGTATGTCCTTTCATACTTTACAGTTTGGACACCTGCAATCTGAAAACTTATTTGGTGTCACAGAATCACAGAAACTCTCAGGTTGGAAGGGATCTCTGCATATAGTCTAGTCTAACACACCTGCTCAAAGCAGGATCAGATTGCCCAGGACCAATTTTGAAAAACTCCAAAGACAGAGAGTCCGCAACCTCTCTGGGCAGCCCATTCTAGTGTTTGATCATCCTTACAGTTTAAAAAAAAAAAAGTAGAAAAGTTGTGACAACAAAGTAAGAATAAGTAGTTTTCTCTGTGTCCGAACCCAAGTATTTCTATTGAATTGTTTTAATGTATTCATGGTTGGAGGAGGAATTTCAAATTTGGCAGGTGTTCACGCTGGGTTCAGAGATGTGCCTTTAGCTCCAAAGAGCTTATTATCAGGTCCCAGCTGAAAGTTGGATACTTCGTTGCCATGAGAAGTATTTGCTCCAGTTTACTTCCTTAACGTACCAGTTATGCACCAGAATATGCTACCAGGTGTGGAAATAGTGGGAAATTGAGGAAGCCCCGCAAGTACACACCAGTGTAAGTAGTATTTACCAAACTTTTGGAAGCAAATGATACCTGAACACTTCATGTGGCTTGGCCATGAGTTGTTAAAGACCTATTCAAAATATGCAGTCATTCAATGTAGATAGGGTGTATAGAGTTCAGTAACCTTAGTGAAGTGCTTTGAGCAATAAAACAGTTCAGAAGGATGATTTTTTTAAAAATTTGTGGTCTGAGGGATATTCAGTTGAACGAAGCAATTAACTTGAAGTTACTGTTTCATGTGCTGTGGAGACTGAAACAGGGTTTGTTGCATTTGCTATGCATTTCTTTCCTGACGTCAGCTAGCAGCTTTTCTCTTGAAAAAAATTACGCTGCTATCTTTTTTCCATTTCTTGATTTCTCTACATATCACGGAAAAACAACAAATGTTGCAAATGACATTTGGCCAATCACAACATTTAGTAGCACTTATCCAAGACTGCTACTTCTTGTTATACCTCTGCTCTGGAGAACACATGTAAGCTGCTGGTGGGAAAGTACATGATTAGAAAACAGTCTGTTTGCTTATAGCTTGGCTTTAATTAAACCAAACTCAAAGTCTTAGTAAAGTGCATAGGGTGGGGAGAAGGAGGGGATAGGAAAATTGCAGAAATATCTGAAGGCTGAAAGTCAGATCTGAACGTGGTCAGAAATGTCATAATCGAAGTTGCACGGGCAACCTGGGCCCAGGTCTCTGTGTGTTTTGTTTTCCTGTCCTAGCCCGTAACTGGGGCTTCTAATATGATAATAGCTCCAGATCTTAGTTAGGGTAGAAAAAATCAAGTCTAGAGTAGAAGTCAGTCAATGAATGGTAAGGTGTAGGATTTGCATTTTGATTTAAGGTGCAGCCAGGAGTAAGAGGTAGGTGGGTAGAATCAACTCTGGTTTTAAGTAACTAGGCTTTGTACATATGGTATTGACAACGGCTATTGCAGTGCCAAGGCTCCTTGCCGTAGCCATTTAATTTTCAAATGCTGATTTCAGCATTTGGAAGCATTGCTTTCTTCTCAGTTGTTGCTCCAGGAAGCATGTTGAACTGTATCAGAATGGGCAGGGAAAGGCAGCTAAATGCTGTAGACTTCTTACTTGGATGTCCTGAGTAGAAGTAAACCGTGGAAGAACTTGGGATAATGGTGAAGTTTCTTAGTACTAGGAGGCAGCTTGGGAACAGCCACTTGACATGCTTGTGATTGGCCCTCTTGGACATGTCAGAAGAGCTGGAATTGAGCAGACAATAGCATTCCTCCTCTCCATATACTAGTGAAATTTAGTTTCTGCCTCCAGTCTTAATAAAGTGGCTATTTCTGTACTTTGTTTCTATTGCAAGGTGAGTTATATAAAGTACTGAGGAGCTCTTTCTGTCTTGTTGCCGCTTTGCCTGAAAGCTTCAAATGACAGCTCTTCCTTTTTGTAGAAGTGGCCATTTTTCTCATATTAACAGACCTGAAATATTTTTTTCTGCACTTTTGCCCCAGTTTATGGTCTTTCATCCTTTATCTTCTTTCCATTTCCTCCTCTGTTATATTGGCTTTTTTCTAGTTAGATTTTCAGTATACTGAGTTTGTATATTGTCAAATAGACTTATCAACAGTCAGGTTTGGTTCCCTGCTTTGGAAATACAAAACCTTAGAAGCCTTTACTGACTCTCCTGTCAACAACTCTAGTGTTGTGGTTTTTTTTAAGTTGTTTTGGTTGGTTGTTTTTTTTAGTCCAGATGACTCTAGATTGATCCAGTCCTGTGGACTTGGCACCCACCAGCAGTTGGTGTTCATTAAGTAATGGTCTGGAGTGCATCCTGTTGGGGATTTTCTGCAAGACATCCATGTGGTTCCCTCCAGGACTGCTACAGTATACACACAAAACTGCAGTAAGAGAATAAAATGCTTATGTAAATACAGCAGAATTCAAGTATCAGAAGCACCTTTCTTAGCCACTCTTGCCTCAACCCTCTGGTTAAACTCTTCTAGGTCACTGACCTAACCCAGACTTGTACAGTAGTTTATGGATTGCCATTGCCTTTGACAGAAATCAGGAGAGGTATTTCTGTGCATGGCCAAAGGTACTTTCTTCTTACAGGATTAGTTTTTTCAGTCACGTTTCTTTCCGCTCCGTTAATGCCTGATTCTTTTGATCCTGCCATGCTGTTTTTAATGCTATTCTATGTTATCGAAGTAATCAAAGCTTTTTTAACCAATTGAGGAATGGCATCAGTATGATTTTGCCGGCATTTGTGTTGCATGAACACAGGTGTATGCTGCAGGCTGCAGTGCTGGTGTTGGTCTTATTCCTTCAGTCTTTGCAGGTGTTTGCTAAGCACGTATGTAGGTGCATACTATCTTGATAGTAAAATAATACCTGTCTGTAATCCTTCTTTCTCTTGTCCTGGACCAGCTCTGTATCTTTTCTGTTTCTTTTCCCTGCCTGTCATACTTATCTCTAGAACTTCTTCCTCTTTCTAGGCTTCTTTTTATGTTTCTGGGTAGCTATATACTTTTAGAAAGTTATGACTGAAATAAGTCCTTACTTTCCCCCCCTGTTTTCCTCTTCCTTCAGTGGTCTCCAGAGGGTCAAAGTATACATTTCCTTGCTTGGGAAACACGAGGTTAGAGAGGTTTGGAGTCAAACTGCCTGACAGAATTGAGTCTGCGTCGTGTGAAAGCTGAAAGAAGTGCTTGCCCTAGCTTGTCAGACTTAAAGAAGATTTGGCACTTCATGCAATGCAGTAGGAGTCCAGATTTTCATAATGCAATACTCACATTTGTTATTGTTCCTCTAGAGTGCTGAGTGCTTTAGATAAACTGATAACTCTGTTGTTGTTGTTCTGCCCCAGCATTATACAATGCATGTGTAAACCATTTTAGGAAGGAGGTTTGGCTGTGATAATGGCACCAGGCAGAGCAATTGATTGTGCCTGTGGAGGTGTCTCCTGGGGTTTGTGCTGCTCAGTCTGCCTTGATGAAAAGGCAAGATGGCATGAGTTGATCAACAGATTAATGAAGTAGTGCACCAACTGAGTTTCTGCATTCTGAAAAACATGACGGAGTAATGCAAAAAGAGGTCTGGAGTTATTATAGGCAGGCAGCACTGTCTTCCTTGAAAGCGATGATAAACTGACATTTATTGAAATAGGTGTATGTTTGCAGTGGAGCATGGCAGCACAGTGCAGGGCAGCAGGCCAGAATTCATCCCAGTGCAGATTTGAGGTGGAAGGGACGTTTTATTTGTGGTAAAGAAATGTGATAGCCCTTCTTTGTAGCTGCAGTTCAGCAAAGCGCATTAAACATGAGAATATCAAGGTCAGTAGGGCTGCTTATATGCATGCTTAAGCCTAAGCATACTTTAACATGTTCTAATCATACTATTTTTGGGACTCGGAAGAAATATTTTATAATCTACAACTTCTCATTAGTGGAAAAAATATAACTAAAATTCAAAAAGTTAAGATGAAAAGGAAAAGAGCTGAATTAAGATTGAAAGACTGAAGATAAAAGGTTTAAGTAAATACAGAGTGAACTGATTATTCATTAATTTGTTTACATCTTGTTAATACTTTGACCTAAAGGATCATCAAATCTGACTTTCAGAATTCTTTCCCGCTGCTAGAACAGTACATTTGGGGATCAGATCTATGAAAATCAGGGAAACAGGACAATTTTCCACATTGAAACAGAAGAAGCTGAACCTCATGGAACTTTCTGTATCATTAAGTCTAAGACCTGTGTTGTTACAGATGATCATGACACGTAATCTGCTTAATAAATCTGCTAGACTGTGCTCTAGCACGCAAGAGTTAAAAGTACTGAGGACAAAGCATCTGCTGAGAGCCCAATTCAGAAGTCATTCCTGTGCCAGCTATGAGCCTGATAATTTCCATCCTGAAGGTATTAATAGCCATTTTATGGTTATTAGTTCCAGTGCCAGGAATGACACTTAGTGTACAGAGATCTTCCAGTCTTCTGTTTCCACCAATTTAGAGGGAGGCTTAAATGTGGTTGTGAAGTAAAGACAGGTAAGTGGCCTTGAGTCAAAGTAGTGGAGCATACAAAATGCCTCACCTTGTTATTGGAGCTTGAATGTTCAGCAAAATTTGTAAAAGCATATTACAAATGGTGCTTAGTTTTTTTCTAAAATATGTGTAAATGATAGTCACAGTGTTAATGGCATAGCGCTATCACAGTGAGCTGAGCAGTTAATGATGAAAGTCCAGTAAGGAAAATGAAGGTGATTCTTCAGTATAAATACGCAAAAGATGTGAGGACTGACAGAGAATTGTGATCCTTGAAAGGCTTCCTGGTAGAGTGCACTGTTGGAAGGAAAAGGAATGTTATAGTAGTGACCCCTGGAGCTGAATCCCCTAACCTTGTCTGGCCTGATTAAATTCTTCCCATAGGGACAGACTGTGTGGATGTTGATCATTCTGGATTACTTGTCTTCTTTGTCCTATCACAATTTTGTGGGGTTCGGTTGGGTTCATAGTAAGTTTTTACCTTGCTGTTGTAATTCAGTCTGTAATTCATTCTAACGCCAGCCTTGACACTGCTGTCTAACAGAGTGATCAACCCTGCCAGACCACTGCAGGAATTGAAGGTATTCCCACTGAACTGAGATCCTGGGAATAAGTAATTCAAGCCACAGAGTAGGCTGCCCCCCTACTTTCAGCCCAGTGGTTTGCCTTTTGAGGATAACCTGATTTGTCTTCCCTTCAGGTTCTTTAACATTTTTACACTACCTGTAGTAATCCCCATCTGAACTAATAATTCTCTGTGTATCTGCATGGATAAGGTATCCTGTGTTTTCCTTTTAACCCAGTAACTGCATCAGAGATTTGTTTGAGGTAATTTACTTTTCTGAGGCTGTCACATACTGTGTCTGGCATCTTTCCTTGAGAATTGTTTTTGACCTGTACTCGCTGTTGAGGTCAAGCATCTGGATCTGAAGTTGCTTGAATTGATCTCCCTTTAAAAGGAGGTACTGAACTTGCAATGCCACCCATCTTGGTAAATTTATGACAGTTTCTTACCAGGAGTTCAATAAAAATGATGTACTGGTTCTCTCAGTGTTCTTGGATGGTACACAGATAGGAGCTTCTTCAACTCTGTTTTATTTTTGTGATGTTGTGCAGTTTCTATGTCTACATATTTATTGCTATTTTTCTTTTGTCTCTGTGTTTTGTATTGCCATCCTGATTAAAAATGGTGGCAAAGCTGGTATGAAGAAAATGAGTGCTGCCAAGTGGAAAAGAAGGATGTTCTGTCTTCAGCTAGAGTTCAAGACAAGAATGAATAAAACTTTAAAAATACATTATTTCTTCACAAAGGAGCTTGTCTTTTCTGCCCATAAATTGCAGCTAGTTGTCTGTAGCAATGAAATGTCTGTAGTACTTCATGGGTGAAGCATCTTTCAAGAATGAAATTAAGATGGTGAGGTACCAGTCTAGAGTCAGTGAATGAGCCAAGGGAAGCTGAAAAACTGACTGGTGGTTGATGGCTTCCTTGTTGGCATATTCCAGAGAGAACAGCATCTCTTTTCAGGTGTTGAGGGAAGGCGAGCATGGAATTTTACTCTGCAAAGAGTACAAGCAATGATTTGAGACATTTTGGAAGATGCAGGGAAAGGGGCTGGCAATATAAATGTCTCAATACATAAGGAACATCTAAAATAATTTACAAACCAAAAAAAAGTATTCAAAAGATATCTCCAGGAGGCTGTTAATCATAGATGCTGTACTTTTTTGTCAGGTATGTGTTCTTTGATTAGAAGCTATATATGGTCCAGTACTGCACTGCGCACTGCAGTGAGCTCAGAGGACTGACGCTATAGCATTTTCAAGCATATATTTGGAAATGTTATAATCAGAATATATTTTTAAATAGTTGGCTGTTCTGTAGGGCACAGATTTTTTGAATGGCATGGCTCCTTTCTGTACTCCTACATTTTCCCTTGGTCACCTAAGAAGTGGGCACTTTATTGAGGGCATTCCCTTGTGTTTTAAAATGAAACCTTCAGTACTTTCAGCTCTTGCAGTAGCATTTTCAGCACATAACTTCATTCTATTATTTATTTGCCATAGAGAATCATGGTCTACCTCCTTTTGTGCTTGGCAAATTTGGGGTTTGCTTGCATTTAAGAATATAATGTTCTTCCTATGTGTTTGAACTTTTTTTTTGTAATGGCAAGAATATTTTGGTATGGATTCAGAATGCAGTTTATTCTTTCAATTTGGGCAGGGAAGTAGCTCTATTTGTACACAAGTAGCAGACTTGTGGAGTTGCAGCATTACTAGCAACATTAATCTGGCTGCCATCTTCCAACAAAATCATTACCTCTTGCTGTGCTTACATGTCTGACATAAGCCAAGCCAGATGACCTAAGTGGCTGACAAGGCTGCTACTTGTTCTTAGGAATAAGCCTAGTATGACTGTAGGTGGAGGAGCTTGACAGTATGGCTATTATGAAGACAGCAGAAAAAAAGCCTTATAATACATATTGGTACACTTGAGTGTCTCTTGAACGCTCACATCTACCACTGTCAACCCTGAAGCAGCTGCTTCCCATGACAAAAGACTGATTATGTGCAGAAGCCCCAGGTTTCCATATGCAGTCTATTTTTGCTTGTGGGAGGGTAATATGGGAAGGGGCAGAAATAACAAAAACAAATATGGGATGGTATCAAATTGGGGAAATCGGGCTATTCATTTCTGAAAAGCTTTCGAATAGATTTGTGCAGAGAGCTGGACTCAGTAAAACGTGCACTTTACTTCAGGAGCTGTGTTCCTGCCAGAAGTGGAGAGGGAAGGCAGAGCCTTAACATCCTTTCCTGTAAATAGCTAAGAACTCACTATATATGAACCTTTTTTTAATAAATTCCAACACTTACTAATATTTATAAAAATAAAGCCTACTAAAGCCTTTTCTTGGTGGTCATATTACTTTTGCTACTCTGATAGTAATAATAAAAATAACAATTATTACTCTAACATACTCTGATTAGAGGATTAAGCACCATGACACTTGTAGCTAAATATTTTCTTTTGCAGTCAGCGACATGCTCAATGTCCTAAGCAGGCTCATGAGTGTTCTGTTCCTCCCTGAACAGATTCTGCAACTTAGCTAGAATGGTGGGGTCTCTAGTACTCTGTCCCAAGTGGGCAATGCCCTGCAGTTGCATCTGGATGTTCTACATCCACTGTTTAACAGCCCAGTCAAGAGCAGTCTCCATTCCATGTGTGGGCAGTCTGAATTAACCTTCTTCAGGAAGGACTTCTGTGGCCAGGCTGTGGCAAGAATGAATGTAGGGTCCTTTGCCTACAGGGTAAATCTCACCTGTTAAAGAAATTGAACAGAAAATATGTGCCTGAGAGACTGCTGCCAGTTAGCAGAACCATCCAAAAACCTGGGTGTCCATTTTGCAGCTGTAGAGAAACTTGATTTTTTTTTTTTTTTT
>VZZY01020164.1:103465-184663 GCA_013400335.1 Eurystomus gularis | reverse complement strand
TTTTCTTGTAGTTATGCATTCTAAAAATACAAGGCAAAGCAGACTCAAGTGAAGAGATGCTGTTTTCTCACTAAACACTATTTCACATGTAGCTTTTCTGGTTAGTCTTTTGTCATCTGTTGCCCTGGAAGTGAAGGGTTTCTTCTCTCTAACAGAACACAATAAAATAACCTTTCCTTTGAAGCAAGGTATGCAGATTCTGTTTAATTTTTAGCAATCAAAAAATCTTTTGTGAACAACTTTTTCTAGTTTCCAGTAGGTAAAAGGCAATTGCTTTTTTTCTTATGCATTAAAAAACCCCACCAAGATAAAACTAGCGGGATAGAAAGAGCAAAGACAGACATTCAAAAAAATCAGCAGCATATTCAAATATTAAATGCAATACTTGTCAAAGAATGGAGAGAACATTTCTGTGTTTGCATTGCTGATATTCCCCACCAACCTAACAGATAGGTGTTTTAAGTGACTGCTTTTTAAATGAGGCTGTATCCTCAGGGAGCTAGATGAGAACTCTCAGCAGTATTCTAGAAGTCGTTGGTCAAATAACCCAGTAAATCTTGCTTTTCACGAATCTTTTTTTCCTCTTGAAATCACATTGAGCTATCCAGGGAAACCCGTTCCTGATCACTAGCAGGGAAAATGTAGCTCCATCTCAAGAATCCACCCACTTTTGTTTGCCTGCAGTACTGCAAGATGGTAGATGGCTGATTTTTTTCCTGGAGAGCTAGTGAGGGGGAAAATAATATATGACTTGTGTGCATTGTGGCTCCTTGCTGTAAGTGACTACCTTCTCATGTAGGATATTCTGTCTTTGCTATGGTTAGGAGCAGCATCTTGGAGAAGGTGAGAAAAGGGCGAAGGAAGAGAGGAGTGTGACTGTTTGCTGAGACCATGCATCTTAGCTGCCGGCCAGGAATTCCTCCCTAAAAGCTGAAAGTATTGTACTTTAAGTATGGTAACTGGAAAATGTACAGTTCCCTTTAATTTTAGGTCAAATGGAGGTTTAAAATGCCACCTTTTTTTAATTTAAAAATAGAGCATACCTCAGAATAACTTTGAAATAAAACCATTGGCAAAATAGACTGGTTTAGGAGCTGCTGGTAGTCCTGTTACCTAAAATCATTCTGAAAGTATGGTTCAAGTTGCCAGAGGACACCCCTAATTCTTAGAGGGAAAATTTCCTGTAAAGCACAATCTGTATGCTCAAACATGAGGCACTGCATATCTAAGCATAGCCTTCTATTTGGGCCAAAGGGCTAAATATAAAAACTGTCTTGACAAAAACCAGAGGCAGAGTGACGTCTTGCACAGTTTGACTCTTAGATCGCCCACCACCGAGAGTCAAGATGGGTGGTGTAACTGTTGAACAGAAAAAGGGAGAACAGAAACTTTTAGTATTCCTTCCCTTTGAATATTTCCTTGCCTGTTCCTTTTCAGCTTTGTGTCCTTCATCCAAATCCAAAACCATTTTGATTGTAGTAAAGGATGTTACATTAGACATACGTGCTAGAAGTGTTTTTGATGGCACAATGTGCGAACTGTCCTTTCTCTGGGAGTTTGTTCTTCCTCCCTGCAGGAAGAAGGCTCTCTGAAGACAGACCCAGTTCTCTTCTAACCTGTCTTTGCTCTGCTGAGATACGTTCAGAGGATGACAAAAAGGAGAGTCAGTGTCAGGAGGCAAGATTTCTCAGTAATAGATCTCACCATCCATCCCCTGCACCAGTAACTGGGCTCTAACAGAAACAGATAAGCAGGAATCCTAAGCTGCTGGTGGGGAAGTTACAATATTATTTCTCCTTGATGGTATGGGCTTTCTGGAAGCAGTGGTAATACTGAGTTCATGCTGAACTAATACAGCTAGGACCCAGTAGAAAAAACCTGCATTAATTCTTGCATGTTCCTCTTTAATTTTAGATCAATTCAAGGTTTAAAATACCACTTTTTTGGAAGTGAAAAGTGAAGCATACCTCAGAATAACTTTGAAATAAAGCCATTGGCAAAATAGGCTGGTTTAGGAGCTGCTGGTAATCCTATTACCTGTTAAGAGGATCATTTAAACATATTTTCTTCAGGATATTTAAGATGATTAATGGTTGTGATTAATGAAAAATGAAGGAATACTTTTTGGCCAATTATATTTTGAATTATTTGAGGTAAGCAGAGACTTTAAATCCAGTAAGAATTACTGGAAGTAACTGAGAATGGAAAGCAGTATTTTTTTCCTGCTGCAGGCAGAACATAATTAAACTACCTTTCACTGCAGGTCTGCATAGAAACCTGCTGTTGTGCTGAGGCTACGTGCAGTTGATGTGTTTCCTTTCTGGCCCACAATGAAGAGGGAACATCTGGTTTTGAAGGTGGTTTACTCATGCCTATACCTCTGGTGATGAAGGTACTTAGTTTTCCAGTGCAATTGAAATAAAATGCCCCTGATGTATCAACAGTATCAAGCTGGACATAACTGGTGACTGGTTTCCATAGAGTCATCTTGTGTAGGTTGCCTCTTGAACAGGCAGCCCTGTATTGCATCAGATGAAACTTTCTGTGCATAAATGAAAAATTGAAGAATCAGTGCTCTTCTTTAGAGGTCAAACATAACGGCGATCTGGTGAACTAAAGCTCTTGTTCTTAATGAGTCAGTAACTCTTTCCTTCTGTCAGCCTTCTGTTTTCTTGTAGTGCTATTCTGTTTCTGGTCTTTGTAGTGAACCATATTGTCATTTAGGGCAATGTGTTATTTTTTTGAAGAAATTATATGTGTAATCCCATTACCTATGAGGAGTGACTAAGGACTTTGGGCTTGTCTAGTTTGGAGAGAAGGAGGCTGAGGGGTGACCTCATTGCTCTCTGCAGCTTCCTGAGGAGGGGAGGTAGAAAGAGAGGTGCTGAGCTCTTCTCCCTGTTGTCCAGCAAGCATGGGAATGCCTCAGAGCCAGGGGAGGTTCAGACTGGGCGTTAAGAAGCACTTCTTTACCAAGTGGGTGGTGAAACACTGTAATGGGTTTCCTAGAGAGCTGGTTGATGCCCCAAGCCTGTTTAAGAGACAGTTGGAGAATGTCTTTAACAACATACTTTAACTTTTGGTCAGCCTGAATTGGTGAGGCAGTTGGACTAGATGATGGTTGTAGGTCCCTTCCAAGTGAAATAGTCTGTTCTATCAGGCATTTAACTAGCAAAGCATTTAAAACATGTTTGCAGAACTTGAGTTGTATGTAGTATTTCATTATTCTGTCATTGTTGGTAAATAATGTAACCTTTCATGGCTAGACTTCCTGCCTAGTGGCATTAGATATTGTTATTGCTGTATTTCCATCCTGTGGTATGTTACTCTGACAGGAGCAGCAAGAAGTGCCTGAATATAAATAATAAATTTATTTTCCTCCAGCTGGTGTTTTAATAGGTATGACAACAGTTTGCAGATTTACATTCTGAGTATTTTCCATAAATCCAAACTTTATTTTCTCTTACACCCCTATGTGCGTGTAGGGCACAGAGCAGCGCTTTGCCTGAGCAAGTGCTCAGAGACCACAGCACTGCTCAGACCAGGCAGAGCGTGAGCTGAGTTACTGTCAGTGATCATTGCAAATGTGTGTTCAGAAAAGGCATTAAAGACATTTTTTTTAAAATGAGACAAAACAAAGGGAACTGTTGCTTTTAAGTATATATTCATTATATCATAAGATCTGATGGGAAGGATGGTCCAAGTCAAACACAGCTCTTCTTTACTCTGTGGTGCTAGCACGAGTTTTTCATATCAATCCACATATGCTGCTTCCAGTCTTGCTGCCATCTCATCTCTCCTCCAAACTGTACCAAACTTTTTCCTTGTTTTCCAACTGTCTTTTGACTCTTAACTGGCAAATAAAAACCCCCATGAGGGAAAATTTGCCCTCAGCAGCAGCAGCAAGGCAAAATTACTTGCCTTACACAGCTTTAAAGTAAGTGGAAAAGTGGTGCAGTAACTTTGTTACCTTCTTTTTGTTATGGAGAAATGAATTTTTTTTTCAAAATATTCAAACTGAATGGTTGACAAATTAGTTTCCTGTTTGGCATGACAAAATTGTTCATTGTAACAATCTATTGCCTCTGTTTTGACATCCTTCTGGTAAGGTTTTTCTTGCTGTACTTTGCTTAGGTGTTGCATAAAAATTTATTCTTTTTTTACCTTTAATGATATCTTTGCTTTTGGTAATGAAGATAACATTGTGGCATTGTTTTCTTTAACTTCCAAAATACAGCTTTGTGGTTTCATTGCTGCGTGTTCAACAGGTTTGCTGTTTCCTCCAGTTAAAAAGGAGTTCCTTCCTTCTTCTTGCTACTCCGTGGCCCAGCAGGCGTAGGAAATGTTTCGTGTTTTTCTCCAGGGGGTAGAGAAGTGATTTAACTGGATTTGAGTTCTTTTCAGGGTATGTTCTGCAGAACAAGCATGGCAACAAGCATGCATGTTGCAGAAGTGGCAGCCTCTGTTTTCTCAACCTTGTAGAGTAAGTTTAGATACATGGGGAAGCTTCAGATGTACAGAGGAAGGATTGTACTGTTCAGTAAAAAACTCTTAAAGTTGGTTAAAAAATACTTATACACGTATGTACACTTTGCCTCATTCATTTCCTAGCAAACATTAAAAAACCCCGTTTCTTTAAATCTGTACAAAATGAGTCATGTTTGCTGTATCTAAGAGTATAGATTTTTGTTGTTGTTGTTAAAGTAAATGCTTCAATTTTGAATCCAGCTATAGATTTTCAGACAGCGTGCCCAGCTTGCTAGCATGTTTTATCTGCAATGGGAAAATCTGAGAGATTGCAAAATTTAGTCTGCTCATGTTCACTGTGGAGCTCTTTTGAGAGAAGGTTAGATGACGGAGCATAATTTTGGTGCTTGCTTTCATACAATATGGCTTTCCTGAGGGTTATAGATATATTTTTCTTGCTAGTTTTCTTCCACATTTTGTGTCAATTATAAACAGACATTTCTGAAGTTTTTCTTCAGGGAATATTCTGGGGTATCAAATAATTTCCTTGCTTGAGGAGATTGTTTGGAAGGACAGGCAAGAGAGCTGGCTTTTGAAAAGGATACAGTAATTTGAAAGCAGCTTACTTCTTCTACTCACTTCTGGATATACTACTGGCTGTCTCTCTTCCTCCACTGTACTCAATTGACAAAGAGTTTCATAGTCCTTTGTCTTCCTTTGGAGATGTTTTCCTAGAAATTCCAGAGAGACAATACATACATAGACATATTACAAAAATGGAAATGTAGTAATTGCTGGAAAAAATTGAATAGCAAGTTCATTAGTTATTAATATGGAGCATGGCCCGAGTAGTGGGAATTACAGTGGAGGTTTGTTTTTGAGTTAATACAAGAAACAAAGGGAAGAGGGAGACGACACTGAGCTGTTTTCCTAGCAGCCGCATGCACTCCTGTGCTAGCAGAGTACCCAGTTGGAAAGGCACTAGAAACACTTAAATGAGGAAAAAGGAGAGATTCTGATACTCACTGTCTCTACTGCTGTGCTGGATAGCCCATGTCCACTATGTTGCTGGGGAATTGTGAATACTTATTTGGAAAAAAATCTGCTGGGCTGTTCACAAATCTTGTCAATCTTCACGTGGGACATGTATTTTAGAAGTGGTCGTTCAGGTTTTCAGGGTAGGCAGCCAGTAACAAGCTGTAGTCTGCACATGGTCAAAGTCAAATGTAGAGTGACACATTTTCTAGTGGAGCAAGATTTTAGCCCTGACTTTCAGTGCTGCTAGAGGCCTGCAGCAACCAAGAAAGAAACAGGTCCTGAAGAGATTGCCACCTGGAAAGTTAATGAGTCGAGCACAGTGGGACCAAGCACTGGCAGAGTTTGCCTAGGGAGGTTGTGGAGTCTCTATCCTTGAAGAGATTCAGAAGCCATCTAGACACAGTTTTAGGGAGGCTGCTCTAGGTGGGTTGGATGAGAGGACCTCCAGAGGTCCCTTCAGCCTCAACCATTCTGTAATTCTGTGGTATTCATTAATCTTCTGTCCCCAGCCTGTGGCCATGGTTGTGCATTCATCAGGTCCTCTTGTCACATCTCAGAAGCAGGGGTACTGTTGCCTGGTGTAAAGTTTTTCACTGCTTATCAGTAGTCTGGGGTTCAAAATTTGTAGCTGTGATTCCATATGATGTGCAACTTGTTCATCCTCTCCAGTTTTTCAGTTTGGTTGGAAACACCTTCATCCATAATTCCANCCCAATTATTTTCTGCCATTATGTTGGATAATAATGGCTTGGTTTAATCTCCTTGACGTTAATTTTTAGGGAATTGTCCTCACTGTGGAAAACTGACACATGACAGTATGACAATGCAAAAACTGCTTTGTTGAGGTTGACATTTTGGCTCAGTCTGGTTTCTGTATTAGCTGACATGGGGGGGAGAGAGAGGAGAGAGCCATTCACCTTGTTTCTTTGTGTAGATACACTGAAGAAGCACTGTTGGTTTGTGCCATGCATATTCAGATAGGTTTTTCAGCTTGCAGTATTCAGATGCAGTTTCAACATTTTGGGGAGAGTGGAATAGAGTTGTTTGTCTGGGAAGTACACTGTGGGATTGATTTATTATGTTTTTTCCAGAATTTGGGGTTTGATTCTTTTGTTTCGAATCCATACATATGTGATGGTCATGTTTCAGGCTCATCTAGTAAGTTTAAAATTTAAGGGTTGCTAGTGAATGAAAGCTAGAAGTGGATTGACTGGTTATTTTTTTGGTAACTCTTTAATAAGATAATTGATTTATGCTGCATTTAGGTTTTTCAGTGTGACCCAGTGTAACACCACAGAATGATGTGGCACTAGTAACTACAAAAATGGGAAGATGGCACCCTGAAAATGGAAAGCAGCAGGAACAGGTTGATGGTAGGGAAGGGGTTGTGGAGACTAGCTGCAACATGCTGGTTGTGCTTGTCTGGCTGCAGCTTTTGTTATTAAGCTGGAAATCACAAACCAAAGGTAGACATTAGGAGCCCATAAAGATTTCAGCATGTCACTATCAGTGCATGCCTATCTTTCATTCTCCAAAATACAGTGTTCCTCAATGTGTCTGTAAGTGTCTCCAGCTCAGTACTTCACTCCTCTTTCAGTTACTTTCATCTGCTGTGGTTGGATTCAAAGTGGCTGCTGATCAGCACGGTGACTTGTCACAAGGCAAGGTCTCCTGTCTTGCACTGAGACAGCTTCCAGCTGCTGATCTGCTTAGTGGCCACTGATGTCTGATAGTTAATAAGCATTTTCTGCTAATCAGCTACTGTGAAAGGCAGCTAGGGCCGGGTACAGCAGTGGCTGCATAGCATGTGGAGCCATGGTCATTGCAGTTTGCAGCAGCTGATCAGAGGTCTTGGAGATAACTGGGTTTCTCCTGGGAGGAGACCAAGCTAAGACTAGCTAGTTGCCTGGAGGTAGCTGTGTTTTGAAACGCTGATTATCTGTGGTTACCAGTTGTGACCTTCTAGTTCCAGAATAAATGGAGCAGCAGTAGTGTGGTCTGGAGCTGGGAGCAGATAGAGAGCTTCATGGTTTAAAAGATACTGAGGGAGCTGTAAACAATGAACTTGATCAGATGCTGTGATCAGACACTAAGTAGTTTCTGCTCACCTACCCTGGTTATCTGACAAGACAGGAACAGGGACACTGCTTTGGTATAGCTCTCTGCTCCCCATTTCATACCCTTTCTGTCCTTGCCTTCAAGGAATTCCCAGGCTGACAGTCTGTGGGTTACCTGGTATGCAGAGGTGAGCAAGTCCAGTGCTCTCCTCCTGGGCTGCTGGGCTGTGAAGTGGCAGCGTTCCTGGGCTGTCACTCTGGGCTCTCTTGTATGCAGAAGAGTGGCACACCCAGCAAGTTCTCACCTACCCAGTGTGGCACCATGTACCTGGTGGTGTGGCTGTGTGTTTTTGGGCTTGCCATGAAACACAGAAAGGACAGGTTGAACTGAGATGAAGGGCCGGATAGCAAACAGATGAAAATTGTTTCTAGCATTGTATTTCAGTTTTGGTCTTCTGTGGCAAAGTCTAACAACATTAATTTTCACGACTCTGGCAGACAGGCTTTGCACTATCCAGAATGTTGCTGTCAAAAATCTTCTGTATTGACGCTGTGATTGGAAGGATGTTTTTCTCTCAAAGCGAGCAACTGCTAAGAGATTCAGAGGAGTAATTCAGGTGGTTACCTGTGCTTTGTTCTGCAGTTGCCCTTTTGTAAAACTGTAAATCCTAACCTGCCCAAAGGAGCTCTGAGTGATGTTATTAGCTTCATTCGAGTCAAACGGTTTGACATTCTTTGAGCAGAAGTATTATGTGAGGCTGATGGTCTGTATTCCTCTACTTCAGCTCGGAACATGGAATTAGTCTCTGCCACAAGCAGGCATGGTTTGTTTTCAAATGCTTTGCAAATGAATATTTTATTAGGTAGCTGTGGCCAAATGCTGCAGGATGGCCTTTGATACACTCAGTAGCCGGGCGGTTTTTACTGTGTTGGCAGAGCCCTCTGGTGGGAACGCAGCCTGTGCCAGCAGCAGCTGGTCCTGCAGGCAGTGCCACCCTCTGCTCCTGCACGCCTCAGCCAACCCTCTCGGCTCGGTGGTAGCCCACCAGCTGCTTGTGCCGGTGGCCAAGGGGTTCCTTCTTGTCCCGTTCCTGGCCAGGAGAGCAGAGCCCTGTGGAGCATGCTTGGCCTTTTTCAGCAAACCCGATGGTGTTCTGTAAGTGCCTGTGTCATTTTAGGTGTTGCTCTGCAAAATGTGATGGGTCTTCAAGAGTAATACAGTTAGCCAATTACCAGGTAATATTTTCCTAATCCAATCACAGTGTGGGAGAGCTGTGACAAATTTCAAGAATTGCTTGAATTTCAAAGTTATCTGTAAATATCTTTTTTTAATTTCCTCTTCAAATACCACTCAGTAGAAGTAACTGGTTTACTTAGGCATGGAGTAGGACATTCCTAAACCAAGAGCCACAGCCTTCCATTTCTGGTGGTCCATAATGCTTTTGCTAATCAAGGTGCTTGAGGAAAGAGCTTTTGTGTTTCAAAGTATCAGCTTACTGAACAGGAAGGAAAATTGTTCTTACACTTGTCTAACCTAATAGTATTCAAAAGCCTGGTTAGGACTGCTAGATGCACTGCCAAACCAGAATGTGCAAACAGGTCTTTTAATCTGATTAGATCCCTAAAGTGTTGATATAATACAGGCCAATAACTCTCCTGCAGGAAACCCAGCTGTTTGAGATTGTTGCACAAGTAATGCAGTAGTAATAAAGTGTCTTTTTTTTTCTCCTCTGGGTGCTGGCCAGAGCTTTTCACTCACCATTGATTTGAAGCACTCACAACTGTGTCCAGTATTTTATATTCATTAAATTAAAAGAAAGAGGAACGTGTACTATGGCTTGAAAAGGCCATGTGGTGGACAGGAACCCCCTCTGAAGTTGGAGAGTGGCAGCAAGTCAAAGGCAGTCATATTTTTGTGTCATTTTACTTGTTTCATAATCAGGTTTTCATTTAGACAGATGTATAAATTCTTCCAAAAGATAAATTAACTTTCATGGCCTATATTTGAAATGCCATTTTCACGTCTTTACCTTTGTGTTGAACTCATCCACTCCATTGCTGGGGTTCAGCAACACAAAACCGATCTGTTAAGAGACCCATCATGCGAACAGCAGTTGTGTGGTGGAACTCCCTGCTGCAGGTTGTTGTGAGTTCCCAAAGCTGAATATGTTTGAGAAAGCAATTAAACACACTTGTGAAAAGAAAATTCACTAGTATGTTGAGATGCAGATACTGCCTTTGTCTGGATTCCTGAATTGTCTGATATTGCCTGAATTCCTCAGCTGCAGCCAGGGGGATCGGGTGGGAGGTACACAGCTGTGTGTCCTTGCCCTCTTCCTCCTTACACTTGGGTGAAGGCAGGATGCTGAGATAAACAGGGCTCCTTAAGGCCTTGGAGAGGACTAGTTTTGCTGTGGTTCTCGGCCCCCTCTGCTGATGATCTGGAGGAGCTGTGATGGAGGGGACTGCCAAGCTGTTGGCAATGGATGAGAACTCTAACCCCCATCCCGCAGCCTAGAGAAGTTCTTTGCTGGAGGATATTGTTCCCAGAGGAGCCTTCCAGTTTACCTGTGGTCTGATGTGACATTTCCCATGGCCCAGCGGCTTTCCTCACCTGTAATAAGAGTTTCTCTGGAGGCTTATTACAAATGCACATAGGAGACAGCACAAAGGCTTTTCCTTGCAGGACAGCTTCATCCTCCGGTTTTTCTTATAGTGTGGTTAGAGGCTTTAATTCTCTGGCAAGTAGTATATGGTATGTTTTTGAAGCCCTGTATCTTTTGGCTTTTAGGATACCCTCTGCTCTTTGACTTTATAAAGCTGCTAGAAAGCTATCTTTCTAATTTCTGAATTGAAATTCCCTTAGACTTTTATTGTACAATGTCATCTGTGCTCTTTAAGATATTCACGTGCAATTTTAATCCTGTGATGCAACAACCTTCCTGAGTTGTCTGTTGTGACTCACAATTTCAAATGTAAATGTTGCTTTAACATTATTTGCGGCTATCCCTAATCTCAGGGTCTTGTAACAAAATCTCCTGGAGAGTTCATGCTCTTTTGTCTCTGCTTTTTATTTCAAATGCGTATTTTCTTGGAAAGTGGCCGATGATATAATATTTGGAATTCTTTAAATAATCACTGCTCTTCTGAAGAACTTGATGAAGTCTGATATTACCATTCAAATAGGCAGGTGAGAGCTTTGGAGATCTGTAATTTGTACCTTTTAAAAAGCCGCACTGCCTCGCTTTTGTCTCGGAATTTATTATGCTTCCCAAGTATAATGTGACATACTGAATAGGGCAGGGGGTGGGGACATTGTCTTCAGCTGACATGCTGTTATCAGCGGGACTGTGTTTCTGGACACAAGATTTTGCAGTCATTGGTCGTCTGAAGAAAGCCTTTCCATCTGAGGATTGGACAAGAAGATGCGTCAATTTGCTGCCCGTCTCCAAGGTACTGGTGATGCTGCCTCCACAAGCTGGCTAACGTCACAGCTCCATCACCCAGCGGGGTGTGGGCTTTTTCCTCCTCTTCTCTGTTTTAATTCTGTATTTGCTTCCTACTGCATTTCTTAATCTGTCTTCTGCCAAATGCTAACAGCATGATATTTTGCAATCATTTAGGTGAATACAAGAAGGACGAACTCCTGGAAGCTGCTAGGTGAGTGCTGCTTAGAATATAAAGCATATTTTGGGGGTGGAAGCAGTAGAGGAAAAGGGATTTTTAAAACAGTGATGTTTTGTCATTGCCTTGCCATGAAATGATGCAAACAAGCCACTACATTAGCATAAATCTCCTTGGACTTTACAGTCTGGTACAAATGGAGAAGCCTGTTTATGTAATTGAAATCCCCCACTATGGTGGTTATAAGGTTAATATTGAGTTTTTGCTTTAAGCTGCTTAAATCCTATTTATCATTTTGTGACTGTTCTTTTTAGGGGCAATTTAAATATTGGCATTTTTGAGGGTTTTTTGTTTGGGGTTTTTTCCTTTTTTTTTACTGCTACCTTAGGTTATATTTTGGAAAACAAAATAAATGATTCTGTGATTCTATGATTTATTGGAACAAAGCATAAGGAAGCCTGTATACAAAAGGTGTAAAGTTCAGTCGTATATTCCAAAGATGCTTTTATCCTTCCTTCTAACAGCACAAGACTGTTTTATATAGACCATTAACCCTTGTAAAAATTTTCTGAATAATTTTAATGTAGTTGTTTCAGCTGTTAGAGGCCATATGCTATGAAAATATTTAATTCATTTAATTCAGCAAATGACTTTCAGAGGATCTGTAAAATTAGATAAAGGAAATATAAGATGAGGTTAAGGAAACAAATTAAGAGTTTTTTGTGTGATCTTTTGTAATACACTTAATTGTGAATTTAATATTCTTTTCTGTATTTACCTTTGGTTTTGAAATGTTCAGAAGATCCTTTAGTCATCTGACATTCTCCTTGGCAGAGTACAAATTTCAATATCCTATACTTTGATATCCAGTTCCTTAGCAAATGTTTTGCAGAGCTCTATCTTTTTCCCCCTATTTTTGTAATCCCCTACTCTATTTACAGGAGTGGTAATGAAGAAAAACTGATGGCTTTATTGACCCCTTTAAATGTGAACTGCCATGCAAGTGATGGGCGTAAGGTAAGTTAATACCTGCTCTATATTTCTGTTATTCAGGAAAGACCAATTTTAACCGTACTGGGAAGCATAGGTGCATAAACCAAGAGAGTGTACGGGGCCAGGGAGAACCCATGATGTCTTTTCACCATAAAATTAAATGCTGTTGTAGTTGATGCTGGCAGTTGTGACAGACCAGCGGATGTGGATTTTGTGTGTCTTTTCTTTTAAATGTCAGACCCTGATGTACATAAAAGTGCAACCTTAAGACCTTTTTATAAGAGAACCAAAATGTACTGTTGCAGATGAATAAAATAACTAAGGGTTGAAAGTTATTTTATTTGAACATTGTCTGGATGAGGTGGTCGGCATTCAGCATAGCTCCTAATGCCCTGCCACGTAGACTGGCACTGTATTGATATGCTTAACACCTTCTGCATTTTCCTAAATTTCACATTATTGTTTTGACTTTCTCTGGCAGGAATGTTTGAATGAGTTAAATTAAGGATTAGGCTGAAACTGGAGGAGGGAAGAACATACGGAGTGAGAAGTAGATCCTATGATTTGTGATGCTTTAGACATCAAGATGATGTTCTGTCTAGACTGGTGGATTTACAAATGTTGGTTATTTTAAATTTTTTTTTTTTTACTACTTACCAGAACATTCTTAATGTGAATCTCTTAAAAATGTCTCTCACGTATACCTCACTTGTGGAGAGAAAAGCATAGGAGTGTTTTCTGCTACAATTTTCTTTATTTTTGGTGGAGTGTGTTGGAGCATAGTATAAAACCCTGCCCATTCTGGAGCTGTTTTGAAACAGCCCAGTTCCACTGAAATCAGTGAAGATAGGCCATTTTATGCTGCCTTTTCCTTAAAAGATGTGCTGTTGCTGATTATAAAAAAAAAAAATAAATATGGAGCTTCAGTGTGAAAACATTCCTTTTTAATGCCCATTTTAAAATGTTTTCTCAATTGCAGTGCCTATGATACCTACTAAGTGAAAGAAAACCCAGCCAGTTTTTCACTTGTTTACATTTATCACTGATTAAAAGCCTGAAGATTCATAAACTTTAAAAACAATTAATTTTATGATCTGAGGACAGGAAAATGAACTAGGGCTTTGTTAGTTCAGCTGTTTTGGAACTGATGAAATACCTCCCCATACTTTAAGATTAAACATATTGCCCGTAGTTAATTTCCCTTTTCTTTAAGACTTTACCATTCAAAGAAGATTGTATTTAGGTATTAATAGTACACTGTGGTGTTATAATTAAGCATGGTGCTATACAGCAGTGCATTACTGAGTAATTGAGTCCCCATCACTATTGATTAAAGGCCAAAGGCAGAGTTGTGATTTCTGTCAATATGGAGAGGAATAAGCCCTTGCAGATATGTTGTGTAGAATATTTATCGCTCTGAAGTAAAAAATAAAAAACCAAATCTTTAAAAATTCATATTAAGGCTGCAGAAAATGTTTATGTATTATTGCAGCCTCTGAGTGAGTTTGAAAATTTATACCCAAAGCTCAGAATGCATATTGCAGTTTAAGCTAATCACTGTGGACACTTTGATAATTTGTTAGTGTGTTTGGTTGTTGGTAAATGCAGTGGTTATTAAAACTCCTTTTAAGATGATTTGCCTTTGCTATTAATTAGCTTTTTAAAATTATATCTACCAGATATGTATTGTAAATTTTTTCCCCACCGTGTGTACAGACTGTTGAAGGTGTATTCTCTGTAGCAAGTGTACTATAAAACTGTTAAGTAATTCATTTCTAAGGTAAAGCTTTTAGGTCCTGTACTGGTGCAAGATCGCTTGGAGCTTAATCATTCTAAGCTGTGTTGCAAATTAAGTGAACTTTTTGGCCTTCAGAACAGTGTTCTTGAAAATGAAAGCTTCTGCTGGTGTAGCTGTCTCCAACTGACCTATGCTGATTTACACCAGCTGAGAATTTGCCCATTTTGTACGCTGTTTTTTGAATTCCTTGATGCATTTTGTAGTTGTTTTTTGCAGGTCTCTTGCATTTTCAAGCCTCAAACTTATCATGGTATAAGGCCACAGACTTAATGCAGCTGTCAGGGCCAGGAAGTGCAGACTCTGTGGAGTGGCCTGAGATTCTCAGCATCATGCTTATTCTGCAGTAACTCTTGTGTGCGTGTTTCTCTAGCTTATACATTCATTGGATTTGCATGTTTCTGAGATGTCCAGCACTGCTCTGATAAAAGAAACATATAGCTATGTAGGTGAGGAGTTTGAGTCAAGTCCCAGTACTGAATGGATGAGTACTTTTTCTGTATAGCAGGTGGTGGTACTGTTTTGTTCATACTTTTGGGGTGTGACTTTGCAGAAGTTGTCGTCTAATACCCATTGCACTACAACTGGATAGCAGAAGAGTCAGGATATTGTTAATCACCATGTTGCTTATCTCATTGCTGTATGCAGTTTACCTTTTTGGGTTTATTGTTGTGTTTTTTTCCTGTGTCCCATACTAACATCTGGATCTCCTGGTTTTCCCAAGCATCACATGTGCTGTGGGATTGAGACTGTCCTTCAAGGAATGGATACAAGGGGTAGAAAGCTTTGACAGTAGCTCGCTGGTTTGAAACCAGCTCAGATTGGAAATAACAAAGACTTACTACATTCTGTGTGCTGTTCGCAACTTTTTTGAAAAGTATTGATAGCCAGAGTCTGATTCCTACTGGACAGGAGTCCATGCTGCTAAAACAGTTACAGCTGATGCTAATAACTGTCTTTCCATCTGCTTGTTTAGCACAGAGGTCAAAGACTGAATAGGAGTGAAAACTGAACTTGCTGCTTCCACTCCAGCTCACAGTTTAGATAGGCTATGAGCATTGTAGAAGTACTGAAGCTCTTTAGCTCTTGCCTGAAGAAGGAATTCAGTCTCTGTTGCTACTCTTGCAATTATTTTCTGTAGCGAAAAATGAAGAAGGATGTGCAAAAGAAAGGACAAATTTTATACATCAGGTAAAGCATTCCTGCATATCAAGGATGTAGGTAATTTATGGAATTTTACTTTGCTGATGAAGGAAAATCAATAATAATATCTTGGAGAAGCAACTATTTAATTGAGCTAGGTAATGGTTGATTTTTGTGTAAGTATTTGCTTATGTGCCTGTTGAATATGTATGAGGGCACAAATAATAGTGCACTAGTACTGAGCTATGCAGTGCAGAGCCACATGGTACAGTGCATGCAAATGAGTGTTATGCAAGGGTGAAATTTCACAGGGACTGGGGACTGGGGTTTTGTTTTTGAAATGGTCCGATTTGTTTGCTTTCTAAAAAGCAATGCCTGAGCTGAAATGTAATAGTCATTTTTCATGCCAGTGAGTCTTGCTTTGCTGCTTCTTTTTTAACTAGGAGACTAAAAAACAACAGAATTGTTAGGATGCAGTGTTGTGCCTAACATAAAATTTGTGTGTTACATCACTTCTGTTTAGATTGCTTCACAGGGTATTTGCTCTGTCAAAACAGAACTTGGACAAAATGCAGGACACCTGCGTATTACCGATGGGCCTGAAATTTCACTGTGTCCAGCCTCTGAGCTCTGCTGAACTGGTCTATATGTAATCTGTGGAAGTAATGACATCTAGAAGACATGCTATAGTATTGAAGTTAACAGATGGTACTGAACTTTCACATTGTTAAAAAGCCAAGCCGCTTATTTGTGTCTTATCTACATAAAAATATGTAGGCTCCAGAGACTTGCTTTACAACCCCCATTACTTTCCCTCAAATGTATTCTTCCCTTGGAAGTGCCTCTTTCAAGACTTAGTTGTGGGTGAATTTTCATAAAAGAGCTTTGACTATTTTAAATCTGCAGGTTCCTGTCTGCTACTTAAGCTAAAGCTGTGTTATTTTATCATGGGAGCTGGATTTCTAACTTGTTACAACAGTCACAGTTTATGTATTCCAGTAGTTAGTGGTGAGAGAGAGGCTTAAAATAGATAAAATATCATGGTTGCAGGTTGAGTTGAAGCCATCTCTTAGCCCTCACATTTCCTTTGCACAGCTGTTGTGGGCACTTGAAAGCTGTTTCAAGAAGAAATTGATGTTGCTTCTGTTTTGAAAATACAGAAGTATCTGAGCTAATAAGGAAACATTGGTTTTAGCACTTCAGATGAGAACTCTTCTCTACAAGGCAGGCTTCCTACATCCCTTCTTGACAGCTTTCCAAAGTGAACTACATCCAGCTGACAGTGTAGCTATTTGCAATGGGAGGTTGGATTTTTGGTTTTAAGTTGGATTTTTGCTGGTGTATAATATCTTGCTCCTGTACTACATTATGCATGCTAAGATCATGCTGGCAGTAAAATACCCAAGTGTTGGTTGAATAAAACCTTCCCTTCATGTAAGGGAACCCAACTCCTCTGGCCAGGAATTACTCAAAAAACAGTTTTGCTCTTTTTCTCAAGGTCCATGTCTTTCAAAGTAGAACAAATATCTGAGATTTTAAGCTCTTTGGAGCACAGAACAGTTATTTTTCTGTAAAATAAAATGCATTCTTCATATTTTGAAAGAATAGTTTCCATTGATCTGTTGCAGCTGTGTTTTGTATTTACATTTTGTATGAACAGTATGAAAAACAAGGATACCACGGTGTTACCTGTGAACAGCTTGGTCTCAGATATCTGCTTGTTCAGTGTGAGGCAGGAGTTACTACTGGAAGGCAGCACAGGATGCAATTCCTCCACAGCTACATTATTTTCATTCCTGCACCTTCCCTACCTTCCTTATTCCTTAGAAACTTCTGCAACAGGGGAACCTGAGAGCCTGCAAACAATGCACCTCCATTCTTGCCCAGCGTGGGACCATCCAGCACTGTAAATGAGGCAGTGATCTCATGGAAAAAAAAATAGGCAATTACTTAATAAAAGGCCATGTCTAGTGTGCACCCAGTCCTAATTCATTTTATTTCACAGTAGTCTTCTGGCTCCTAGTGCCCCTTTCTTTGTTTATTCCCAGCTTTGTCCTTAACAGCTCCCAGTACCAGTCCCTAGTACTTGGTAGTATGCTTCTCCCAACACCTTTGTTGTTATGCCTTTCCCAACCAGATGTAGACAACCCTGGATGCAGAATACCAGTAGGAAGTCTTTGCATTAAACTTTGTGAGTCATAGAAGACATACTTGCCTCTTGGGTTTGACTGAGGCTGTTTCTAAAGCACGTTCCTTCCTGCCATACAGACGTTCATTTTTCTCGTGCACAGCATCATCCAGGTTCATGGATGCAGGGTACAGATGTAAGAAATCCCACTCTGAGGAGGTCTGCTGTGTGGCGCTGCATCCAGCATCCTTGGCCTGAAGCAGCCACTGCACAAGATCTTGCATGCGTGCATTTTGTGGAGAGGACGGAGTGCCCCTCAGCTCCTGCTCTGGGGTGTCCCTGATAGCGAGTAGTGCTCTCTTGGATGAGGTTGCAGATTCCTTCTCTTGCTTCCTCTGCTTCTTTCTCTCTACCGAGAGATCAGCCTTGATCAGCCTGTAAACAAAGGGCTGATAAATAGAAATTTATTGGGTGAGTTATGTCTCCTCTTATGAGGGAGTTTCCAGTTTGCTGCTGATAAGTGGATTTGCCAGCCCCTCTTCCAGAATTCTGATTGTTCTCAACTATTTTAATTAAGTCCTACAGTTCAAAAGAAAATTGCTATGCCTTCCAATTTCTGAGTCTGTATGGAACAATCAATCCATGTTTCCACAAGCTTTTTCTCTGCAGTTATTAAACCTACCAACCTGAGCAGAGGTTTAGATTCTCTTGTAATAATCTTGGCTCTGGGAGCTGGGGGTTGAAGAAAAATGCCACATATTGCAAGACTTGTGAACAAGTATTGTGCTAGTGACACTATCAACCTTTACAATTGTGTGCATTTTTCCTGTGCTGCAGTAATAAAAGTGGAAACAATTACCACACAAATCTATAGGTCTGTCCTATACATTTATGGTGTACAGATTATATTCAGATGGATATGGAACACCTTTTGGAAGACATTATTTCCCATATAATAAGTGTTGTTTAAATGCTGTGAAAATGCATGCTTTTCTGCAGAAAAAATCCTGCATATTTGAGCAAAAAACTCATGAGCAGATACCTGAAGTAAGGCTTTTTGTCATACCCTAGGATATGTCTGAATCTCTGTGTGTACTCTGCATGTGCTTTTTTGTCACATGTAGTATATTATTTAGTGTCACAATTCACAATTTAGCTTCCCCAAAATTTTATGAGCTTTTTCTGCTGGTATATGTAGTTTGCTTGTGTTGTTTGTAGATATATCAAATGTCATTAGTCTCAAGGCTTATCTACAACAAGAAATAACTTGTACGGAGGAGAGGAGCAAAGGAATCATACATTGAAACCAGATTAACAGCTGACTGTGTATATTCTTGGATCAGAAAAAGTGTTTTCTCCTTGATCAGTCTAATAAAATAATTTTAAAATATATTAAACTTGTTTAACTATGAAATGTCATTTTATTTCAGAAAACAAGGCAGCTCTGCATGAAGTAAATCCATAAGAGTTATTCCAGAATAACTGGATAACAGGCCCTTGCTGAATCTGCTCTCTTGCTGCCTACTAGCATAAAATATCAGTCTGCTTTTGATCAAGTACTATAAAATCACTTTTGTGGGTGGGAAATGTGGAGATTTTGGGCTCTTCATCTGTGCTCCTGTAAAGATTAGCCAGAAGTTTCATGTGTGCTTACAGCTTTCTGAAACTGCAGTTATTGAAATAAGTGATAACAATGTAGTCTGGTAGCTAATGCTTGCTAGCATAAAGTTGGCTGTGACTGATGGCTTCTAAACATTGTAAGTTTTATTGACACTGATCTCGGATGTATTTCATAAAATGCACTTGTGTCAAAGGTATATCTAGAGGTATGTTTATATTGAGATAGGTGTATATAGATTTAAAAGTATGTACATAGATATGCCTATATATAATCACATATTCATATACATTTTTATATATACCTAGCTGTGTGTACTTATACACACACATGTATATATCTCAAAGATATAGTAGGTAATGTGCTTGCCTAGGGGAAGATATGAGCCAGTATGCCCCTGTTTCTTCCCGCTGATTTTCTGGGAATTGAGGAAAGATGGAGAGCACATCTATTCTCTTTAAAATAAAAAATGTTACTCTGAGAATTTATCATTTTAAAATGTTGGGTTTTAAGATCCTTGTTTACTGTGTTCAAGGACTGCTGCATTCTACAAGTGCTACAATTGTTTGTGCTGCTTCTGCAGCCTCACCAGTGACCTGTGTTGGGTATGGACATGTACACATGGGAGAACTTGTCATCAGATGCCAGCTACTCCATGGCAACTGACCTATATATGCTACTATGCCACCTCAGATATGAAGTCATTCACAGTACCTGAGTAAACTGAGTGAAAAAGGGCAGCTGAGGGTTGGAGTATGAGTTGATCTCCAGAGCTCATTTCTAACCTCTGTTATTCTGTGATGCCTTCATGCCCCCCAGTAATACATTTGTATGGTCCGTACTCCCAACTTTGATTTGAGTGAAGGGCTTTGCAGTATTAGACCCTATCCTTGTGTATGCCATAGTCAGGAGGATGGATTGAGGGAAGAAGATGGACTAAAGCCCTTCTAAGCAACTATTCCCTTAGTGATATGTGCCTCAGTGGTGAAAATTAAGTACTGTAGATCAGATGCAAACACTGTTGTACTCTTTTCACTTATAGTTATGCTTCTCTGTAATTGAGTTAAACACTTTAAATAAAAGTCTGCACACAAAATTAAGGGTCCTTCCTGGATTTAGGTATTGGAGCACTGTGGAAAAAGTTGACATTTCCAATGTTACAATAAAATTTACAAAATGAGTGTCATAATGTTCATGGTGTGCCTGGGGCAGAAGTTCCGAATGCAGTATGCATAAAAAGAACACTTAAAAATGGCCATAACTGTATTTTGCCTTCCCAGGATTCATGCATGTCAGAAATAGTGACAAGTTATACTCTTTTTTTACACTACAATCCATCTTATTTTATCAGCCAAGCATGGTCAAAGTGGGTAGCACAAGAATCTCATCCCTAACTTTGTACAATGTAGATTACTTGGCTTCATTTTGATCCCTGGTGTCACTTTAAGACCCTCTATAACCAAAGATGATACTTTCAAAGAAAATGTAAACCTGACCTACCTTCTGTTTCTGTTATGCTATCTTAAATATTTTCTCAAAAAAATTTAGTGAGTATCCCTTCATCTGCTTTCATTTTCTTCAGAAATTATTTGAAGTGTAGTTTATCATGTCCACAAATAGAAATGGCGCACCTGAAGGACGGGAGAGAAATTGTTTACTCTGTAGTCATTCTCTCTACATTGTTCTCTATAAAATCAGGAATTCTCATTTGTTAGGTCTTAATCAAAGTGCTCTTCAGGAAACCTTCAAATGTATTAAAGATGCAGGGTATTTTTCATCCCTGAACTCTTTCCACTTGATGATTAGCTTCACAGAGGGGAGGGCTTCTTGCATTACCCTGTTATGTATCTACTGTCAAGAGAAAACAAGTCAAACTGGCAGATTTGGGCAGAGCTGCCATTTAATATTTTATGCAAATTAACTAAATGGTGTGGTCTGGATTTGGCTCTATCAGCTCACAGAGCATCCAGAAGTCAAGTACTGATGTTTCTTCTATTGTGATCTGGAGAATGGAGTCCTTTTCTTCACAAAGCTTGCTGAGATTGAGTTGAAATGTGGCAGCACAGTTAACGGACTATATGCATTTCATTTCTGTGTGTGGTTGACACACCTGTGTGTGACACATTTCTGTGTGTGGTGTGAATACTGCAGGTGACATTTTTATCCTTGCTGTCACATGCTTCTCAAAATCCCTGCATGTGAGCATGAGATGTACTGAGGAGTAAATTATTCTGCTTTCTTGTTGCTTTTCACTTTTGAGTGTGATATTAGAGTACTTTGTGGCCTCCTTCTGTTAGTAGACCTATCATTTAATTGTACACTGTTTCCCATCTCTACATGCTATCATAGAACTGTCTGAGGACCTAACATCTTCTTCCTTTAAAAACTATTGGTGAGGTTTCAGTTAAAAACCTGTGAAGTGCCCATGTAGACTGCATCAGTTGGATTACCCTTATGCACGTGCTTGTTGACTGCTTCAGAAAACTCCAAAAGTTTTAAAGGTTGAACTTCCCTTGACCCTATTTGACTTTTTACAAGCAGATCATGTTTATCCAAGTGTCCACTAATTCTGTAGCTGTTATGTGGTATTTTTCCTGATACTGACATCAAGATTACAGGGCTGTAATTCCCCAAAACATGTTCTAATGTTTGCTTCCAGGTCTTCACATACCAAGATAATATTCATTGAAGGGAATTGCCACTAGTAATTCACCCATTTCATTTGCCAGTGCTCTCCTGGGTGAATGCAGTGCTGTCCTGGCAACTTCTTGATGTTCATTTTGATTACGGGTATCATTACATCTTTTATTCTTAATTTAGTTTCAGGCAGATCCTTTGCTAAGCTTCACCGTGCTCCCAAATATGCCCATGCTTCCTTGCCAGGGTCCTGGTATGAGAATTATTTGTTTCTTCTAAGATGTATGCCATGCAAAGAGTTCCTTTAGTTCCTCCACAGTGAATTCTCACTTGCAGGAGCTCTATTTCTTGCCCTAGCATCACCTTGTCCCACTGGACTGTCTGGTGGATTTTTCTCCTTCTGGTGGGTTGGAAGAAGGATTTATGGCTGCTTTGAATTTCATTCACTAGTCACTGCTTAAACTTTTTTTTGTCTGTCTAATTGTACTTTAATCTGCTGGAGTTCACGGTCCTTGTCATTTTCATCTGCTTGTAAATTTGTTTTTTGAATGGTAAGCTCTTAATTCTAGTAACCTCTTCTAGTTTGTGGTTAGTCACACTGTCTTTTTTTCACTTTATCAAGCACTTCCTCATAGAAGGTATGCATTAGTACGATGTTTCCAGTATTGTCTCCCTTGGTAGTCTTTTTGCTGTCTGTAGGAACTTAATTCTCTTAGATACCACTTAGCTTATTGTTAAAAAACTTCCCCATTTTTTCATAGTTCCACTTTCTGAAGTTTAAGGCAGACTCACTGGATTATTTTGGCAAGCATTTCCCCCATAGAAAAGTTGAATCTAAGTATGTTGTAGTCACTGTTAAAGAGCAACTTCTACTGCAAGGTTTTGCACCAGGTGTCGCTTGCTACTTGGTACCAGCTCAGTAATTGCATTTACTCCTGTGGCCTCTGTAGCCAACTTCTCTGTACCACAATCACTGATAGCATCCAAACAGTTCACCTGTTAAGTCACCCAAAGCTTTTATGTTCTCTGCCCTTGCTGCCTCTCTGATTTCTCTCAGCACATCAGTTATCACTTGCTAATGCAACCCCATCATTAACTTCATAGGTTGTATGGATAATTTAGAGTGATCGGTTTGTTCTAAATGAAAAGAACCTCAAATAGGTATGTGCAAGGAGAGGTGTATTTACATAACAATTTCTGAAACTGTTGTGTGTGTTGACTGAGCAGGCAGCAGATGAACAATAAAAGGGGAGGAAAATGCCAAAATAGGGATTTGTCATTGATGATGGATGTGTCATTGATGAACAAGAAAATTGAGGTTGATTAGTCTTTTCTAAGTAATATATTATACTTCTACTTAGAAAAGAGACTTATTTCTTCCAGATTAAATTCTTTACAATATTCATATTCTAATAACCATAACTTTTCAATTTTAAAACATACTAAAAGGAAGTACAAGATAAATTCTTAGCATTTTTTCCTGTATTTTTCAAGGCTTCAAAGGAACAGTGGGGTCTAATTGGATTATAAAGGCATTAAATTCTAAAATTTGCAAATTATCACTGTAATGCAAAAAGCATTTTGGATATTTAATTTTGTGAATTATTTTATATTTTGTTTTAATGTCATTCTAAAATATAAGGCATAAATGTGTATTTCACAGTGAGCACTGGAGCTGAAACGCGATCAGTTTGCAAGCATTGTTCTTAGCAGAGTGCATTCTGACCCCACTTTAAATAAAATGAGTGAATTGCTGGTTTGAGGGTCTTGTTAGTAGAGGGAACACTCAAACGAATGTGCTCTGAGCTTTTCTTCTCTCTTAATAGTATGACAATCTTATGAACTGAAGCCTGGAAAGTTTCTAGTTGGAAGGGAAAGGAGGAGAAGCAAAATAAATATAGAAAGACGAATTGTGAGGACTGGTAAAAATAATAAGAGACATGAAAAGGCAATAAAAGATTGTTAATTGACTGTCATACGAAGAAGGTTTTTATAGCAAGTGGAAAAAGAAGAGTCTGAGGGAGCAAAAGACAACAGAGTTTTAGTTCTTAGGTGTTCAATGTGCATCCTCTTCGTATTGGTTTAGTGTTGTATGCCAGCCTTCCCCAGTCATCCAGCATGGCTGTTTGGAGAGGAGCCTCTTGTTAACACTTGATTGCGCTGCCAGAGCAACACCAAAATACCTCACTAAAAAGAGGGAACAGCAGCCTAAGCAAATAATTAAAGAACAGATTCTATAGCTTCTGACACTGGCTGACAGGACAGATAAAAATGTATGTATTTTTGCTGAAAGAGGGGAGAAAGTTGCCTCATCCTACTCTCCTGGAGTGACAAGCATTTTCAGCCTGCAAAAATTTTTTTTCTACAGGATTGATGGGTTGAGACTTGGGCTGCAGACTGTGCTGACTGGCACTAAAACACTTTAAAAAACTGCAGAAACTTGGCTGTCCGTGCCCCATGGCTCAGACCAGCTGCAGGAGCATCTGTTCTTCCCCATGCACTAAACTTGAATCACAGCTTCCAGTGTGTGATTTAACAAATAGAAGCTCAAGCAGTTGACATGAGAAAATCTTGCATGCCTGTGTGCTCAGTCCACCAGCCCAGATGAGTTTGTACTCTAGCTGGTGGGCATTGCCAGCTACTCCTTGGAGTACTAGAGGTTTGAATACCCTCTGATCACTTTGATAACATCAAAGGGACAGTTTCTTCTTCTTGCCTTTGCCTCAGCAAGAGCCAGTCATTCCTCAGTGCCTCACCTCAGACTTGTCCATTTTTGACTTGCATTTTTGACAGATTCCAGGTGATGAAAAGAAGCAACAAAAATGGCCATCCTGGACACAGTGATACTGTAAGTAATTCCAATGTGGTGTTCTGCCAGTATACATTTCCTCTAAGCATTAAATAACGCTAGCAGCATTCCCTTAGGAGAAGAGAGTGGGTCTTTACTGTCATTTCATCTTTATGTAGCTTAGCAAGCCACTACTCCCTCAGCTGCCAGCATCTGTCACCTAAGAAACAGTGCATACTCCTCTGCTTCTCTGATCTGTCTCAAAGTCCAACTCCCCATGTCATGGAGTGCTGCCAGAGATCTATTCTGTGCTTCTCAATCCAGGAAAACTGCAAGTGCTGCTTCATGGTAGAAGCTACAGAGTTTCTTTTTCATTTTGTGGTTCCATCCCCAGCCACACCTTTGTCATTTCCGTGTAGAAATGGAAGCAGTTCTTGTAAGGCACAGTTTTCTGGGACTACCACAGGTTTGTGAGGGATGTTGCTCAGCTTTTCTTGGCACATCCTCTGTGGAACTGTTTTACCAAATGGGTGGTAGGTACGTGCAAATACAGAAGAGTTTCGGAGGGTGAGGGAGGTGTTGCATTTTAATACCTGTTCAGGAAGAGGTCAAGGATCACTAGTGCCCCACTTATGGGACCTACTGTTTGTGAAATCCTAAGATCAGAGATCAAGGTGCTGTTTTAAAGAATTAAGCATCTCTCCCAGCCCTTTACTATTTCCCTCTTAGTCTCTGCTTCTAGTCAGTCTCTGAAAGTAGTAATGGCGGCAACTTTGTACGGAGCTGTTAGGGAACTAAGCTTCTAACTAATATTTGAGGAGCTGAGATCCCTTTTATCGCTTTGCTGTATCCACTTTTTCTTGTGGATCAGATTGATCTTTACTTTTAAAGTTCATTCCAAACATGGTTGCTGCCTTCTATCTCGCAATATCTCTTTTTCTTCAAGCCTTTCTTTTAGCAGTTTCTCTGCTGGGTAATGATGCTTTTTTCGGATTTTACTTTGTTTCCTTTTCTCTAAAGTAATCAATCTGACTTATTTTCTTTTTTATATAGCTACCATTAAGAGAACAGCTTTCAGAGCTATCTACATGGATTAAAGATTTGCCTTCCTGGTGTCAAAGATAATAATTGCCATAACTTTGAAAGTCAAGTGTCGTTGTCTGGAGAAACCTGCTGGGCAGAAAGACTGGGTTTTTCTTCTGGGATTTAATGAGGCTTTTATACGGTCATCTTCAAACATTCATCTTAGGCCTGCTTCCGCAGCTGAAACTTTCTTTTATTGTGTGGTCCTGCAGTGCTTACATATTTTGTCTCTTGTCAGGAAAGGTATTTTTGCCCTTTACCCTCTTCTGCTTTTGGTTGTATTTCGTTTACTTCCATGTACTTACCTTCTCTGTTGTGGCACTGTTTCTATGCAGCAGAAGGAGTGGAGGAGTCCTTGAGCAGGAATGTGAAGGCACTTATTCTTCCTTTTCTTAACCTCTAAGAGAGAGAGAGAGACACTCTGGTTATTCCTTAGTCTACCCCTGTGCAAGATGATGCTTGGCATCTTTTCTGCCCTTCCCTACCCCACGCATCAACGTGATTGAAAAAGCTCTTCTCTCATAAATCTCCTGCTCCTTATTGGTCAACACTTAGTGCAACTTGCAGTACAACAGGGTCACCATGTTACTGTGTAGAACTGGTGCTCAGCTGTGTCATGCAGTCTTGAAGTTCAGATGTACAGTCAGAAATTTGTATTGTGTCTCAAAGATCAGATCTACTAGAGAAGCATTTAGTAATCAGTAGTTTGGACATTGCAGCCCTCTGAGAAGGAACAGATTTGAATACTCACTGGAGACTGGACATAGAAGAGTCCTGGTCTGTCAACCAAGTAAACCTTTTCCAAGTGCGGGCTTATTCTGTCAGCGTATTTGCAGTATTTTTACTCTGCTCTTGTGCTTTTTAATTCTCCAGCCATTTTATTAATTCTTTCCACTTCACTTTTTATTATACATCTTTATCTTTTCCTCCAGTTCATGAATAATCAGCTTGGTCTGGAGGTGTCCAACACTAACTTGACCATAACATTCCAGCTATGGTTTCTGCACAGTGGAATACAGAGAGGAATGTTCCTTCAATCTGTGAGCCACAAAGCAATGCTTTGTAGCTGGTACGCATTTCTAAATACTTCTTCAAGGCATGCAGTTCCTGATACCTGACCTGTTCTGGACTTTGAACCATAACCCACAAAGTATGATACCAGAATAAATTTCTGAAAGCTGTTCATTTGTAAGGAAGAATTTTTTTTTTTTATCAATGGAGACTTCTTTGTTCTCCTTCTGTCAAGTGACAATGAAAAGGAATGCAAGCATTTCTTCCTTATTCTTCATGTAGTCCTCATTTTCATCCAGTAATGCTATGCTCTAGCACTGCTGTGTATGTGAAATCAAGCTGATTTTATCTTCACTGGTTTACAGCTCAAAACAGTTGTTCTTTTTTTTTTTTCTCAACGAGATCTTCTGATATGCCAGAGCTCTAAATTAAGATACTCTGTGACTTGCAGATTCTGAATTGGTGAGCTGTGCAGTTCATCTTCTCTGTCATTAGCTATTAGAAATCACTATGTGACATTTGTGATGCGATGTTTTTCTGAATTTTACTATACTAAGTCTGTCCTGTTCAGCAATCGAGCTAAGTACTATTAGCTGTTCTCTGAAGATAGAGCAATCAAATGACTGCTGGAAACAGTGGAGAGAGAAATGTCTTTCTTATGCAGTTTGTTATCCTTGTCCTTAGGAACTGGTTTTTTGTGTGGTTTGCTTTTTGTTTTAAGCTCTTCATCCCAGTGCTTATTTATCGCTAGAGTTCAACCTTGTAGGTAGGTCCTCTACAGTCAGCAGTCTGACATAACTTGTTTTCTTGGAGCAGCATCTGTAAGTTTGTCCCTAGAATGTAATTAAGTAACTTGCTACTGCTATAAAATGACCAGGGAAGTTGCACAATTTGGGTAGCTGCAGTTGACAGGCCATGTGGCTGATGAACACAACCACAGCCCCTTTCCTGCTCATTGAGAGCATCATTCTCTAGCTGGGGTTAGGGACCTTTATTTCTCTAGTACCTAGTGTGCAAGAGCATTCCACAAGAATATAAAATAATTATTTTGAGTTATTTGAAATATGTGTTTCTAGAAGGAAAATTTTTTGTATATGATGAATGATGATATGTCCAGTCTTGGCATCACACAAACAAATGTCAATATTTCCCAAGAAAGCTTACAGTTGAGTCTAAAAATGGTGTAAGATGGGCACCTGCTTAAAATTAGAATGCAGGTTGGTATCCAAGCAGCAAAGGAAAAGCCTGGTCATTTTCGCAGTGGAAAAGTTCAGCAGTGTCTCTTCAAGATTGTGATGTTGTTGCAACTTGTTTTCTTACCCCATTAATCATAACAATAAAGTGGTGACAGGAGGTATTTCACTTGCATCCGGAATGTATTCCTGATGTACAGTTATGATTGATGCAGTCCTTTTAGAAAAGTCTGTAAGAGAGCATCATCAAGCAGACACAGACTATTGCAATTGGAAAGAAAGATTCTATCATAAATTCTAACCCAGTGACGAGAGAGTTGTTTGCCTGCTCAGGTTTTTCCTCAGCGTGCCAGATTCAAACAGTCACCTTGCTAGGAGTCAGGACAGCTTTTGAAACAGTTTTATGCAAAACTGTGAAACAACAGGTGCCTTCTGCAATTAGAAACCTCTCTGCTCTTCCCTTAATTCAGAGGAGGTAAAACACTGTTTTCAAGGGAGCTTGTGAGACAAACTACAGAAGTAAGATTTTTTTCTTTTATTATATTGCTACTGCTCTCTACAGGTACTATGGTCTGGTGAGAATAAAGGTTTTGTTTGACAGAAGTTAGATGAGAGTTTGTTGCATACCTGCAATTTCCAAATCTGCCAAACCTGAAGGTAGTTATAGACAAGGTAAAAAAGTCCCATATATTGAAGTCTATATGAAACACTTTAAAAATCCCTCCTTCCTTCTCCTGTTTTTTTGTCATCCTTTGTTAGCAGGCTGTTGTAGAAGGGTTAATAATAAACATATGAGTGTCTTTAGGTATTTTCTGCCAAGTCATACTTGTTGGTCCATCTGTGTAAGAGCCACCCTTACTCTTAATCTCTATAAAAGTAGCCATAATATGTTAAGAGCAGAGCAGACTCTCAAAATCAGGGTGTTGCCTCTTTAATTGCAAGAATGCCCTTCCTATAGAAGATTGAATGATGATAATTCTAAAGCACTGTATAGTGATAGAAATTAAATGTATGATGAGACATATATATGTGATAAAAAGATTGTTGATTTGAATAGCCTTTGGGATGACTCCTTGAGAATGAGAGAAACACATTGATGAAGATTATCAGCATTATACAGAGTTTTCAGTAGTAGAAAGTAAGAACAGGCAATACTAGTTCTTAAAACAGTTCCTGCAACCGTTATTGGTCGTGCAGGTAATACATAATATAAGATCCCTCCTCCATTTAAAGTTGCCCACAAAATGTGCAATTCATAATTTGAATCTGAAAATGCAGCTTTCTTCTGAGGCTGTGGCTGTTTACAATCTGAGAGCTGCTGAAGACTCATTAGCAAGGTAGGAAGGGAAATGGATGATGCTTGGAGCTAGCACCTCCATGTAGACTGTGGACAGTTTATTGAAACCAGTGTTCTGATTTCAGTAGCAGCAGCCTGCAGCTCCAGTGATTCCTTGAGGCCCCTTTGGTTTGATACAGGTGCAAGGGGGACAGCAAGTCTGAAGCTGTGACCTTGAGCAGGGATCATCAAGTCAGCTGTTGGTAACAAAGCAGTGTGAGAATACCTAAGGCGCAGTGAAAATGGTATCAAACTGCTGTATGTACATTTTTAAAATCTAGAAAATGCATTTCTCATATTCCCAGGCAACACATTTTCAAAAAGACCACAGGCAAAAACACCTGCTTCAGTATAAATTGTAAGTATACAGGTTGACAGTGATTGCCATCTTGTGTACAGTGATCTTCCTTGAAATGCACAGTACCTGCTTCGACTCAATTACAGCTGCCGTAAAATTTTCAAATAATGTGAGCCTCTCACATGAGGGTCTCCTTCATGTAATAAAAGTGGAGTTGTACTCTTTTTAATTACAGTAGCAAGTAAGACAGTGTGATTGGCTTGGTAACTAAATGTGAGTCTTGGAAGGCAAGTGTCCTCCAGGGATTCCTGTTAGTAAGTCTCTTGCCAGGTATTGCAAGGCATGGGAGGAGGGGTTAATAGATAGCTCAATTAAATCTCTTTTCATAATATTAAGTGATTAGTTTGATATACCTTGCAGGTGCAGTATACAATACTGCTGTTTGTGATAGCTAGTTTCTACTTTTTTAGTTCTATATAAACAGCACATTAATTTCAAACATCAGTCTCTTTACTACCGTCATTTGCTTGATTATTTTAATTTTTTTTTTCAGGGCTTATAATCTGATACAATGAGTAGTTTGTGTAGCATGACATTATCTTTTTAGGTACTTAGTGTCTGTAATTAGCATACAAGCTTGTAATGTATTTTTAACTCTTAAATGTGTAACATTAGTAAATGTTCTTTCTCATGAGAAAGGAAAATAAGTCCTTAAGAAATCATTGAGGTAGGGCTTTCCTGCTTCCTCCTTCCTAGAGCGTATGTAAGTGCAGCGTTTTTAAGAGCCTTTTAGCAGACCCGAAGAGCTGCTGGCAGTAGCTGGCCTGTGGGTTCTGATGCACTGGGCCTGGATGCAGGGGAAGCAACCCTCCAGGATGCTGCTTCTGCATGCCCTCTGTGCATGTTTAGTTGTGCTTGCCCCTCACTCGAGGGGTCTCTCTGGACTTCTGACTGCCTGTATCTCCAGCACTGTGTGGTCCTCCATGTTACACTGTTCGCAATTGCAGGGATCTCAGCCCTGTCTCCAGGGATAGGCACAGGGAGCATCAGTTAGCTCCTTGGAGAGGCAGCCACAGCACACAGCTTCACTGAAGCTGCTGCGGATCCCGAGACAAGCACACCAAATATCAGGCACCTGGCTACAGCTAGATAACTAATTCTTGGTTTGTTTGGGAAGACACTGTATTCTGTGTTCATTCATGGGACTGTGGTGTCTGCATGGCCTTGCTCAAGGAGACAGAAGTAGCTCATCTTTCTGAAAGGATGTAAGTTGTCTGAAGACTTAGGATGTCACTGGTTTGCTTCACTTATATCATTTGTCTTGCAGCTATAAGCTTGAAATGTTTCGGGTTTCTTCTCTAATGAACTTACGTGGCAAGTGCAGATCTAATAGCCCTAGAAATACAAAACGCACAGCCCCTTTTTGAATCATAATAGTTTTTATTTTAAGCTGTGAACAAGACTGTATTGATGTATCTTTACTGAGAACATCCTATTAATAGTAGTAAAGCACCATCTTGGAAGTCTTCCATCATTGTTTTAGAAGTAGCATGCAGACAGGAATGGATGCAGTTTAATTGTAATGAGGTTAAAGGATCCTGCAGTGGTCGAAAGATTTAGTATTTGCTCCAATTCCTTCTGGAGTTTAGGCCTTTCAAAAGACTGACTTTTCCACAGCTCATTTCAAATTCCTTTCAGGTTTTCAGAGTTATTAATTCAGTTGATGAAACTAGATTTAGTAACCAAACCCAGGTAATTGTCAGAATAAACAGTACTGAAGTATTCTGCTAATGTCAATAGTGGTATAATCTTTATCAACATTTTCGTTAGTGTTTATGATATGCAGAAGACAGCAATTTTATAATAGGGGCAGATGTGAAAAGAATATAATACTTTCTGGATCAGTCCAAACTGTTAATTCAATAGCAGAAGCCTTTCTGAAACAGAATAATAGATCCTAATAACTTGAATAGCCAAACACTTAAAAGATTTGACCCATTTTGTTGGTCATGGCATTTTATACTTTGGAGATACTTTAAGGATCTTCAGGCTAGGAATGTTAGAGGCCCTTGTTTTGGGTAGAGATAATTTCAAAGATGGATTTTATGGAAATTTGCACAACTGCTTCCCTAAATAAATGGAGTTACCCAGATGTTTTTCTTAGAGATGCCTTCTACGGTTGTTTCTGACAGTACAAGCTGTGTCCTCACTATGGAAGCCAGGACACTTAGTAGGTGTCAAAGTAGTTACTTTTCTTGGGGCAAAGTAGCAAAGTGTTGATACTCTAGTAAAATATAATCCAGACTACTCCCAAGTTCTGGTCGTATTAAATATGTATTCAGTTATGGTCATACTAAACATGTATAAATCCCTGGAAATCCATACTATTTATGGATGTATAGCACCTGCTGCTGTTTACCACAGGTGAAACCATTTGTCTTGATTTTTTAAAAAATCTTGATAGTGGTGAAATGTAATGTCTCACTTGTAATACTGTATAATTATGTTTTAATGCTGACAGTAAATATGTATTTGGCTTAATACTATGAGATATATAAATCTTAGCATGTGTTCAGGCTGGTTTATGTATGGGGTTTTACTGTAATAAAATTGTGTTGTTTGGTTGCTTGACATAAAATAAATTGCGGCCAAGATCCCTTTAAAATCCTCTGCTTCTCAGCCTTGGGAAGGAGGAAAGAGCATCTCCCATTCCTGTAAGAAATCATATCCTTAGGACTGAGACAGCGCACAAAATTTGTTTCATAATAAAAAGCTTTTAAAACACTTCGAGGGGAAGAAATCACTGTTGTCAACTTCAAAAGCTTTCTCCATAGCCAGTCCATAAGAATTTTAAGTGAAAGGTGGTGTTACTACTATGCAGCAAGGTCCATTACTGCTGAAGATGTGTATTTTCCAGGAAACTGCAACCTGCATACAGCTTGTTCCACATATCTTACTACAGCACGGTGCAGAACATACGCGACTACTTGTTTGGTGCAGAGCTGAAGACAAATGTTCCTGCCATGAGATGAATGTAATTTCTCGTTCTGCAGTCTGCCTCTTGTGCACTTGTTGCAAGAGGCGTACATACAAGCAGTTTTGTAACCTCTGAGTATGCAGCCTGGAAGCCCGGGTTGCATAAATTTGCTTATGAATTTAAAAAAATATATATAACATTTTTAAAATTCATTAAATGACAGTATTTAAAATTAAAAAAAAAAAACAACCAAACAACACCAACACTCCCCCGCCAAAAAAAACCCCAACAAAAACAAAAAGCCAAACAAAACAAAGTTGGACAATTATTTATATTAACTTTAAAGGATGAGCCTTAGGAGATACCTGGATTCCTCTTAAATTTAAGGAACGCTGATTTGATTTGACAACAGGAGAGGCATGCATATGCTGTGTAATTTGTTAATTTGGCTAATCACAGAAGGGAAATGTAATTTACCTTGATCCAATGTGTAAGGGAGACAGAGTACCTAAATGAGAGGAAGTTCAGGACTTTAAATTTATGTGGTTCCCATTCTTCATATTGTTTTGTTTTACTTTGCAGTCCACTCCTTTACACCTAGCAGCAGGCTACAACAGAGTTCGAATAGTCCAACTTCTGCTTCAGCATGGTGCAGATGTGCACGCAAAGGACAAAGGGTATGTAAAATGAATTGATTTATTGCCTGTTTGCAGCTGTGGTTTTATATTAATCAAGATGAATAATTGTTTCTGCTTCACTTTGCAGCATAATCTCAAATAGTTGGCTGAAAATGCAACATTTGATTCCAAAATCTGTGTGGTTCATCATAAATAAACTTTTGTTAGAGCCCAAATAACAGACTATCTGTGGTTGCACTTGTCTTAAGTCTTCTATTACACCTTTAATTTTTTTCCAAACCTTATTCTTTACTTCCATGCAGAGACTACCCTGTTAAATCATAGACTAATAGCATTATTTTAAGAAGGTGATGGAGAGAAGATAGGTGGGCTTAGTGAAAAAATGTGCATTTAAAAATTTATCTGTAGTGTCATTATCGTGTCACATATATATGGAGGTAATTCCAAGTAATATCAGTGATGCTCCTGTGCTCACAACCAGTGATCCTCAAAGATCTATCTTGATCAATGTTGCAAGCAATAATCAAGATACAGAAGAAGCTAAACTGTTCTATTCTTACAGCGGGGGTAGTAGTTACATAAGATACCAACAAAAGCACACAGCAGTCAGAAATCTGGAATGATACATGTTGCACATTGTTCTCAGACATACATTTCTGAACTCTAAGGTGATCATTCTCATGGTGGTCTGATCAGAGGGCTTAGTCCTAACATTGTAGAAATTGGGTCCCTGGTCAAAGGCATGCATTTTGTATGTGGAGTCCATAGAGGTTATTGAATGTGTGTTGTCTCCATAAGCAAACATGAGGCACTTCCTATACCTCAGTTTTCTGGTGGGTCCAGCCTAATGTTAAAAGAGATTTTAAATTAAGATCTTGACTTTTTTTTTTCTATTTTCATTCCAAAACCAGTCCAAGTGTGCTTATGCTCTTGAAGATTGACTAGCTGTAGGACTTTTGTCTGTATGTTCACCCCTAATGGCTTTTTTGATCAGAATTTTTGTGAAATGCATGATGACACATATAAGTGAAAAGAAAACCACAATAAAGCTGCATGTAATGCGTATTCAGGTAGATCCAGCATTGTTAAGCGAGTTTTAGGTATTTCATACCTTTCCAAAACTTCTGCATCACTGGGTAGAAAATGTCAGTGTAGATGCTTTAATGAGGTTTGGATGATCTACTTGGAAAGTATGAAAAGTGTGAAAAGTAATTAAGCTGAACTTAGCAGAAGGTGAGGAGGGGATGGGAAGGAAGGAAAGGGAAAAAAATATACTTATTTTTGAATTAAGCTTAAAATCAACGCAAACATACTGAGAAATGTCTGACATCTCGGTAAGCTCCCACTTTTTTTAGCAGCATTGCATATATACAGTCAGTGTGGTGTTTTGTTTTTCCTTGCTGTTTCTATTTATACGTAGCTTGTAAGTAAATAAGTTGTAAATAAATGTAATTTATAATGTATGGAGTTAAAGTAGGTTACAATGATTTCATAGATCTGTTAGATTCATTTCAATGGGATAACTTGAGAGAGAGACTTGAGGATCTGCGCTGTCTTCAGAATGGTCATCACTTCTAATTACTCCCAAAGAGGACCACAGCCAAGGCAGCAGCTCTTTTTCCACTGATCCTTTCTTTGCCTTACTGCTGTTGTGCACAGTCACGATGGCCTGAAAAAGGGGAGAGTATGCTGCAGAAGTGGCCAGGTGTATCACTCGGTGACTGCCTTCGCTGCTGAGACCTTGAAGGCCTCCGTCCTCTTAGATGACCATCATTTTGGAAGAGGGCAGGTTTTTTGAGTGCTCTGTGGCCTGGATGGTCTGTGTCTCACACACCAAGAAGTTGTAATTAAGAAAAGTAACAATGGAAAATAACAGTTTGAAAAATTTGTCCAAAACAAATTTCTCTCTCCTGTGATAAGTGCAATGCTGCTTCTGAGAGCATCTACCTTAAAATTAAGTTTACCCTGCTGTCCTAATGCTCTTTGAGTTGATTATGCAGTTCTGGGAATCATTCCCTATATTTTTCATAAATAGTAAAGGATTAATTATTGTTTTCAGTGCATTATGCATCCTGATTTGTTGAACCATAACTAGCCTGTCTTGCTTGGCTGGCATTAAATTCGTTTTGTCCTTTGTAATAATTGTCCTTTTTGCATCTCCTTTTCAATGCATGACTTTTTTTATTACGTCTTATGCTTATGACTAGGTCCCTGTTATTTACTTTACTAGTGTCATTTTTAGGTATGGCCTCCAGTAATACAGCTGTACAAAAATTACAGGCACTCTCTTAGAAGTATCTTGCACAGTAAATACATTGTACTGTAAAAAAATCAGGTCATCCACACTCTGGAGTAGCAAATGCAGTCTGCTTTCTATGGATATTTGTACATCTTCATAATATACCCAGGAGTTATGTTAGCATTGTCTGGGGAGTTTTGCCTTTCACGTAGCATTTTAGATAAACAGGAGGAGTTCATATTTAGGCAGAAACAGAACACTGACTTCTCTTGGGCAAATTGGATGTGGAATGGGACTCCCCCCTTCCCCGCTTATAGCTTCAAGAAAGATCATTTCAAAGCCAATTAATGCTAATCTTAGTGGTAGATAAAACATCTGTGGCCTGTTAGGACAAAAATTAAAATTAATGCAAATCTGAAGTAACATGTTTGGGAAGGTTAGATTTTTTTCCATTGGTTTGTGAATCTTAATTTTTAAATATTTTAACATTTAAGTATTTTAGATTTAGCTTCATTTCTGTTTATCTCTCAGCAGAGAGAAAAATGTTCCTCCTTTAAAAATGCTGCTTAAATAAATTTGTCATTTGCCTTCTTCCATACAGTGGTCTCGTGCCTCTTCATAATGCATGCTCATATGGACACTATGAGGTTACAGAGCTGCTGCTTAAGGTAAGCAGAAGGATGGGAAGTAATTGCTGTGGATTTAGATATTAGGTGAGATATGAACTGATTATAGCAGAGTAGAAAAGGAAGATGTTTTCCTTGGTTTTTACCTGCAGTAACAGGTTTCAAACATCCTGCCTGTCATTTCAGAAGCCTGCAACTTTGTCTCTCTGTGGTACAGTCAGTATATGTGGGGTTTCCCCCACCTAATTTTTTTGGACAGATAGGGTTTCATTTATTTTAATTCTTCTGTGGAAAAACACGTTCTACTGAAAAACTAGCTAATACGGAAATTTCAAACTTTTTTGAAGATTCAATGGTATTTTTGTATGTACAGCTATTTTTGTAATTAATTTTTTTTGTGTATATGTTCATATGAAAAGGAATGGATCCAGTTTTCAGAACAAAATTAAAATCTATAAGCTTTTAGTTGCTGAGGGTGATTTGTTAGTAATACAAGGCTTTCTTTGCTATGCTAGCATGGTGCCTGTGTGAATGCTATGGACCTCTGGCAATTCACCCCCTTGCACGAGGCTGCTTCCAAGAACCGCGTGGAGGTCTGCTCCCTCCTGCTGAGTCACGGTGCGGATCCCACCTTGGTCAACTGCCACGGCAAGAGTGCGGTTGATATGGCTCCAACGCCTGAGCTGAGGGAGAGACTGACTTGTAAGTGTCTTCAGACTGGAAACAGTTGTTGGTGGGTGTAAAGGGGTGCTTTCCTTTCAAGCTGGCTTCCTCATACTTCACAAGCAGATGCAAAGCAGCAGAGTATTTGCAGCTGTGCCTCTCCCTTTGAAGTACACAGATACCACCAATACCCCGTTTGTGATATTGCCTGGTTTTCTTAGGCTTAAAATGTTTAAGGCGCTGCTGAATCAGTGACCACGGGGGTTTTTTATGCTTCAAGTCCTAACTTCTAGTCAGGTTGCTGTCTGTCACTATTCTTTGCACGTGAAGGTGGTGAGATCACATGCAGCACAAAACTTAAGAGAAGAGAGCGATGTTAGTATATTTTAGCTACTTCTGTACTCTCTATTCTAGGCTGCGGAGATGCTTCTGGCTTTGAGGCAGGTTCATTTACCATTTGTTTAAATTAGCAAGCAAGCAAAAAAACCAAACACCAATATTTAAACTTTGTTTTATTTCTGTATTTATAGTTTCTGGAGAGGAATGGGGAAAGTTTCATGTCCATTAATATCCACTGAAATGTGTACACAAATGTGAGCGTTACACCAAATTTGACAGTATCTCAATGGGACGTTCTGTATTTGCATACCCAAAATAACATGTTTAGTATATCCTTGAGTTCATTGGTCTTAAGCTTCAGGAATATTGCTTTTATTTATTTCAAGATTTATTTGTACTTGTGGTTTGAGTAATGTTTTTTTACCTAGAAATTTGAATTCTATTTGGAATGATAACTTCGAAGTTATCATATTTATTTTTATTTCCAAATCCATAAATATACCAGATGCTAAAACAAGGGCGAGAGAAGAAAGCCAATCTTAACAAGCTTATCATTTCAAGCTTGCTTGTGGATGAAAAATACTGGTATTTTTACTGAGATTGTTGACCTTTTTTTTTTCTAGTTCCCAGGTTCAGACATCATTCATGCTAACCTACCTTTCATTTGTACATTTTAAGAGAAATGCTTTTAGTCCTTTCCAAATTCAGAATTATTTAAAATTAAAATGAACAAGTTGCTGAACTGAACTAGGTTTCATTCAATAACAAAATTACCTCTCCGTACTTGCAAAGATATAGCTTATACCTAAATCTGTTTCATATTTGTAGCAGACTGTCTTCAAATGCTTAGCCAGTTAGCTTTCTTTAAGACCAATAATTTAATATTTTATATTTACATTTTATATGTATTTATATGGTTACATATAAATTATATCTATTTATTCAGACTTTAAATTATTTGTAGTTGTAAATATAATAAGGTTTTTGAAAAGCAACTGTAATGCTTTTTTTCTTAAGAGCACGTAATAGCATTGTGCTCACTTGAACACATAGGTAATTTAGAGGTCACATACACACTTAATATAAAGTGGATAAGAAAAGCTTTAAGGATTTTACTCAAGGAATCTCTTCCCCTCTCCTTTAGAACGTCCCTTTGGTTTCAGTAAACCGTGTTTCATGTGCTGTGTCCCCGGTCAGCCGCAATGTGAAAATCTACAGAAGTACTCTTATTTCCTCTTAATTGAGTATAGCTAACTTTCTCCTAAAACATTTATAAATGTGACATGTTGCTGAATATTAAATGCATCTTTTTCCCCTAACAGATGAATTCAAAGGACATTCTTTACTGCAAGCAGCCAGAGAGGCAGACCTAGCCAAAGTAAAAAAGACACTTGCTTTGGAGATCATTAATTTTAAGCAGCCACAGTCACATGAGACTGCACTGGTGAGATTACACAGTCAATCCATTTGTTTTATGATTAATGTGGTGGTAGTGATAGCTGAGGAGTTTTATTTCTACACTATGAAAATATATTCATCATCTGAAATTGAGGATTTGCTATCAAACACTTTATATATAAAAATTAAATCACCATTCTAGAAAAAACACCGTGTAATTTTTTTATTACTTTTTCTTCTTTCTGGTGGATTACAGGAGCCCTCCAGCCACTCCTCACCCGTTCATTTTTCACTTCTCTTTTGCTTTTTCCCATCACCCTCTTTTTTTGTTGGTCAGTTGCTGTGTTATTCCAGTGGCCCAGTACTTCCTTAATGTTTTGTGAGCAAACCTGGATTACAAATTTTCTTCATAGAGTACGTAAAATTGTGGTGAAAATAGATGCTAGATGTATATTACAGGGTCTTACAGCATTGGAGTAATACTGACAACACCACATTACCTATGGAAATGGGGTTCTTTGAGACTTTCCTGGCAGTATCCTGCTCTTATCTCATTTTTTGAAGAAGCAGTGGAAGCAAAGAACACAGCCAATATCCCAGATGTAGTGAAGGTATTGAGAAGTTGAGAGGGACTGATAGTATTATTAAAACCATTATAGTTACAATACTTTATTCCAATGGAACATTTTCTTCACAGTGAGAGGTCTCAGATGTAGGTGTACAACCACATATTTCTTTTTACAAGCATTATGATTGTGATCAGAACATTGTGTGTTGAGTACCGAGCATCCATATGCTCTGTTCTCTCCATGGAGGACTTAGCATCCTAGCCTGAACTTAGAGGCAACACAGAGAAGAGATATTTAGAGGCTAAACATGAAGACACTAGGAAATTGGGATGATGTTATCCTTTTCTTCCTGAGTATGGAAATTGCTGATAGCTGTGTAATGAACACTTTGTAGTGCTCATTCTGCAGAGACAGCTAGGCAGAATGGCATATTTAGCTCTGTTAATGTCTTTGGTTCACTGTTCAGTAAGTGACTGGCATTTCTCAATTTTTTTCATCCCATACTTGAGATTTCCAAGTGGTCTCCCATCCAAGTGGCAGGACTTAGCTTCCAGGATCAGTAATATACAATGTAACAGAGCTATTCCTGTCTTAGGCATGGTGTCTTTTACCATGGAACACTGGGGTCTGCACCCTATTACCCCAAATAACACAAAGCAAGCACCTGGTTTATATTTCAGTGTTGCTCTGAGGCTGGGCAATATTTCAGCATTTGTGTTGCTTTTAGTGATGATTTATCATATTGGCAGGAAAATACCAGTAGGTTGTTGTCTGCAAAGCCTCAAAAATACTGCTGCTCTTCAGAGCAAAAGTTGATCTTAATGTTTATTTACAAGGCTTGCCTTTGTAAAACTCTGGGCATGCTGTGCTGACTAACAGCAGTGTGGAAGCTTGAGTGGCACCTACTTCATAGTGAAGGCTGAAATATATCTCATTGTAAAGGCTACTGTTGTGCTATTGGAACATTTGAGAACTCTATTTCAGGAGACTATCTGCTTTTTACAGGTTACTGGTGTCAAGCATGAGTAAACATATAAACAAAAATATTCAAAAGTAGCTCCTATTTGTCATAGTCTGCTATCATGAGACATCCAAACTTGAGACAAGCATTTCTCAACTGATTATAAAGCATGGTGTTCATCTTATCTGGAACCATGCTTGTAAGTTCAGGCCTCAGGAGTGCATTTTTAGGGCCACTGTTGAAAATGTCAGGACAGATTGAGTCTAGTCTCTGCAGAGGATCAAAGAAAAAAGGGGGAAACAAAGCACAAAAAGGGGGAGCACAGAATGCACAGAGAAACCAACAAGCAAACCCCAGCCACATGCAGGAGAACAGTTACACCTATCAAAGGGCTCTCTGGTGTTCCCGTGAGGGCAGGCTTGAGCGCCGAAAAGCACGGTGTGGAAAAGGTCCCTTTCTCAGAGCATGAAAAAATTACTTTAAGAGAACTTTATTGCCTGTTGGTTAATACATAATTTGTAACTGACTGCATAACAGAATTACCATTCGGTTAACAAGTTCAGTACACACTGCAATAGAAGAAATAAAGCTATGTTCAAAAGTCACATTAATCTGACAGCAGCAGAAGCTTAATGGACCCTTTTAGAGTCCCTCTGTAGAAAATTAGGCTGTTTCCTTTGTCTTTACCTCCTTTGTACATTTTGTGCTTGTTTAGTCCTGACATCTTGTTCACGTAGTTGGGAACGTACTGCTTTTTTCATAAATGACAAATAGCTTTAAAATGAAAATTGCTTTTCTGAGTAGAATAACTATGTATTGATCAATAGCTTGTATCTTGTTCAGTATGTTATGTGTCTCAGCAGAAACATGGCAGATTCTGTTTATAAATTCTGTAGTCTGATGTTTAGCAGAATAAATAAGACATGAAATCATGGATCTTAAAGCTCTTTGTCACCTGTGTATTTGAAATGTAATTTATATTTACTTTTTTCCAGCACTGTGCTGTGGCCGCTGTGCATCCCAAGCGGAAGCAAGTTACAGAACTATTGCTCAGGAAAGGAGCAAATGTTAATGAGAAAAACAAAGAGTAGGTTTCTATTTCTTTATATTTTCTAAAAGACTCTGTCATACTAGGAATGTATAACAGTATCTTTTTCTTTTTTTTCCCCTAGTTTCATGACACCTTTGCATGTTGCGGCTGAAAAAGCTCATAATGATGTCATGGAAGTTCTGCATAAACATGGAGCAAAGGTAGCTATACTTAAATACAATTTTATTTTTTTTTTAAGGCAAAAGGAAAGAAGTAGAGTTATATTAAACTGTTCATTGTTTGCAATAGTTGTTGCTTTTTTCTTTTGTATGCCTTGTGCTTCTTTTGTGAACCTTGAAGTGTGTTTATCTTCAATCAGTACAGGATGTTCAGGAATCCCATTTGAAAATTGGGTCTTCTCTCACAAGTTACTGAACACAGGCTTTAGCAGTCTAGCTTACTTGTTTTAGTGAATCTTGCTACTCATTTCTAATACATGTGGTCATCTAGGTGCCTCTTGTTGCTTTATCTTGTTGGCTTGAAAATATCCAATGTCTGAGTTTGCTGACACTGGGTTTAGTAGTCTAACGCTGGGCATCTCTTAGCCCTTGCTTCTTTAGTATTGTCTTGATCAGATTGTTTTGCCAATCCCTTTAGCCATTGATAGGTCCTGACCAAAGTAATTTATGAGCTTGTGGTGAAACTTGGTTAGAAATACACATTTCACCCAGTTATTAGTTAAGGCAGAGGAAAAATTATTCAGGATGTCTCTTAAACATCTTTCAGAAGTATTTCAGTATGATCTTTGAGTTTTTGTTTTTTAAAGGGGATCATGTTCCTCTCTTTAAGTCTTGATCTTGATTCAGGTAGCTAGAAATGAAGAAATACACCTGTAATAACAGTCTGGTGTGTCACTCTTGACATGCTAGGAGGTACAAGCAATGTAATTGCTCATGTATGCATAGTTAATACTAAGTCTTTTTATTCTGAAACAATAAATTGTAATTTATAAGCTTGTATGAGACCTTATTGCTGGATTTCAGTAGCTGATTGATTGCTATAGTACTTTAATGGCATTATAAAATTGCTTAACAACAATACCATGACAGAGTTTATCGCATTTGAGAATCCTAATGCAGTGGTGACACACCAATATTTTCCCAGGAGGGAGAGCAGGGACAGAGGTCTGTTACAGTCATTAAAACTATCCATTACCATGTTCCCAGATTCACTCTTAGTAGCATACCTATGAACTGAAAGTGGAAAAAAAATAATTTTGCAATAGGAATAGATACCTCACGGCATTATGGATCTGATTTTGCACACGGATTCAGTACTGATGGCACTTGGGTAGACATTGAACTGGACATGCTGGAATTGCAAGTGTATTGGTACCCAAGTGCTTCTAAATACAAGGAGTTTCTGCGTACTGAGGGTTTCTGGAAAGCCTACTACTGTACTGTAGTTATTTAAATTAGTGCTCCCTTGAAAGTCTAGCTCTGTGTAGGCAGGTTAGGAGCAAGCTCAAAGGCGTCATCCTTTCTGGAATGGCACAATTTTATTGTTTCTGTCAATAGCACATTCTGATAATAGCTTGTAATTCTTTTACGTCCTGAAGCAGGTGTTCCTAAATCATGATCCATGAGTCACTTGTGGACTGAGTGATGGTGGTGAGTGGCCCACACTTACCTACAGAACCATGCTGAGTGGGTTTTCTTCAGTTGACAGTATGCAAACAGAGGTCCATGGTGGTCATTAAAACTCATTCTTCGTTCATATCCTGATATATGCTTGCTATGTTATTCTGAGGATAGCCATTCACATTTATGATCTAGCAAAGCATGGCAGGAGACCACTCACAGTTAAAATTAAGCATTTGTTTCCATGCTGCAATAGATCAGGTGCCTCTTCATCGGTGTCCAAATATCTGTAGAAGTTTTTCATCAGAGGGAGGTCATTAAGGCTTATGAAGCATTTTGAAGTTCCCAGGTAGGCTATGCTCTAGAGTATTAATTAGTTAACTAGCCATATTTAATAATTCTAAAATGTTTGTCTTGCTTGTATATTATCATTTGGCCTCTTGCTTATGCTTCGCCTGTAGGCACCCTCTTAACATTGATATTTCTTTTTTTCTGATTGTTGGGACACGGCAGCTTTAATCCCTGAAGCACGATGCAGGTTTTTGATTTTTTTTTTTCCATTTGTTGTATTTCCGGAAGCTTTTTCTTCGTGTTTACTTTTTGTGCCTTGAATTTTAGTTACTTCATAAGATGTAGTCAGATGTACTAAGCTCTTTGATCCCGTCTAGTTGTATATTTTACAGAAGAGGGTTCTCACAAGCTGGTGAATGTAGTCCCCCTGCAATATCAGCCTCACAGTGAATATCCATTTGTTCTTCGAACGGCAGTCTCCTGCAGCTTAAATACCTCTTCTACATTTTGATGCTTCCTTTGCTTGAGGTATTTTCAGGGAACAAACTGATTCTTTTTAGCCTCTGTTTTGATAGGCTAAAAGCCTCAAACACTTAGTCTTTCCTCATAAGAGAACATTGCCACTTCCTAATTATCCATATAATCCTTCTCTTTTCTAGCACCAGAGGAAATCTGGGAGCTCAGGCAACAAGAATGGAGTTCATTTGCCCACTGCCTTACATGATGGACTTCATATCTCTAATGTCAATGCTGGAATAATGCATCCTGGGACCATGTTGCCTTCATGATAGTCATGATACAGTAGTGCACAGACCCTTCCTGTAGCCTTGTAGTACACAGAAAATCTCAATTGGTTTTTTTTCTTGCTGATTTTCCATATTCATGTCCTTCAGCATTCTCCCGTGCCAAGATCATTAATGAAAATATTAAAACAAAATTATCCCACAACCAGTCACTGAGCAGCCCTTCCCCTTTCATTATATTCAGTGTCCATGTGATCCTATTTCAAATGCTGAAGTCTAGATAGATGAGACCTACCGTATTTTCTTTACTTTGCAACCATTTCTTCCATCAAAGGAAAGGTACTGTATAATTCAGCTTTAATCTACCTTCTGGAAACCACTACTGATTATAGAGAGAGTAACAATTTCAAAAAGATGAGTAACTGGTGCTTCAAAGAAAGTAGAATTTTTTTCTTCAGAAATACAGTACAAAAAGGCAGACAGCTGATCCACAAAAAAACATCCAGTAATGGGTTTAGGAGACAGAGTAATACAAAGTTTTGTAGATGGAAAATAATTTGTGATTGTTTTAGTGATAGAAAAGAAACTCTGCTGTCTTCATGAGGAACAGCTGTGGTCTTTTGTCAGACAGCAAAAGTGAGGTAACATGAAGTATGTATGTTTGGAAAATAGGTTGCAGTATGGTAAAGACTGCTTCAGGGAATTTGCTTGGGATGAACAAGAGTGGGTTTTGGTCTTGGAACTGAATTTAATTAGCCTTAGTTTTATCACTGTGTCAATTTTCTATTTGGAGTATGTCAGACTACAGTGAAAAGTGAAGGACTGCTTGATCTGTGCTTGATCCAGACTTACTTTACAGAAATATTTCTAAGAACACTAGGACTGCCAGGAGTCAGCCTGTACCCACAAATTGCTTATTTTGGTGTGTCTTGCTGGCCCTTACTGAGGACAGAAACTAGATTTGTAATTTGAGTGCATATCACTTGCACGTCAGCATAGTATGTCTAAGCAGTGCCCATTCATTGGTCAGTCCATGGTCCGTGGAATGATATTTTCATCGGCTTGTTACTTCAGTTTGCAGAAGTTGAGTCAGCTCTACATCTAAGGCACAGGTGAGAAACCTTGGGGTTTCTTAGAATTTTCTTGGAGAATGTTGATCGTAAATGTCTGTAGTTGTTTGCCTGAACTGCAGTGTGAAACAGTATTTCACACCATTGCTTATTTGATGTTGAATATTCTCAAAGTAATAAAATGAAAAGTAAAAGCAGAGGATCTTTAAAGAATCCTGAAACATAAACTATTTTTTATTAGACCTATGAGCAAATCTTCAAGTGCCGTAATGGTATCTTTGAAGATGATTGAAATCCTTTGTTTAAAACGAAGATGGTGAACTATTGAAAAAGTGACTTTAATCCTATTTTGTTGTATTGCTAGATAGTTGGGCTTCTTTGCATAACTAGCTCCTTGTCTGAATGCACAGATAAATGGGACTCGTAATATGTTCAGAAAGACGTTGGGTTTTCTAGCAGTGAAGGAGGAAAGGATTAAAGTCTTTTCTGAACTGGAATGATTGTTGGAAAGAAAGACTTGCAAGTTCACTGGTATCTTGGGCAAGTGTGAAGATGTTATGAATGCTATTTGTTTGACTAAGTTATATTTCTAAAGGATAATGTTGAAGCTATTCTTCTGCAATAGAAAATTAGCCTTTGCAAGGTCATATTAGACGGATAGTATCGCTGTTGATAGCAGCAGAAATGGCTTCATTCTGCTCTGCTAGAAGGACCTAGCTTTATGGATCTTTGCATAATACAGTTATTTCTGTACACTGGAGTAGCACATTGCCAGCCTTTCATGATCGTGGATTTGACATCGATTACCATCTAACCTAGACCCACACAACAGATTTAAATGGTTTTGAATAACCTTGTTGTGTAATACATTTGCTTCCAACATTTCAGGTAGGGGTATGATTTTCTCAAGAATGAAAAAACATCGAAAGCTTTCCTTTCAGAAATGCAGCAGGTTCTGGACTATGATGGTTAACATGAAGAGAGCTCTGTGACCTGTTGCAGTTGCGTGGTTCAACTGTTCTCACTGCTTAGACATCCAAATGTAGTGACATTAATCTTAAGCTTTTAGGCAACGGAACAACTGTGGAACGTATGGCTGGGTCATTTAGAAGCTTTCAGAGTCAAACTAGACCTTTTTTCTTTTTTTTTTTTTTTCTTCTGATACAGCTTGAAATTGCCACGAGCTTCTTTCCCTTCTATCTTGTTTATCATTAGTGATGCACAAAGACACAAGGCATACTGCAAGATGTCTTCAGAATAAATGCATCAGGAGAGCAGTTGGAATGCTTGCATAGTGCAGGGGAAGGATACCCTGATGCTGGAACAGCTGACAGAGCACAAGTTTCACCTGTGATTTTTAGAATGTGCATCTCTTAGAAAGATCTCACAGAGAAGACTGCAGTGCTTGGAAGCTGTTGCATTTTGTGCTGCTGTAGTATCAAGGAATAGTAGAATATTTAGCACATTTGATAGCAACAGAAAGCTGATAGGCTTATGATGTCTCGCAAAAAAAGTTTCCTGAACAGGTCCCAGCTGTTGAGCCCCCACAAGTGCCTAGCAGCTAAGAGAATATTGCTGTAGCTGTGTATGCTGCTCTGAGACAGCAGCAGTGCAGGGAGGAAAAATCTGTTCAGAGTCTGATGATACACAACCATTTTGATTTCCCTACTGCATATATCCAGGATGGGGACGAGGAAATAAAAGGAAAGAACAGAAGGAATTCTGCAGTGGAATGTACTGTATAGGGTGATGTCTTTCCATGAAAAGCGTTACTTAAAAACACTTTCCATTTGGTAACTGCATTCTGCTTTTATGGTGCAGTTTGAGCAGTGAAATGACTCTTTTCATGCCAAAAGGGGAAGAAACGAGATCCAGAGCCAGTGTACTGTGGAATGAAAGCTGTCAAATGTCTCATTTTAATTCCTTGCAGAAAGTAAGAAGTCTGTAAAGTAGTTCAGAGCTGCAGCCTTCTAATTTCAGAGTGCTTATGAAAGGGATAAGTTGAGTATTTATCTTTTTTTGTAGTAAAGCTGGAACAATCTGCCTTCTCAGCACACAAATAAGGCAGTACACCCTGGATATTTTACATTTTTCTCAAATAGAGTTTAAACTTTAGCTTTGAATTTGAAAGGGCATATGTTTTTAGACATAATATTGGGCAAGCATATGTCTTACTAGGTTTGGTTTTTTGTGGGAGTTTAATCTCAGTTTGTATTTCAATTTGTAATGCTCAAATTGACTTCCATTTGGAAATAAATCCTATTGCCTTCAGCCTTAGTGCAGTACATTCATCGGTTGGTTTTAGACAAGTGCTGCGTCATTGGCAAGAGCAGATCTGCCTTAAAGGGAACATATTCCCCATGAAATTGCCCTCCAAAGCCTAATTCTGCTCCTGAAGGATGGAACAGCTTCATCTGGTGCATGGGTCCTTCTGTCAGCTGCAGCCCTCTTTGTCCCAGAAGCAAGCAGGCATTTCTTCAAATGGCTGGCATTCTTCTGCCACAAGAATCGATTACTAGCAAAGATAATTACCTGGAGGCGAAAGAAGACCTGCACACGACACGTGAGATGATGGATCCGATGACTCTGCCAGTGTTCTTTTCAAATGAATATTAACATTTTTTCCAGGCACAGAGTTGTTGTTGAGTTGTGCAGCATGAATGCCTTGCTGCTGTTCTTCAGCAATTTGTTCAATACAAGAACGTTTGACATAGAAATTCAGTGTTGCAGAGGATGTTAATTATGATTCTCTTTCTTGGGTAAACAGAGTGTTATCAGCTACTTCCAGAATCCGCAAGTCTCCTTCTGTTCTGCCTTTAATATCAGTAAACCTGTACAGTCCCAGTTGTCTGCTTTTCTCTGTGCCCTTATCAGTGGTGAAAGTTATCCGGTGTCCTGAAACAGATGAGGATCCTCATCTGAACAAAATGATGGATTTGGGACATTCAGCATCTAGTTAATATTTATGATAGCAGTAAGTTTTTATTTAAAACAAAACTTTTAGGGAAATCCCATTAGAGTGGCATGAGCTGAGCATGGTTAGAAGAAAGCAGAACTGTTCTTCTGTACATCTTCCTGCAAGAGAGGTTTGTGATCTGAGAAATTCCTCCTTTATGGCCTATAGAATTGTTCAGGGATATAGAAGAATTTCAGATAATAACAAATCACACTCTGCTTTATTTATGTGGTAGTTCTTTGTTCTTTCCTGTGGCTTGATGTTGTTGTATTGAAAGTATTTTACTTTTTTTTTACCCTTTTTTTCTTCTTTTTACTTCTCTACATAGTTACTCCTCCTAATTAAATTTCATTTAGTAACAGAATATGCTTCTTAACCAAAATGTTTTTTCACTAGCTTTCATGGAAAGGTAGTAGAATTTGCAGGCTGCATTTTAGGTGAGAAATAATAAGCAAAACCTTTGTTCACTGTCTGTCACCACAAAGATTTTGAAAAGGTAAAGAGGTGATTTTTTTTACAGGAACAGTCTATTCTGCATGCGGTTCACAGCCTGCAATATGTAGGCTTGGAAACAGATAACAGGTTGTGAGTTGCTTGCAGAGAATATAGAGTAGTTCTGTATTTCATCAAGTGGTAAAAAAGCTGCTGAACATTTGCATTCAAATTTGTCATGAACTGCTGCTAGGTACAAAGTACCTTCCTGGAAGGTTACTTTCCTGAGGGTGTTCTTTCTGCCTTTTAAAAACTCTTATTATTCTCTTCCTTTCTCTGATAGTGAACCCACAGAGATGCTTCCAGTTATTTAGGTGCTCTGTTAGATCTTGACAGATAGGTTTCCATTATATCATACTCTCTGAAAGCAATACTCCATTTTGCCTGTTTATACAGTCTTGTATGGAGTTTCTGTAAAAGTACAAAAATTGAGGAGGAGGAAGTGGACTATTTGTATCCAACTTCCTCCTCCTGCCTCACTACTTCATAGAATTCCTAACCTGACATCTTTGTTTTCTTTTCATTCTTGATAGTGAGTAATGTTGATTCCCCTTCTGAGAACGGCAGGTAGTAATGTCCTCAAAGCTGGAGGATCTTTGAATAGTTTGGTTAATTATTTACCTGTTTCTCCTCCTCTGTGAGTTTTGCTTTTCTTGCACAAGGTGGATCCTAATTGAATTTGTCAAAAGCTCAATCACTATTTTAAGTATGGTTTTGGGGATCTTGTGTTGTCTGTTAGCCATGCAAACAAATAATCTGCATTGTTAAAAGACAGGAAAGCCTCTGCAGTAAATTATCTTTACATTGGAATGTTAAGCTATTTTGTCATTTAGTTGTTTAGTTGCAATGCAGAGGCATTGATAGATAAATTTGTATGCTGGAAAATTCTTGTTATTGCTCTTCTTTTTAAGGGCAGGGACAGGTACAGGCTTTTGATTATAGCAGTGTTTTATTTTATATTGCTGCTGATTTTTCAGATGAATGCCCTGGACACACTTGGTCAAACAGCGTTGCACCGGGCTGCATTAGCGGGTCACTTGCAAACCTGCCGACTCTTGCTGAGTTATGGCTCTGATCCCTCCATCATCTCTTTACAAGGCTTCACAGCAGCACAGATGGGAAATGAAGCAGTGCAGCAGATTCTAAGTGGTGGGTAAAAATAAAAACTTGTATATTTGAACTTCAGCTTCTCCCTTTCCTAAGCTGTGGGTCTTGTGTCTTTGAATGCAAGAAACTCGCAGTAGTTTTCTCATCCTTCCCTCCTGCCACCCTGCGCACATATCTACAGTCTGTATTGTGCAATACTTTTCAGAGGAAAACCACAACAAAACCAAAAACGTCCTTCTCAGTTCAGTGATTTTGTGGAAATCCTTGAGCTTGGGAAAAGCGGGTTCTACAGTAGAAAGCAGTTTCTATTAAAAATGTAGTGATCAAGAGTGTCTTTTCAACTTGTCTTTGAGCAACACGGAAGAGCTCTAGGGACAGCTAATCTACTGCTCCTTTCCAGCCACTTCTTCCTGTTCTCTCAGTGCATGCTTGCTTTCTCACAGCCGCATTTCTAATAAGAAGTATGGTAAAAAAGAGCTTTGAGGCCAAAACTTGTCATTGTATTACAATCATTTAAAAAGGAAAAAAAAGTGTCTAAAGGTTTCCTTTTAATCACTGTCATTTTTCTGATTTTATTTTTAACCACCCCATGTTTATAGCAAGGGACAGAGCTCATTGTTGCTGTAAGTACTGTGTGCAACTGGAGCATCATAAAGCAGGTGCAGGCAGTCACCTTGTGGCCAGAGCCGTCTTAGAGATCCCATCCCCTTGTCACCATTTTGTAGTATGAGACATATCACAAGTGCAGAGTGCTAAGGCAGTCATTCAGCTGCTGAACTGAGCACATTTAACCCTGGCTTTGCACTGGCACCTCATACGGTTTGCTAAAATTTTTGAGAAAGGTGCTTGAACTTCAGCAAAACTTTGAATCTGTCCCAGTGAGCATGTAAATTTCTTAAATGCAGAAATGGTCACTTATACATAGGATTAGCAAAGCATTGAAATGCCATTTGGCAGACTCTCAGCTCTGGAGTCTGAAACTAAGGCTCCTTATTCAGTTGTTTAGGCAATATGAACTTGAACATCACAACTCCTTGACAAGCTTGAAAGGTGGGCCTGTGCAAACTTCATGAGGTTCAACCAAGGCCAAGTACAAGGTCCTGTGCATGGGTCAAGGCAATCCCAAGCACAAATACAGGCTGAGAGATGAGTGGGTTGAGAGCAGCCCTGAGGAGAAGGACCTGGGGGTACTGGCCGATGAAAAACTGAATACGAACCAGCAATGTGCACTCACAGCCCGGAAAGCCGACTGTATCCTGGGCTGCATCAAGAGAAGTGTGGCCAGCAGGTTAAGGGAGACAGTTCTTCCCCTCTACTCTGCTCTTCTGAGACCCCCACCTGGAGTACTGTGTTCAGCTCTGGGGTTCCCAGCTTAAGACAGATGTGGACCTACTTGGGCGGGTCGAGAGAAAGGCCACAAAGATCATCAGAGGTCTGGAGCACCTACCCTGTGAGGACGGGCTGAGAGAGCTGGGGTTGTTTAGCCTGGAGAAGAGAAGGTGCCAGGGAGACCTTATAGTGGCTTTCCAGTACTTGAAGGAAGGTCTACAGGAAAGATGAGGAGGGACTCTTTATCAGGGTGTGTAGTGCTAGGACAAGGGGTAATGGTTTTGAACTGAAAGAGGGCAGATTTAAACTGGATACTAGGAGGAAATTTTTTACTATGAGGGTGGTGAGACACTGGAACAGGTTGCCCAGAGAAGCTGTGGATGCCCCCTCCCTGGAAGTGTTCAAGGCTAGGCTGGATGGGGCTTTGAGCAAACTAGTCTAGTGGAAGGCTCATGGCAGGGGGGTTGGAGCTAGAGGAACTTCCAACCCAGTCCCTTCCAATCCAGACCATTCTATGATTCTGTGAACTCCAGCTGCGTTTTTACAAATTACAACAGACTTCCCCCCTCCCTCCTAGTTTGGAAAATATATTGAGCACAAATCAACATAACTTAATGATATTAAGTAATCTTAAACCATCTTTTTCCCTTTGTAGAAAGTACACCTGTGCGCACATCTGATGTGGATTATCGGTTATTAGAAGCATCCAAAGCTGGAGACTTGGAAACTGTGAAGGTAGGTTTGAGTGATTCATGTTAATTTTCCAGTCATGCTGCTGTGCAAGGCTTGTGGAAGCCTCTGCTACTTATGGAAGTAGCACCCAAAAATGGGAAGGCAAACCTTGTGGATTGGTTGGGTTTCTTTTTCTAGGAGGTAGTGCATGAAGATGTACCGGGGTTTTTCTCTTGAGTTTTCGGTTGTTCATTTTCCCAGTCCTTCACACAGGCATGCCTTTGTTGGAGTCAGATGCAATGTTGCAGATGCAGCTGTAATTCTTTGAAGTGGACCCTGTGATCTTCAGAATCACAGCGTAGTAGAAACAAGCCTCAGGTGCATGATTCAATCAGAAGGCAAGCAAACAAAAGTGTTAAGAGGTTGCAAACTGCACATTTTAAGCCACCCTTAATCTGAAGGTGAAGGGTCAGGCTGTGGAATCCCAGCATCACAGGATCTTGTCTTTTGCACCTGGTCTATGGGCAAAATAGCTTTCAACAGACTGTTGTGCATGCCTTCTCAACTTCAACATGACACATACTAGTATACAAACTGCAGCACTTTTGTGCATGAGCAGCTCCTTTTGACTGCCAAGCTCAATATTTCTAGATTTCTGAAGACAACATAAGCTGTTACAAGGCCTTGAACCTGGTTCTTGGTGATTTAGAGGCTCACCCGTCCTAATATGTTAGAAATGTCTTCATACTGCTTCTCTCATTTAAGTCTTACTTGTTATAGAACTACTTTCAGCCATAAATTTAGAGCAGCTATTTTTTTAACTTTGCCTAAGAGGAAAGAAATTTCCTGAAACCTAACTTCTAAAAATTGGTATATAAAAATAAATTGATCAAATTTTGTGTTGAGGTCTTTGGGAGTGGTAGTTTGGGGCTTTTCTTTGGGAGTTTGGGGGTTTGGAGGTTGGTTTGTTTGTCTGGGGTTTTTTTATTTGTTTGGTTTAGTTCTGTACTAGACTGCGGGTTCTTCTTTTGTCTTTTCAGCAACTTTGCAGCCCTCAGAATGTGAATTGTAGAGATTTGGAAGGCCGTCATTCAACACCACTGCACTTTGCTGCAGGATATAACCGTGTATCAGTGGTGGAGTATCTGTTGCACCATGGGGCAGATGTGCATGCTAAAGATAAAGGGTACATTTCATTCCGTTCTATAATATGCGGTTTTCCCTTGATGTGAGACTTCTACCCTCCTCTATTCATTTTGCTTCAGATTTCAGTAACCATCATGTTTTTCTCTTGATAATTTTTCTCTTTTCTTTCTTCTTGTTCTGTATTTTTCCTGACGTCTCTATAGTGAGATTTATAGACTAAGGCATACTTAGCTTTCTGGCAAAGCTATTGTCAAGTACATATCTGGCACTGTAATACATGATGTTTCCATTCCCCCTTTTGCCCATTTTGGAGCTTTGCAGTGCTTAAAGGCAGCCTTTAAGTTACTTCAGGTGATCTAAAATCAGTTTTGAATTGCATGGGGTAAAATACAAGGTTTTCTCTGGTCATTTTTCTAATTCTGTTAGTTCGATTTTATTACTAAGTTATTTATTCAGTTAAATTACATGAAACGTTTACAGGTTTTTGCATTATTTGCAAAGCAGTTATGTAGAATAACATTATTGTGTTTGATCTTTCATTCCACTATATTGGTTCAGGGTGGGGGATAATCAATTTCCAAAGCTAAAACAATACTGAAGTTTTCAGGCTCTCCCTGAAAGAAACGTTTGAGTATCTTTATGTATCTATCAGGTGTGCAGTGCTTACTGATATCTGTACTTCAAACCCATTACATAGTGTTACACCTTTTCCGAAATTTACAGTTGAATATCCATAGTCAGAACATCAATGATTCTTGCAAGTCACTCGCTTGTAGAAGCAGTAACACTGGTGCTTGCTAGGTATTTAAAAGGCCTGTGGATGAGAACTGAAGGAGGATAATGACGTTTTATAGTAGGGAAATAAAACCATGAACATTTGAAAGACTGAAAGACACCAGTAAGGTCCAGTGGAAGCAGGAGTTTTATCTACTGGAGCTTTGTATGATTGTACATTGGATTTTATTTTCTGTAGCTGTTAATGCTTTCTCTTTGATTAGTGGCTTGGTACCCCTGCACAATGCCTGTTCTTATGGACACTACGAAGTGGCTGAACTCCTGGTGAGGCACGGTGCTTCTGTTAATGTGGCAGACCTATGGAAGTTCACTCCACTGCATGAAGCAGCAGCAAAAGGAAAATATGAAATCTGCAAGCTGCTCTTAAAAGTATGTGATTTGGAGTTCTCAGATGTCATTAAATGTGTATATGTTTATTTTTGCTGAAGATTAATTAATGCAAAGTTAATTGTGTTTAGTGAGTTCTTGGTGGTGTCTTTTGAATCTATTTTCATCTTAGAATTGTCAGATGGTTTCTTGTGTAATGTCAGTTTATTTACAAAGAGTCATTAGCACAGTTAGTTTTTCCAGTACATGTATTAATACTATTAGCCAAGTAGGACAAGAGACTCAAACTGGAAAAAGGGGCTGAATTTGTGTAAAAATACAAAAAACCTGCACATTTTCCTATCCATCCCTTTATGGAACAGTTACTGCAGTTAAGTCAACCTTTGTAACTACTTAGATGAGAGCATGTTACAGAGCAGTAACTTAAGGTGGCTTCTAAATGGTGTCTGGCATGTGAGAAATTTAAAACTGTGGCGTTAATGTATAATTTATCAAGCTTCTGGAGGAAATGCATATTAATATACTGTGGAATAAATATTCATTATAACTGGTGGGAGAAACTGTAAAAAGCATGAGGTAATGTGAACGTGTTTCCATTGAGAAACCTGAGTTTGAGAGTTCTAAGAAGGTCATATTCTGCTGTGGGAGGGTAGAAGAGGATGCTAGAGTAGAATTTCTTGCTAATCCTGTTTCCTGTTTTAGCCTTTCCTACTTCATGTCCTTCTGAAGCACAGCATTTAAAATAAGAGTAAGTCAGAATATGAATAGTCTTTAAATGATGAGGCTCTTCCCTGTCCACTTCTCTTTTAGTTTGCTGCTGCAAAGTCCCACTATTTCCCTCCTATCTCATTAATTATTTCACTTGATTACCAAAAACGCATTCAGAGGGGGTAGCACATGAGTCTGAAACACATCTACAGTAGAAACCAGAAGATCTTCAGAGATGTCTGTGAAGGAGGCATGATGATGGCCTTTGTGGTAACACCTGAATACAGGTGTTAGCTCAACCTGTAGAAGCACTCTTAATCTCTTAAGCACAGCATTACTTTATAGACACCAGAGATCTCTGGAGTTTTCTGATCATTCTGCTGGGAATGTAGCCATTTTTTGTGCCCAAAGGATCCTGAATGGATGTATGACAGAAAATGAAAAAGTGCTGAAATCTTTCTTTTTTTATGTCAGTCTTGCACAAGAGCTAAATATGCCCTTAAGCTGACACAGTTTTGTGAAGACTCTGAGTGTCCGTGGTTATGTGCTCACAGTGCAGTTTGCTCATGGCTTCTCCTGCTGTGTCTCTTACACCAGCTGGCAGTGCTGGCAGTTCTGCTGAGTTGTGGATGTTGAGCTCAATTTCCCCCTGACTATCGCTCTTGAGCTTTCTCCCATTCTGCTTGAAGAAGGAAACAAAAATGTACAGGCATTTTTGAGAGACTTTCTTTTTTCATTACCTTTCTTGAAAATTACCACCTCCTTTTGTTTCTATGCCTTTGAAAAGGCCTCAGAAGACACTGCCTCTTCATATAGATACTTATTCTGGAGAGTATTTGAATAGTTCCAATTTTGACGACTTTTAAGGGATTTTAAGGTTATACCTGGGAGAAGTCATTGCAGTTTAAAAGGCTTTGAGCAAAGAATGCTCTCTTCCCCAAAGCACCACAGCTATGGAACCGGTTCTGTGTAACCGATAGTCTGTCTCTTGCTGTTTGCCCTTTATACCTTGAGCATTGCTTTACTGCTTCCAAATACAAGGCAGTTAATTTCTGCATCTCTCTCTGTCCCCAGCTCATTCCCTGCAGCTCACCCTAACACAGCTTTGCTGGCATCCCCAGTGAGAAATTGCAAGGTAGATGTGCTGCCAGGTGTCAGACCACTGTGATTCTTCTGAAGGGACCAGCCAGAGAAATACATTACCAGCAGTTGCCCCTGCCTTTGTGTTTTCCTGCTACTGCCAAGAGTGATCAGGGAAGGAGCTGTCCTCCCACAAAATTGTGCATGCATATGACTCACACCATATGCTGTGTGTAGATGTATGTTCCCCTCCTCATTCCGTGCTCCAGTACTGTCTTCTTATCACTAGCTTATCTGCATGTTTTACCAGCACAGGTATACTCCAGCAGTTACCTGAATCCACTGTCATAGAATCATAGAATAGTTTGGGTTGGCAGGGACCAACCCCCCTGCCATGGACAGGGACACCATCCACTAGACCAGCTTGCTCAAAGCCCCATCCAACCTAGTCTTGAGCACATCCAGTGTTGGGGCATCTGCAACCTTGGGCAACGGGTTCCAGTGACTCACTACCCTCAGAGTGAAAAACTTCTTCTGAATTTCTAATCTAAATCTACCCTCTTCCCATTTGAAGCCATTACCCCTCATCCTGTCAGAACAAGCCCTCATGAAAAGTCCCTCCCAAGCTTTCTTGTAGGGCCCCTGTAGATACAAGAAGGCTGCAATGAGGCCTCCCTGGAGCCTTCTCTTCTCCAGGCTAAACAACCTCAACTCTCTCAGCCTGTCCTCATAGGAGAGATGTTCCTGCCCTCTAATCATCTTTGTAGCCTTCCCCTGGACCCTCTCCAACAGATCTATGTCCCTCTTGTGCTGGGGGCTCCAGAGCTGGATGCAGTACTACAGGTGGGGTCTTACAAGAGCTAGGTAGAGGGGTAGAATCACCTCCCTCGACCTATTGGCCACACTTCTTTTGATGCAGCCCAGGATACGATTGGCTTTCTGGGCTGCACGTGTACATTGCTGGCTCATGTTGAGCTTTTCATAAGCCAACAGCCCCAAGTCTTTCTCCTCAGGGCTACTCTGAATCCACTCATTGCTTAGCCTGTATTAGTGCTTGGGATTGCCTTGACCCATGTGCAGGACCTTGCACTTGGCCTTGTTGAACTCCACGAGGTTGGCATGTGCTTGTCCAGGTCCCAATGAATGGCACTCCTTCCCTCCAGAATGTTGACCACACTACACAGCTTGCTGTCATCTGCAAGGGTGAGGGTGCGCTCAATCCCACTTTCTCCACCTTCCCACCAAAGTGTTTACTTTAGTGGTTTCCAGGACCCATAAACTGCTTAAGATGGTGCGCTCAATCCCACTTTCTCCACCTTCCCACCAAAGTCTTTACTTTACTGGTTTCCAGGACCCATAAACTGCTTAAGATGGTGCTGTTATCTATTGGAAAGTGTAGAAATGAGGTTTTTTTCTTGTTCTCTTTGGAAGCAAGTGCCTTTCAATAGATGGGTGGCATTTAATGAAATTCTGGGCCTGGCTTCACTAGCTCAGAAAAGTGTGCTGAAAAAACCTCTACCGGCCGGTTTGCAGAAGGGAAGGATTGGCCAGCAAGGTATTTGCAGTCAGCTTTTCTTTAGCACGTGCTGTGACAGTAGGGTATAGCTATTTGCAGGGTATGCTCCTGAACCTACTTCAGTTGCAAGTAGAGCAGTGACAGCTCTCAGAGGGCTGCCAGTCTTGCTGGTGGTGAGACTGGCCCAGCTGTGTTGCTGACTAGTGCCTTAGACCTCAGGTCTTGGATTTATTCTCATGTGCCTACTAATCTTTACAGTTGTTCCTTCATGATGACAGGTCAGTAAAATCCACTGCCTCCTATCTTGTGCCACAAAATAGTGACACGCTTATGGGCACTGCTCTGCTCATGGTTGTGACAGTAGCATTCCCCTTTGTTCTTTGCAGCACGGAGCTGATCCAACAAAAAAGAATCGAGATGGAAACACTCCTCTAGATTTGGTGAAAGAAGGAGACACAGATATCCAGGACTTACTACGAGGAGATGCTGCCTTGCTAGATGCTGCCAAGAAGGGGTGCTTGGCACGAGTGCAGAAGCTATGTACTCAAGAAAATATCAATTGCAGAGACACCCAGGGAAGAAATTCAACACCGCTACATCTTGCAGGTGGGTAACTCACCAGGTTTTGAAGGCTTGTATATTTATGATAGGGCTACAGAAATTAATTACCAAAACCAGTAAGGCCTATGTAATAAGAGTTTCACAGAGGATTGTCCTATACAGTGAGTTAACTGTGGCAGCTGTATTTCAGGAGGTAATAGAGTAACTACAAAAGAGAAGCTTTTGCAGTCAAAAAACAGTTTTTCTGTCTAATTTTTCTTCAGCTTAGCTCTCCTAATACCTGATTTTTTAATTTTTTTTTCCTATGCCTTTTTCACAGCTGGTTACAACAATTTAGAAGTAGCTGAATACCTTCTTGAGCATGGTGCTGATGTTAACGCCCAGGACAAAGGAGGATTAATCCCCCTACACAACGCAGCATCCTATGGGGTAAGTACAGGCATTCTTGCCATGAGTAGACCAACAAGCATCTCCTTAAAGTCATATCCAAAGCCAGTTATTTTGAAGTTGTCTTGCTGTGAACATAGTTCAGATTTTGATGGCATTAACTACTTGTTTGGGCAAAGTTGCTGTTGTGCGGAGTGCTATTTGCAGTCCTACGTACCTAAAGATTACACAGATTCAGGAGTGCTGCAGCAGTTAAAGGCTGCGGTTTGCAAAGATCACTAGAACATAGCTTTTATGGGAAATGTTGGAGATTGGTTCAAGCTAATTGCCACTTCTGAAAATCGTAATGCCAATCTGATCTGGTTGCCTTTCTCTAGAAAAAATTAATGAGATAGTGTTCGGTGCTTTTCCATCAGCTTATTTATTTAAGAGTTGTTGTGTATCTTTCCTGTGGCAGCCCACGCTTCTCTCTGAGCTATCATCATCCCATTCAGATCTCTGTGATGAGAGGTAGCGAGATGAGTACTGGTTTCACAAGTCCACAGCTGGCAAGTTTCACAGGCTCACCCTTTTCCTCACAAAATATCCTCAGTTCTCCCACCCAGCACTTCATGCTGCATGTCCCTCCACAGGGTTACATGTGCCAGAAAAGTCATAGGAGCAGCAATTGCTTTAAAGTTTGGCAAAAGGAAAAATAAGGTTGGCAGTCTTTTCAAACCACGTGTATTCAGAAAGCAAGCCCTTTTACAAGAGCTACTGAGAGTCACTTAATTGCTACGGAGAGGAAAAATGAAAGCCCTTGACAAGTCTTTGCACTTCTCCTTATAATTTCAGTGTTTCATGCTCCTACCTACTCGTTTTGACTACCTGGTTTTTTTATTTCTTAGCTGTATTGCACAAGTAATTTTGCCGGTCAGAGACAGTCAAAAATTTTATTTGCCAGTTTTATGTTCTCTTATTTTAACTTGAGAGTCCTCATGGATGGGGATATTGATGGAAGTGAAGGTTTTCAAGATCATTACTTTTATAGCCAATGTAAACCAGTAGTCTGTTATGACACTCATAATGCATTTTATCAATTACAGTTCTCTCATAAAATATGATTGCAGAAAGAACAGATTTGTGCTGCCACAGGTGGGCTCAAAGTCTTGCAAGAAATTGCAAGAAGGAAATAAAGTGCAATGAAGACTCCTGTGTACAGACATTTAGGTGGTGGCTCAGCAGTACAACACATTGGTCTTTAGAGCTTCTAGTATGGTATCACAAATATTGCAGCCCTCTAAATTTGTGTTGCTGGTTCAAATTTGTCTACAAATATTTTGAGAGTTAGCTTCATTGGTTTTATGCTGGATCAAGTATCATATCTGCTTCTGCAGCTGACACAAACTTCATACTATGTACTTGGGGTGATTTGGCAGAAATAATTCTGTGCCTGATTCCAATTACACATGTTCTGGTGGATGATGTGGTAGTACACAGATACAGGTGATGGTGGAGATGCAGTATGAAGTGGTACCTGCAGAGGTGCTGCTACACAGACACAGGAGGCAGAGAAGTGAGTTGAAGGAAAAAGAAATTACAGGGGCCTCTGAGCACCATCACCTCCAGCATGAAAAAGGACATACGTGTTTTAGCTGTGTCATGTTGATTAAAATGTTTGTGTGTTTTCCAGCATGTGGATATAGCAGCGCTGTTGATCAAATACAATACGTGCGTAAATGCAACAGATAAATGGGCATTCACACCATTGCACGAAGCTGCACAAAAAGGAAGGACACAGCTCTGTGCTCTGCTGTTAGCTCATGGAGCAGATCCAACCATGAAGAATCAGGAGGGTCAGACACCACTAGACCTGGCAACAGTAAGTTCATGTTAGTGTGCCAGCTACAGACTGCTCTGGAGGATTTGCTCTGCATATTAAATGGCTTTCTCTGTCTCCGTGACATCAGTGATCCTCAGCTTTCGCTGTGCTGAGGTAGAGGGAGATGAGCATCTCCTGGGTGCCTGTTTGTGACTTTTTATCTGTAGGACCAGGCTTTTTCCTTTGGCTGAGATCTTAACGTGTCTTATGATTTAAGGCTTGCCTCAGCTTAAGGATTCACTCCTGAAATTCGTCTTCTCATTGCCAGAAATAACCTATCTGAAATGTCCCTAGTGATGGTCAATTTGTGTATTGTTGGTGATTATTTCTTTGAACCTAGGAGGAAAATCAGATGAGCCTTTAGAGGAATTTGATCATTTAGAGGATAATTATGCTCAGTGCCTGCATAGTACCTCAGATATTTTTTTTGTCTGTCTCCAAAACAACATTCTAAGAATTGCAAATGGCTATCAAACATTTTCTAAAACTGGCATTTAGAAACTTTCTTGTTAGTGGTGGCTGGTTAAAGATCCTAATAAGGTTGCATGAACATGGATGTCCCAGGTTAACCAGTCTTGATGGAACAGATAATGCAACCAAATTGGATGGTGTACCAGGTTATAGCGCAAGTATCTTTTAAGGCTATTGATGGATTTATGGAGACTTAAGAAATATACTCCAGAATAATCTGAGCTTTAGAAAACCTGCTTTGTGATGAGGGATACAAACTATGTTATTTCTCTGGGGGAAAATAAGGTTGTCTTAATCATATTCTACAAGAACATGCTAGGAAGAAATTCTTGAAGATGAGAGTCCTGCTTAATTTAGTCAACAATGCCTAAGTTTGTTAGCTAAGTTCATGCTTCTGTAGCTCCCCTCATTTTTTTTTTCTTTTTTTCTTTCCTATTGTAACACTGTAAGATGTGATTATAGCAAAGGCAGTGGTAGTTTTTCCATTGAAACCTGGATCCAGTGCACAGTGCTTCACCAGAAGTTGAATCTGACAGAGAAATTACCAAATGGCATTGCCTGGACTGGAATGTGAAGGATTTCAGATAAAGTTGCTGCTTTTTTTTTTCCTGGTTTTAACACCTATAAAGTCATTCTGCCAGAAGGGAAATTAGATGTACCTTCTTATATACCTTTAGAAACTGAGAAAACTGAATTCACCTATGTCTGAGCAGTGAATCAGAATTTTCTTGCAACCATGAATTCTCGTGTTAACAAAGTTGGCAATTTTCTTTCCAATGGGGGAACAGAGCAGTCAGTTAAAACAAATTCAAAGACAAATTCTTTCCAGAGATCAGTGACTTCTGATAATAGAACCTCACGGTGAATGTTCTTTCTGTTTTTCAGGCTGATGATATCCGAGCTTTGCTGATAGATGCGATGCCTCCAGAAGCTTTGCCTACATGCTTTAAGCCTCAAGCTACTGTTGTTAGCGCTTCCCTGATCTCACCAGCATCTACGCCGTCCTGCCTCTCTGCTGCCAGCAGTATAGATAATCTCACTGGGCCACTGGCAGAACTGGCCGTAGGAGGGGCATCAAATGCTGGTGATGGAGCAGCAGGAACTGAAAGGAAGGAAGGAGAAGGTGCATTTGCTGCTGGACAAGTTTACATTGCCAGAAGTACAGTAGCTTAGTATCACAATAGGCCTTGCTTTATCTGAAAAGCATTTCTGACTAGCCACAAAATATTGTACAGCCTGAATTGTGTTGTCTACATCTTAAGTGCCCGATGCATGCTCTGTTTTCACGTGCTCTGCCAGGAGCATTGTTGACTGTTCATCTATGTTTGCTATCAGTGATGACATCTGACTACAAAGGCAAATCTGATTAGGTACCCAGGAGTTCATGGCTCATTTTATACAGAAAATCCAATGAGAATTATTTTGATGAAGGAATTATGATTGTGATGGCTGGGGGATTTTGCTAAGGCTTTTTAAACCTTTTGATTAGTATCTGGAATAAAAGCATGCTTTATGTCAGCATCTACATGATTACATAGCAAAAATACATCCACCCTTCCTTTCCTTCTCTTTAAAATATCATTCTGTATTTGTCACAGAACATTTGGGCTTTTTAATAGTTGATTCTGAGAAGGGAACATTGATGAGCTTTGCACTGAGCTCTCACACAGTGGAAGTGGATTGTTTATTGTAGACATAGACAAATTGATTGCAAAAAGAATCAGACTTTGGAATTCTGAGAGAATCATAGAATGCATTGGGTTGGAAAGGACCTTCCAGGGTCATCTAGTCCCACCCCCGTGCAGCCAGCAGGGACATCTCTAACTAGATCAGGTTGCTTAGAGCCCCATCAAGCCTGGCCTTGAACATCTCCAGGAATGGTGCCTCCACCACATCTCTGGGCAACCTGTTCCAGTTTTCCACCACCCTCATAGTAAAGAACTTCTTCCTAATGGCTGATGTAAATCTACCCTTCTCTAGTTTAAAGCCATTACCCCTCATCCTGTTGCTACATGCCCTTGTAAGCAGGCCCTCCTTGGCTTTCCTGTAGGCCTCCTTCAGGTACTGGAATCACTAGTATTGCTTGATTTGTTTTGGTTTTTTTTCCTAAGGTTTGAGCTTTGTTGGTTCTTTAAATTCAGATTCATAGGATGGAATAACTTCTTTCTTCTCTTACAGTTTCTGGTCTTGATATGAACATTACGCAGTTCCTAAAAAGTCTGGGTCTTGAACACCTTCGGGACATCTTTGAGACAGAGCAGGTAACTGGCAATCCTCATCTCTGTTTGTACATTTAAAAGATACGCTAATCTAATACGTTAGATTAGTTAAAAGTTAAAATGGCATATAATCTTTTTTTTATCTATGAAGCATAAGCTCTTTAATTTAGAACTGCTTCTATTAAGAAGCAAACCAGCCTGAAACCAACCTGTGTTTTACTCACATTTCTTCCTTTTTATTATTTTTCACACCTTTCTTTTACCATGCTGCTTTTGTTCTACTTCTGCTTCCTTAGGTCCTAATGTGCTTTGAAGATCTTCCCTGCTAATAAGATTTAATAGTGAAAATCAGATTTGCTGTATTCATTCATTATTTCGAAACTCTCTAGCTCCTCTTGTAAATTTATTTCTAGTGAAAACAAGCTCATCTTCTTTAAGCTTAATGATTTAAGCTGCTTTTTCTAAGCACCTCAGTACCTTTTTGTGTACTTTTTTTCACTTTGCTCTAGACTTCTCCTGATGCTTTCTAATACCTGTGGTTTTTCTGTAATTTTTTAATGTACCACTGCACATGATGAATGTTTTCAGTGGCTTGTCCACAGCAGCTTTTCCACAGGGTTGCTTTCTGCTCAATTGGACAGATGTTCGGCATAGCTATTAATTCCTTGCTTGAGTTGCTTTGTTTTGAATTAATGATACTCAGTTTGTTGTGGATAGAGTTCATACCTGCAAGTCCAGTTGTGCTAACAGTACAGCTTCTTTTGAATCAAGTTGTATGATTTCCCATTATGTGCTGAGTTTCCCATTCTAGTTTAATGTAGAAATTTGGAGTAGATTTTATATAATTATCTCCTCTAGGTGAATCTTTCTGATTTTCACAGAATCACCTCAGTGAACAATTGCTTTATAGTAATAAAAATGAGTACTTTATTTAGCCTTTGTCTCCTGTTCTTTAAAAAAATGTTGATTAACATCATGTTTTATTACCTTTCTGCTTCCACCAATAATCTCCATGACTCTGAATTTAAAACCTTGTCAGGTGATTGTGGATGAGTTGTACGTGTCCTCACAACGTTAATTTTTTCCAGAAATAGTGGAATAGTGGAATATGGCTTAGCATATCTGACCCGTGGGTTTGATACACATGCAAGTGCACACATGGATATATACACACAGAGGTAGCACACACCATAATAATATTGATGTGAAACACACATAACGTTTATTAGTAAGCTTATAGAATATTCATTTTTACTTGTGTAGTGAAAATAATGAGTTGCACAACAATGTGAAACTTTGAATGCTTAAAAAATATTCCTAGATTTGTCCCAGCATTTCCATGCATCCTCCTCCTGCATAAATAAAGTTTTTGAGAACCTCCGGTGAGAACCAGCTCTTGTTACATACAGCTTCAGGCTGTAGCAGCTGGGTCTGGCCCTGTGATAGGGAGAGGCTTGCCAGAAGGTGGCAGCAATTAGAAGTGCAGCAAAACAGAAATATTATGTATACTGTCCTGGTTGCACCATGAATACATTCCATTTTCTGAACTGATAGGTCTTTAGCCTGGGAATCGGGCCAGGTTTGGCAAGTGATTTTTATGGTCTTTCACCTCTCCAGATAACTCTGGATGTGTTGGCAGACATGGGGCATGAGGAGCTTAAAGAAATCGGGATCAATGCGTATGGACATCGCCACAAATTAATAAAAGGTGTGGAGAGACTTCTAGGAGGGCAGCAAGGTAAGTATGATCACACTTCTACTCGCTGATCAAAGTGTCGCTTACAACAGGCTCCAGAAGTCACCTTCTGTAAATGTAGGCATTGTCACCAGGACTGGAAAGAATCTGGATGTCAGGAAAATGTACCTGCTGGCAGACCTGGTGGCTGGGTGGGTGGTGACAGGTAAAGAATGTATTGGGGAAATACGGGACGGAGCGATCACTTGCCTTGCCAGAGAATAGATGCCTCTCAGGTTGTGCTCATTTCCAGGTAGTCTTCAGGCAGGAGCTTTTGGATTGATTTGCCCTATGTACCTACACACAGGCCCCTTGTATCCTGACAGGTGGACCTGATGGAGGTTTTTTGCTGCCGCACATTTCTCAGATGCTTCTCTTGAAAGCATAAATAATAAAATGCAGTTTTGTCCCACATGCATTTTCCTTCTCTCTTTTAAAGCCTCTGCTGCTAACAAAAGCACTTTATCTTTTCAAGATTGTGCTTCCGCCTCATGTTTATTTTGCATTTCCTGCTGTACTGGGGTTATTTAAGAATAATGATAATGATGGCTACAAATAGAGCTGTTACTGTTTTCCTCTGTTGATTTTTATTCCTTTAATTCCTTCTCTTTGCAGGCACCAATCCTTATTTGACTTTCCACTGTGTGAGTCAGGGTACCATTCTCCTTGACCTTGCTCCTGACGATAAGGAGTATCAATCTGTAGAAGAGGAGGTATTGCAAGTACCTTTCTTAATGCTCCAGTGGCAGTGTATTTTTCTTTTCACTTATATGACCCCTCAGAGCTAAAGCATGCAATGCATGTTGAAAGTGTTAAAATATGCTTTGGTGTATGAATTGCATAGATCTGACATGAAGTTCAGAGCTCTTCGTTTGTCTTTTCATATAGAGCAATGATGGAAATTATTTTGCTGTATTCTGCCAATTTTTTTTAATAAGTGGTCTGCTTGCCCACTTAGTGTTATCCCAATTTTGCCTTTTTGTTGTTGTGTTTTGGATGCCATCTTATAGCAAGGGTTTCCACAGCTTTCCAGAGATAGGTGGACTTGTGAAAATCAAAGGCTATGAGCAAAGACCAAGGGATCAAGGCCTTGTCAGTCTGTGGGCATTCTCTGTGCTCAGGCTGTTTCTGCATGTGAACCAGCTTGTTTTCTCTTGTCTCAGTGGCTTAGTTAATCTGTAACCCAGATAAACAGCTCTTGGATAATTGAGAGTTGACTGTAATTTTGCCTCCCACACACACATATGCTCTTTTATTTAAGTAAACTACAAGCAGATACCATTTTGAAAGAAAAGTCGTAACAGAAAAGAGACTTTCTGAAGAGTTGTGTTTGGAATAAACTCTGTTTTACTGTGCATGTGCTATTTGTAGCATTCCTACCCCAGAACAGAAGTGTTTGGAGCCTTTTTAAAAGTCTAGATATTCAGGAGTGCTTCCAGCTTAAGCTGGAATATTTTTCATTAATAACTTGTTAAACTGGAGTTTGTGCAGATTTTTTTTGTATAAACTTTTCTGGCAGAAAGGGTCACTTTTCTGTCATAGTAAATGGGGATATTTATTTGAGCTGTTACTAAATGTTGTTGCTGTAGTTATAAATATTTCTGGAAAAGACACGATGAAACTTGAAATTTTATGGGGCTGCTAATGACACAAGAAAATTTACAGTGCAAGCATTTTCCTATCACTAAGAATACAAACTATACTCAGAAACAGATTTGTTATTACTTCAAAATTATCTTTTTGTGATTTATTTTCAAAGACTGGAGTTTTTTTCTAATCTAAAGCAGGTTTTTTAGTTGTGTATAATTTTGGTAGCAAGTGCCACTATTCTCCTTTTTCCTATGTAGATCTTTATTACAAGATTGGATAATTGCATCATCTGACTTCTGTATTGTGGAACAGGATAATGCGTTGGGTGCCTGAGAAATAAGGGTGTACCTCAGTTTAAAATTGAGTTGTGTTGTTTTTTTGACACCTTTTAATTAATTTTCAATCAAGATTGTCTCTTGTTGCCAGTGATATACTGAGATATTGCTTGCTTGCTAGCAAGCTTTCTGTGCTGAACGTTCAGTTGTGTTCATTTATGTAGATGCAAAGTACAATCCGGGAGCATCGGGATGGTGGGAATGCTGGCGGGATCTTCAACAGGTACAATGTCATCAGGGTAAGTTTCAAAACCTCTTAATTCAGTGTGGTAAAATAAGTTGGTACTTATGCAAGCAGGCAGAATTGGTTTAATGGAGCCCCCTTTTATATTTAAATTTCTTTGTTGAAATAATATTCAGAAGCAGAGTTAAAGCAAGTACGAAGTGCTGCAATTAGAGTGATGGTGAGTGCTGCACATGGAATGGGGAAAAGTATCCACTTGCGCTGTTAAAGGAGTCTGAAGGACTGATATTGAAGACAGGAGTGGTCAAGAGCCTGGCGTATTTCACAGCCTGATCGGAGATCTATAACTTCTGTATATGACTTTGCAGCACAGATTTTTTTTTTTCTCAGTGTAGTCTTTTCTTGCTGTTTTAGAGGAGATTTCAGAGGAGGGGGAAAGGGCTAGCATGACTTCTATTACAAATTTCTATCTCCCTATGCTACTTTGGATCATGACTCCTTGTTCCTTGTCACCGCCAACTAGAAAAATACCCTTTACAAGCCTTGGCTTGCATAAACACTCAGAAAATAGTGTGTTGTCTTTCTGAGGGAACCACTTTCTGGTTCCTTTTTTTGGGGAGGAGGATATAGAGGAAATCAGAACAGAACTCAGTTCCTGAGCTCCAGCAAACCCCTGCTGTATATCTGTTTGACAAGTGAGCTTGTGTAGAGTCCTTGCAACTTGGCCCAGTAGATCATATGTCCTGAAGCAAACTCTGCTTCCATCCTACTCCCAACCAAAGGTGAAGTCCTTTACAGAAACCACCGTGGTATTAGAGCATGTGACTAGAAAGATGTCGCGCGTCAGTTAAACAGTGCATCTCCTAATTTCTTTCCTCAGAAGTTATTTATTTTCATAAAAATTCAACATAAACCAGACAACAGGCTTCAAAAAGCTAGCCCAGATTGTTCAACAGAGGTCAGAGCAGGGAGGGAAGGAGTTTCAGACAGTTTGTAGTTCTCGGTGGTATTACAGGCTCAGAGGGAAGAAGCTCTTCATTAAACCTGAGAACTTAGGCTGCAGTTTCACAATAGTATTAATAATCTGCAAGTGTGCACTACCAACTTGTATATAAGACTTGAGCCTTGCGTGCAGAACAGCCATGGGGTTTCTTTATACCATTCATGTGTCTTACTCTAATTTTCCCTGTCAAATTTATGCAAACTCTGTGAAACTGTATCACATTTCAATTCCAATTCAAGTATGGTTTGACCTGTTGTACCACTGCAGATTCAAAAGGTCGTGAACAAGAAGTTGCGGGAGAGATTCTGTCACAGACAGAAGGAGGTATCTGAGGAGAATCATAATCATCACAATGAACGCATGTTGTTTCATGGTAAAGAAGTGATCTCTGTTTGTATGTACTGGTATTTAACAACAACAAAGCTTACAAGGACCCACAGGCAATGTTTATGTTACTGTGTCACCATCCTGTACAGTAATTGTATTTCTACACTAGAAATTGCAAGGGTGTAGAGGTGGTGTAGTTAATCTGTGCTGTTGCTGCAATCTAAAAAGCTACACTAGATTAAAAATACTACTTTTTTTTTCTTAAAAAAAGAAGAGTTTTTGCTAAGCCATATCTTAGTCATTTTCAGTAAAGCTGCTGGGAGGATGTTACATTGCCATCAGAAAGACAGGGTATCTACTAAAGGCAGGGAGCAGCACACAGTAAAAGCATTTTACCCTGGCACTTCAGGCAAACATCAGGAAAAGAAATCAAAACCAACCACGAGTTTCAGCAAGATATTCTCTAGAAGCATCCAGAATTGCCTACAAATGACAGTTGCCTGAGGGTCCTTCTGCCCTAGATCCTCCTATGATTCTGTGTAGCAAATTGATTTGGGGTATGATTGCCTGACATCTTACCCCCTCTTAACCAGTGCTGACTGCTGAAGGTGGTGTGCATTGACGAGATAAATTGCACTGAAATGTGAGTGGGGGGAAAGCCATTTAACGAGATCTGTGAAATGAGTAAGAAATATGAGTCACACGTGGGATCTTGGTATATAACGATAAATCCCACACATCGCTGCATCCAGCAGGGTATCGCCCCCTTCCAGCTGACTGAGCACGCCTTCTGGTATTTAATGGTCTATTTGAGGCAGGCGAACTGCTTTTGACATAGTCTTGCATTACTATAGAGCTTAACAAGTATGTGTGATAACACATCTTTTCGTGTCGTTCTGTTCTAGGGTCTCCTTTTATTAATGCTATCATTCACAAAGGATTTGATGAAAGGCATGCATACATTGGAGGAATGTTTGGAGCTGGAATTTACTTTGCTGAGAACTCATCAAAAAGCAACCAATATGTGTATGGGATAGGGGGAGGAACAGGCTGTCCCACGCACAAAGACAGGTCCTGTTACATCTGCCACAGGTATGAGTACAGCAGAGTTCCCTATACGTAATTCTGGCTGTCCTGGGTTTCAATCCTGGCACAGGATGAACTGCAGGGAAAGAAGAGCCACGTGAGCTTTGTCATCGCAGGAAAAATGCAGTTTTCCATTTGTCAAGGCTGACCAAAAAGGATATAAATACGAGTCCCACAAAAAGGTCAAAAATTACGTCTAAGCTTACAGCGAGTATAAATCAAAGTGAATTGTGGCTCAGGAAAGAGGCTTGAAACAGCAAGTTTGAACATGAAGAGTCAGGGGAAAATAATTAAACTCCAGGCACTCTCTGAACAAAACTGCAGTGCAGTAGTGGTCAGCAGTGGAGTGTTGTACTATGAATCAGATAATTTTGGAGGTAGTGAGCAGGAATTAATCACAGTTTTGTTTTGTACTGGAGTAGATCAATACGCTTTTCACACTTTGACACCTGTCCATACCCTGCTAGTAGGAACACGGGGTTCCAGCTTCCTTCAGCAGCTTTATATCAAATGAACTAGAGCAGACCTCCATGTAAGGGCTAAACAAAGGGTGTGTTTTCCATTCTGCGTGTCAAGATTATTTTTTTTTTGTAATAGGTTTTTATATAGCCTTAGAACTGTTTTTTAAAAGTGTTTCATTGAGAAGCCTTGAGAAATTAATTGTAATAGAATAAATTCAAAAGTCTGAAACTGTACTGGAAGCATACAGTTCCTGGTGAGATATTTTTTAATTATGTTCTCTTTTTTCCTTTTAGACAAATGCTCTTCTGTAGAGTGACCCTTGGAAAATCCTTTCTTCAGTTCAGCACAATGAAAATGGCTCATGCCCCTCCAGGGCACCATTCTGTTATTGGCAGGCCAAGCGTGAATGGACTTGCATACGCTGAATATGTTATCTATAGAGGAGAACAGGTATGTAGGTTAGCAATGACTGGGTTTGTAGAAGGGCAGAGCTTGGAGCTGGAGAAGGGATGTGACTGTTTTCCATATCAAGTGCGCTGTGATAACCTAGTTGATGAGATATTTTTCATTTGTGTGGAAATAAACAGTGAACTGTATCAGGCCAGCAAATGCTACACTCCTTTGCACTGAGCTGCTCTGGTTTACACCATGCAGATGTGCCTAATTCCCCCAGTGAAGCATTGCTAGAGTCTCTTACGAGTTGTACTTTCTCTCAGGAGGCTCTGGTTCTCCCATTGCATTTTACTGGCATTACAGTAGTAACAAGAACATGTGCATTTATGGGACTCTTACAGATAATGTGGATTCTGGAATTTTACCTGTAGATTCCCAGCAGTGACAGTGTCCCCGTCAGCCAGAGACTACCCTTAAATGGCAGCTGAAGTAGCACAGCAATCTTCAGGAGGTGATTTTTAATGTGAATAACTTGGCTAGACCATTACTCTAGAAAAGTGCTTTGCTTACTACTCAGGTTGGCTCCAGGATTCTATAATAAGTTCAGGTTGAAGGGAACCCTGGGGAGGTCACCTAGGCCAGCCTCTTGTTCATGCTGGATTCAGACCAGATTGCTGAGGGCTTTCTTTGACCAGGCAGGTCTTGAAGACCTTGGAGAGTGGAATTTCACAGCCTCTCTCAGCAGTTTGTTCCTTTGTTTAACTATCCTCAGAGCAAAAAAATAGGTTCTTTGTATCCAAAAGGAACCTCCCCTGTTTTATTAATCTCATTCTTCTGCTGTGCAATTCAGGAAACAACCTGGCTCTGCTTTCTTAGTCTCCTTCTATACATGAGGGAAGATTGTTGTGAGGTCCCACAAAACCTTCCCTTTTCTGAACTGAACAAGCCCATCTCCCTCAGCCTTTTCTTCATCGTGTACTCTCTACCCCTGACTATATTACTGGTCCTTCACTGAACTCGGCTCCAGCTTGTTGCCATCTTTTTTTGTATTGGAGGACCCAGAAGTTGTATGCGGTTGTCTAGATTGTGGTCTAGTGAGTACTGAATAAATGGCAATCATTGCTAAGCTCAGTTGACTGGCCGTGCTGCTGTTGATGTACCACAGGGTGCTGGTGCTTTATCACTGCCAGGACACACTGTTGATTCTGCTTTACCTTGCTGTCACTCAAGGGTCTCCAGCACCTTTTAGCAGAGCTGCTTTCTGTCCTGCAATGATACAAGGAATTGATTCATCCCAGGTGCATTGGCCCATGCTGGATTTCATGAGGCATCTGTTGGCCCATTCTCTTCTCATCTGTCTAGGTTCCTCTGAAGGGGGCCTTGCCTGCCAGCAACTTTAGCTTTGTTCTGGGACTGAACCAGCTGTCTTGAAAAAACACTGGACAGACAGACACCTGGGTTATGTGCTTTGTGTGTGCCAAGTATTTTACTGCCAGTGAAGGCATTTGCGGGTCATGTGGCAAGTCAGTGAGCATTTTAGGGTCAGGGTACATTGGTGGTTTGAGATTTCTGAGTAACTTATAGGCACTAACTGATCTGTCGAATTAGCCACCAAGGAGAGTAACTCTTGATTGTGAATCCTGTTGCACACACATTTTCTGGCACTGTCTGCATGGGAGAAACACCTTTCTTTCTATGAGTGTATCAGTGAAGGTATTAACGACATCGAACAGTTCCCACGTGGTGCTGGCTAGGTTTGAAATCTGCTTTTTCTTTTGCAGTTCGGAAACATAGAGCCGATTCTTGCACTGTTCTTCCTAATCACAGGATCAGTGAAATCCAAAATGTGGACTTACTAAATGTACCTTTGCATAAAGCAGTGTTGTTTTTTTCTTGACTTAACTTTCAGGCATACCCAGAATATCTCATTACATACCAGATTGTGAAACCAGAAGCTCCCTCACAGACAGCAACAGCAGCAGAGCAAAAGACCTAGTAGCTACAGAGCAGTGAAGAAGGATGTGACGTCAATCTTGGACTGGGTGGATACGTGTTTCAGAAAATCAGTATCATATAAAATCCGTAACAACCTGGAAACAAGCTGTATGTCTTTTATAAAGCAGTGCTGTCTTGGTGAATACGATATGAGTAACTCTTGCATACTCAACTGCTACTGTTCCTTTTGAGGAAAGTTTACAAGGGACTGCCTTTTAATAACATATCTCAGGCTCCTAGTCTCTGCAGTTACCATGTGTAAAATAATGTTGTTTTGATCTAGACTTTGGGAACATTACTGTGCAAATGGAAATCTTTATTAGTGCCATCTCACATGTTAAAATTTCAGACACTACTATTCTAGTTATTTTATTTGCAAATAAATTGCATTAAGCCTATAATTTTCTTTTCAGCATACACCATTCATTTTATGTATTCAAAAGATCCTAGTCAACTATTTATTTTCCTTTTGTATTCTGAAGTTGAGCCGGAACCTTCTTAAAGATATTTTGCACAAAGTCAACTTGACTAAAATCATTAACAATGCAATATGAATTTCACCAGAGAAGGGGCTAGGTCCAGTTCTTCAATGTAGGGGTTTTTTACACACCTCTGAGCAAATGTATGAGTGAGTGTAACTTCAGAGTGGAAGCAAATTGTGTCAGTTTGTTGCTTCATCTGAGTTTTCTAGGGGAAGCCCAGAAGTGTTCACAAGGGTAAAACCAGCCCTTGTGCTTGGAAGAACTTCATCAAGCAGGTCAGTGCCCTCTGCTGGCATCTCTAAGGGCATTTGTTAAAAGGCTCCTATTAAGTACATGCAGTTTGTGGAATGCTCTCCAGTTACAGTGGCGTTGTGGTTTTGCTGGGAGATAGCAGGTGAAAAAGTCAGAAGATGGCATACACGAGGGCATATGTGTTCATGGCCCTCTGTAATATAAGACCCAGTAAATGGCTTTCACACTGGTAAGGGAGAGTATATTATAGCAGTTTCATGTCATATCTTTGTGTGTGACATCACAGTTGAAGAGCTTAAGGGATTTACAAAAATAGTAATTTTTTAAAATACTGATTTTACATTTTGATGAGAATGAACTTTTAAGAATCAGTTGGCAAGTGGATCTGTTTGCAGGTACACCAGAGAACAAAGCTAGGATTTACTCACTTTAATCCTCTTCCCTGCAAGTTCCCAGGCTTATTTCACTGGGTAGGAGAAAGTTATTTTTAAGCATTGCATAGCACAGCATCAAACAATTTCCAAAGTCCCCCTCACGGAGGATATGCTTTTAATGAAAGTAGGGACCTGTTTCTTTTTTGAGTTGTTTCTACAGCTTCAGAGAAGGTTGAAAAGGGAGCTGTTTTAATTTTTTTTTTTTTCTTAATAACCAATACCAGGAGATGTGCTTCAGTGTTGAGCATGTAATGACTGGAGGAAAAAAAAACGTTCCTTTGAACACAACACGCTGTACATTTCCCTGTCAACCAGCACTATTTAGTATCTGATGATCCAGTTTGTGCATTCAGGTTTTATCCCCCGTAAAGCAAGGAAACAACAGAATAGTGCGCTTTTAGTTTATAAAAATATACGTGCTCCCCACAAGTGGGATTTTGCTGATATGTTTGGATAACACAAACTTAAACCTGAAGAGTCTTTTGCTTCAGTGTTAAGACTCAGTTTTCGTTTTTACCATTAAGAATGTTGAAGCAGGTGATCCTCACAAAGGAATCTCACCCACTGTAAAAACAGTCATTTGATGCAGTCTGGCTACCTGCACATCATCTGTTTGCAATATCTCTAAAGAAAACCTTAGAAATAGCAATACTCCAACAGATCTTGAACTTCGGGTTTTATTTTTCTTGAGCTGGCAGTGGATATATGGTTCTCGCTTCATTTTGTGACCTGATTAAATATGTAGCTTCGAAGTCCAAGCCAGGCTCTAGCCTAGTTGTCCTTTTAATCAAATTTCATTGATAAAATCGGGTGCTTGTATTTTGGCTACTTGTTTAATAGTGTTAGGATTGCCAAGATCACCACTAGGATTTGAAGCTTTGTATTCATCATTTAAGTTTGGGGTTTGTTTTTAACTTAGTTAATAATGGAGTGGGGGGATGTGCCTATCTACACTAGGGTTTCAGATAGTGTTGAGAGTGACTGTTGCTCACCATCCCCAGTTAGGCATAGTTTTAAATGGTAAAACAGTTATGCTGCTTAGGTGAGCGAAAGAGTTAATGTGGGTATGGAAGTTAAAAGCTTTACATCTTTCAAAAACAAGAACAAACCTAGAACCAGAAACCCCACCAAGCCCGCACCAGATTCTGTTCTTGCTTGTTGTTTCCTGTGTGCTGATTGAACTAATGGCTAGTCTGGATTTCTTCTGCAGCCTTGAACTTCAAGAGGATAAAAATACTGTCCAGTATCACTGAACTGCCAGTGTTAATGTATCTGACGTTCTGTGCAGAGTAAAGGTGCTGTGTGGGGAAGTCATTTTGCAGTGGTTTTTGTCTCGTAATGGTGTGATCTCATATCCATTCGTGGCCAGACACAGAGGAGTACCCAGGCCTGGTGATGCGTCCGTGTGTTGTTGTCGTAGAAACCTGTGCAGGAGCAGCGTCCACCTCTCCTGGTGTATGTTGTTGTAGCTCCTCTTACAGTTTAAACCAAATTGAGGATCTGCCCATCGATACGGAAGTTGCCCATGAAAAAGCTGGTCGTGGTTTTGGTGGCAGAGCTGCGTTTGGCAGGTTGTTACGGTACAGATGCTGCTGCTTTAGCTGAGGCAGTTAACTTGATGATTCCTAATTCCAGAGAATGGGACCTTAAAAACAGCACGCTCCCATAGCCAGGCAGCTGCTGCCTCCTGAGAAATGAAGGTTTTTGACTTCCTGAGAAGGGCAGTCCCCTGACAATGGGATGCTCATTTGCAGCATTGGGTCACCAGTGGGGGCATGGCAGGAGGTGAGGATGCAAGAACACGCTGAGCTAAGCCATCCCATGGGCTTGGGAGCCTGGGCACCTCTCCCTGGCTCCAGAAAGAGCCATTCCCACTGAGGCAGAACATGGTGTCTGCTGGGGAAAGGGAGAGTTGTCTTTCAGGCCGGTTTATTTTTTTTAATTATTTTTTTTTTCCATGTCCCTTTGAGGCAGCATTTTGAAACATCTGTGCAGTTTGCCTTAAATAGGCAAAACAGAAAGAAACTTGACCACATAGCAAAGAAGGGACAGTTCTGCTCTCCACTGCTGAAATTGTTTCCATGAGACAGATGAATCGGGTACCTGGTGCAGTGACACTGCAGTCTGAATGCTGTCAATGAAACTTCTGTTAGGATTAAAAGCAGAGAGTACACTACCTTAATAAGGTGTATCTTATTTTCTCATCCTTATTTTTATCTGCCAATCTGTTTTGATCCCAGCTCCAGGGAGACTGCTACAAACCTCTTGTACTAGTTCTGCTTTTTCGCAGTCACTATTTGGTCTGTAGTCCAAGGAATGAGCAACGTGGTTTTCTAACCTCTGTTTTGAATGTTTGCACATGGATGCGATTGAATCCCACTGCATTTTGCAGCTGGAATTTATTTTGCCTGCAAACTTTTGTACTTCGTTTGTTGATAACAGAATACCCCAGAACAAAATTCTACACTGAAGCAAAAAGAAAGCCCCCCAAAATGTTCTGCAGTGCTGGCTTTGGTGGGCAGCGGGCACAGAAGGGGTGGTGTATGAGATGGAGAAGCTTCTGGAGAAGGGCTCTTCCTTGGCTCTGGAAACCAGCTGATCCCACTGTGTGTTGTAGGTTAGAGATGCCTGCTCCCTGTGAGCGTGGTAAGTGCTGTGCCGTGACCTGGCCTGTGGCAACTACTTCGTGGCAAATCTTCTCAAAAAACACCCGAAGTCAGAGCTCCTGCACAGTACACGTGCTACTTAAAATTTCTACATGGGAGTGTTAAGAGAAATTACCCATTACAGACTTTTTTTTTCAAAAGATGGGTAAAAGGAAGGGTCTGACCACAAAAGAGATTAGTTTGAACGTTGCTAATCACTCTCAGCAGGTGAAGGTCAGGAAATGTGTGAATTTGTTTTTAATGGGATTTATCCCTTTCCATGCTGCTTTGCCACAGAAGATCTAGCTCAGAAATCTAAAAGGAGACGGAGCTAGTGCATGCTTCAGTCATTTTAAGCTGTGCAGCAGCCCTGCTGGGGAAAACATGGGGAAAGTACAGATTCAGTACTAGTCACAGGTAGCAAGCGGCTTGTGAACCACCGCGGACTTGAACCCATTGGTGATCAGAGGTGGTCGCTTTGGCACAGTCCAGAGCCCACTCTCCTCATCTTTTGGAGAGAGGCAGGACGCAGAGATGGAATGGCAATGTTCCCACCTCTCTGAACACACAGCAGATGGGAAACCTGGAGGATCAGGGGACAGCGTATGCATGTTAAAACTTCAGAAGCAAGAAGAATGAGCCCATGAATCAGTAGGGAATGTGAGAAACGGATGCATTTCCCAGTACACCGACACATAGGCCTGTTGGGTCATGTTATCTGACTGGTTTTTATAGGTCTGTCTCTTACTGAAACTGTTGGGGGCAAGTTTTAGTGTTGGCTCCATTAGTTACTAATGTAGTTTGATTGAGAGTCTCTGTATTACAAGGCAATTTTGACACTTTCTTCTTAACATCTGCAGAACTTGCTTCAGCTTTCAAAATTGAAAGGGGGATTTTTCTGTGCCACGGTCCCGTAAGCTTCTGCATCTTCATTCGGAATTGCTTTCTTTGCCACCCCAAAGGGCAGTGTACCTGGGAGTTGAGTTTTTAGACTTTGTGTGTAACTTTTCCTAACTGGCCCCGTCCGTTTCCTCTCTTGGCTACCAATTACCTGGAGCTGGGATATCATTTATTTATTTCCTCCTTTACCCTCTCTCTCAAAGAAGACGATGGGCAGGTTCTCAGCCTACCTACATGGTGGACTATAGGTAACATCTCTGTAACAACCAAGTTTGATCTATAAATGTGCTTGGCTATATGTCTGATCTGCAATACTTGTAATAGTTTAAAACTCAATAAATACATTTTTAACAGATGCTCCGTGAAAGCTGAGTGTTTGCACAACTTGCTCTTAGGACAAACCTGCACCAGCCACAATTGTTGAAAACAGTTTTATTTTTATTTTCTCCAAACAATTTGTTTTCTCCCTCCCTCAGGCAATAAATAAAAAGTTAATTTCTAAAAAAAAAAAAAAGGAACAAACCATACATATGTACATCAGCCACCCAGGCATCTTGTGTGTGTTGGACTGGACATGGGGGGGGAGGAGAGGCAGGGTGGGAAATAAGGCTCTGGTGGGTTGAAGATGAGGCATTTCCTAAGCTTGGCCCCAAAGCTGCTGCATCGCCTGCCCAGGTGCTGGCAGGGGTGCAGCTGGCTGCAGGCAGCCCTGTGTGTGCCAGCACTGCTCCTGCTTGCCCGAGGCCCTCCCTGCAGCTCTGCTTGTTACCCAGAGTAACTGGCTCAGGTATGCAGCACCCACGGTGATTTGTGCCAGGGGAAGATTGCTGCAAGATAAAAAGAGGGTATGCTCCCTTTTCAACCCAGGTGAGCTAGGGGTAGAAACAGAGGGAGAAGGGAAGGTGTAGCTTTTTTTTAAAAAAAAAAAAAAAAAGACAAACTAGGGATGGAAAGAGATGAAGACCAGGCACTTGAAGAAACCCAGTATGCTATTTTTTTCCCCTCCCCCAAAGAGCCTGGACAGTGTCGGGGTTTGTGGCTCTTACAGCTTTCGTGCTTTCAAAACGTAAAATTTAAAAAGCAAAAAAACCAAGATGAGGTAAGAAATTTCTCTACAAAAAAAGACCTTGAGTCCAGGGTGAATGGCAGTGTCCGGCACTATTGCTTAACATCATGGGGCTCCAAGCCCACCTGCGCCCTCCACACCTGGCACTATCTGCCTGGCCAGCCTCAGCCTCTGAGCTAACAGCTGGGTGATGTGGTGATGGGGCTGTGCAGGTATGGGAGGCTGCTGGGGGTGGCGTGGACACCGACAGAGACTGGGAAACTGAAGACAAACTGGGAGGTGGGGGTGGAGGTGGCCTTGCCCCTCTCCCGCAGTGTCCCCGAGGGGCTGACAGCTTCCACTGCGCATGAGGTGGCCAACACCTGTGACTCAAACTGCAGCAGCTGCCCCATGAAGCTGAAGTTAGGGGAGATGATGCTCCGGCGCTGCTTGACAAACTCAAAGGCCTCTTCCAGCTTGACACGCTTCTTCATCATCAGGTAAGCCAAGCAGATGGTGGCTGAGCGGGAGATGCCAGCCTGGCAGTGGACTAGGACCCGGCCGCAGCACTCCTTCACAGAGTCTGGAGGGCAACAGGACCGAGATGTGAGACCAACACCCTTCCAACAAAGCCAGCCCCTCACCAAACCTGCAGGTGGTGGCTGACCTCCCTCCCACCAGTGCAACAAATGACCTGGACCTGCTCGACCCCAGTCCCCTCTGAGCCAAAGGCTCCTGTCTTTGAGGAATGAACCTCCCTCCCCCCAGTGAAACACATGGGGACGCAGCTCCTCTGCGCAGGTACTCACCGATGTATTCAATTGCCTCCATGAACCAGGAGCTGATGTCAGCTTTGTGGTTATCCTCCACAGGGATACACTTGTACTGGTAGTGCCCCTCAAAGTGGTTGGGGCAGTCTGAGGAGACGTTCAGCAGGGCTGTGATGCCCAGTGCATCAAGCATGTCCCGCCGGGCAGCATGGTAGGCACTGCCAAGGTAAAGGAAGGGAAGGATTTCCACAGGACCACCCTGTTGAAGGAAAACAACCAATACAGGGGTGACAACGGGACAGTAGTGGGCAGGACACACATATCAATGGCTTAGAGGCCCTGAGCAGTGCAGGAACCTGGCACTTGATCCAAGGCCCTCAAAAGAGGGAGCAGAGGCTGCCTTTGAGTTGTTAAACCCATCTCAGCCCTCCCGGTCTTCATCCTGTCCAGGAACAGGCAGGTGTGGTTAACAGGATTTAGGCTTGTCCACTGCCCAGGGAGCACAAACACCTTGGGATCGGGAGGACCACCATGCTCTCCCAGGACAGGAGAGAGAGTAGGGCCTGCTGAGGCAGAGCAGAGAGGGTCCAGCAGGACCCGACTACACTACTGGAGGGAACAGTCAAAGTAGCTGAGCACTGGGCTTCTAGACATACCTGGTCATGAAGAGGGGTCCCACAGGAACTGCAGCCCAAATCCAGGGGCTCGGCGCTGGTGGGAGGTGATATATTGCTCAGGGACTTGGTTTTTGCACAGAATTCAGGGTACTCGGAGGAGAAACGCTCATAACCCCCTGCAAGGAGAGAGGCACAAAGCATTAAACCAGGCTACATTCCCAGCAGTGCAGAACAGCAGAGCCAGCGCTGAGGCATCTCAGTGTGCCCTCTGCCACTAGATGATGCTACAGCAATGGAGAGTGGTCTCCTGCCCCAGGATGAGCAACCAGCAAAGGGGGCGAAAGCCTGAGGCCCAACCACTCCTTTGGAGCCAGAGCCTCAAGAGCTCTGCAATGCTCTTGGCTGCCCAAATTCTCTGGTCCAGGGTCTAGTCCCCTACAGGCCACCTGCCAAATCATCACAGGCCGAGGCCAAGGTTGCCCTTTAAGATGATGGGGAGAGGATGTATTGCCAGAATCCTCTGACTTTAATGGGAAGAGCTGCTCCTAGGCCAAAGACTCTTCAGTTCCCAGCTTTCCCAGGTGCATCATCCTGCCACAAAGCACAGGGAGGTCTCCCACCTTCCCAGCCTGACCCTCCAGTCCAGAGGTCCCAAAACAGGCCAGGGAAGCCCTGGCACTGGCGAGGTACAGTGAAGCTAACCCCACAGCAAAGCTGCTCTCCAAGGAGAGGTGTCCAGTGCTTCTCAAGGACATGGGTACAAGCTGAACATGGAGGTGAGTGCCCTGTGAAAGAGCAGCTTGTTCCTTTGACCTGCTGCCAGGGGGATAAGCAATGGTGACCCCAGATCTTCCTAACAGCAGGCAAACCAAGAGCAAACCCCTCTGACTTCCCAGGACAGGGAAACTGCAGCGCTGGCTGCAGATAAGTACTTGTGGTGAGATATCCTTCTCTCATTCAAACCAAATCAACAACCCTGACATCCTTGTAGAGTTTGACCTTGAGCCTTAAAACCAGTGGAAATCAGGTATTTTACCACCAGCACAGGAATCTAGCTAGACCAAGTCCTGACTCCCAGGATAGCTCCTGAAGATTCCCCCAGACTGCAGGACCTTGGCCTGCAGATTTGGGCTTGCCAGAGCGCACATACTCCTTTATCCAGCCTTTGCTCTGAGATTGTCCTGAACAAGGCTGGACGTTTAGAAGACCCGTGGCTGCAAGCACCTCCAGCAAAGCAGCCTAGGAATCCCTAGGCAGCTAGAGACCAGTATTGTCAGCATCAAAATGTCCCTTTTTGTTTCCTACCCCTTCTCAAGGAAGGGCTCCGGTACCTTAAAGCAGAAACACACATTCGCATTACCGAATTTGCATGTCCTCCTACATGAGCAGGACAGTTTGCAGAGGGTGCGTTGAACCAGTGCCTGACTGGTTCAATTTGGAGGAGCACTCAAAAACAAGTGCCCCTGTTAGACATCTTCAGGAGGTCTGATCCAAAAATCTCTGGATCTACTGCATCCCACTCCAGTGGCCATCACACCATCCCGAGAGAGAAAGAGAGAAGCTGCCCAGGGTGATGTGTGGAAATGGGCTCCCTCATTGGAAAGGCAAAGCAACCCTTTGAAACAGCCAAAGATACTTCTCTCCAGTGTATCTCAACAGATCTACTCTGCCACATCCAGCAGCTCCATCCAGCGGTGTGCAGCTCCTGGCTGTGCACGCAGGCTCTGCCTGGCACAGGAACGGCTCTGTGCAGGTGCCCATTGTCACACAACACCCACCCGAGCTGTTTCGCGGGGAACCTGCCAGCAGCCTGCTCTGCACAAAACAGACCTGGGTCTTCATTGTGACCTGCACCCAACAAATTTGCACTTGGACACGCACAGTGCTGGGCTGCCATTGCTCCTGTGAAATCAGAGCGAGCTCATTCATTTTAGTAGCTCTGTGGCAGGCGAGGAAGAAGTCTATAATGCCAGGACTGAGTCTCTAAGGAGCCTGTTCCTTAGAAGTAAAGGACTGGAAACCCCAAACAACTTCCCCTGAGAACCACAGGGGGACCAGAAGCCCTCCATTGACAAAGGCCACCCTTGAAGCAGAGCAGCGCTTCCTGCCACATGTGCAGCTCCCAGCACCACGACAGTTCACGGCAAAGGACCCTACAGCCTGCTCCCGGGTGAGCCCTTGCTGTGCAGGCACTCCCACGGCAGCACATCGTATCGCATCCTCGGAACAGCTCCTGCTGCTTTTACTGTATCTGGTACAACAGAAGCACCAGCTCCTCCATCTATCAAACATCTTAATGGACTTGCTACTCTGCACACGCATCCTCACCCCTGCTGTAAGTAAACCAGGGAATAAATTAACTCTCAGGCTGTAAACGAAAAAAAAGAAAAGAAAAAACCCCACAGCGCTCATCCAGGAGCCCCAGCTGAGCATCCCCCTCCCCTAAATCATCCGACGGCAATTCTCAGGACCAGCAGCTCCAGCACCCCGTGTGCCCGCCCGCCGCCGCTGAGCCCGCCGGGGCTCGGAAGCCCCGGTTGCTGCTGCTGCAGAGGCAGCCCGGGGGCTTCTGCCCACGGCAGGGGGGCGTGGGCGTGACGCCAGCTCTTCGGTCCCGCACAAACACCTTCTCCACGCCGTGGGGCTGGGGGTGAACTCGCACAACGAGGGGGGATCCCCCCCACCCCCACGCCGCTGCCACCTGGGGTGGCTTCTGCCCTTGGGTTTGCACCTTGCCCCCCGGGGTCGGCGGGCCAAGCCCAGCCCGGGGCCGCAGCCTGGCTGGGTGCACCCCCCTCCCTCCCTCCCCCCCGGGCTCCCAGCTTCGGGCAGGGCAGCCGGGAGGGGGTGCCGGGAGCGGGACCGGGGAGGAGCGGTCCGCACCCCGCAGCCGGGAGGACTCCGCGCAGGACGGAGGCTGGTG